>CM033476.1:49360787-49758287 GCA_019447015.1 Hymenochirus boettgeri
GGGTTACAATATAAACACTATAAACCTACACACTTTTTCTGGAAGTATTAAAAGGAGTTTCAATATACATCTAAAGTTGTTAATCCCTTTTGTTGTGCTAAATCTTTTTCACACAGATGAAGTCATTTTAATACAGGCTGCTCAACTTGGATTACAAAGGGAGGATTTATGAAAATCACACCCATCTTCCTGTGTAGATTAGCTCCCATAGCTACACGTATGTTATAGCATCTATTAACATTTGCAAAACTGGATCACCATATCTGTATTTGTACTGCAGCAGACTGTTGTTTCTCAAATTAAAGGAGACCATAATGGTTACAGTGGCCATACACACGCAGCAACCTTTTAATTCGGATCTGTTCTGAATTTAATTTAGTGTAGCACATACACTCCAACATTCTGCCTCCAATATTCTGCATATGATGTGACCACCTACAGAGAAACGTTATTACAGGTGGGTTAACCGTGGATAGGGTGACAGCAAAAGAATTCTTACCCAGGCTGGAATATTGGTTGTGTATATGGGATAAGAGCAGGCAGCAGATGAACGTAACTCATAGATTTTATTTCCAAAATTAAATGGTGCATCTTAGGGCCTGCATGGAATTGACCATTAAAACGTGCATTTCAGGCATGCTTTAGAATGCACTTTTTAATGGTCAATTCAATGCAGGCCCTAGGATGCACCATTTAATTTTATTCTTGTGTTAAACTGCCATTTCCACCTTTTAAAATAGTTTTCGCAATGCTCTAATATTATCTAATCTCTAGTTGCCTTAAGTTTTCGCCGCAATACTTTTCGCTCTTTATCGTGCCATTCGCCCTTTGTTTCAAAAAATTAGGCAAATAGAGATTAGATAATATTAGAGCATTGCGCAAAAACTATTTTTAAAAGGTTGGAAATGGCGTAGTTAACAAGAATAAAATTAAATGGTGCATCCTGGGCCTGCATTGAATTGACCATTAAAAAGGCCATTTCTAAAAGCTGCACGAATGCACGTTTTATCGGTCAATTCCATGCAGGGCCCAAAGATGCACATTTATTTTTGGAAAAGAAAATCTAGAGTTACGTTCATCTGCTGCATGCTCTTAGTTCCCAGAACCTACAACAATATCCAGCCTGGGTAAGAATTCTTTGCTGTCACCCAATCCACGGTTGAACCCACCTGATTAAATAACGTTGCTCTGTAGGTGGTCATCATATGCAGAATCTATTGGAGGCAGAATGTTGGGTGGTATGTGACTACACTAAATTAACTTCAGAACAGATCGAATTAAAAGGTTGTTGCTGGTGTGTATGGCCACTGTCAACATTATGGTTCTTATTTGAGGAAAACAACGTCTGCTGCAGTACAAATTACGATTATGGTGATCCAGTTTTGCAAATGTAATAGATGCTAGTAACACGTTGTAGCTATGGGAGCTAATAACCAGGAAGAGGGTGTGTGATTTTCATAAATCCTCCCTTTGTAATCCAAGTGAGCAGCCTTAGTCTTTAACTGCACTTCAATGTGTGAAAAAAGATTGCACAAACAAAAGGGATAACAACTTTTAATGTATATTGAAACTCCTTTTAATACTTCCAGAAAAAAAGCTGGGAGTTTATAGTGTTATTTGTTAACACGGTGTAATGGTCCTTCACCCGCACCAATTAGGGGAAGCACTCAGGGGGGGGGGGGGACCAATGGGCATCCAGCATTGAGGGGTGCCGTTTCCATATAAGGTGATGGCTTGGACAGATTCAAGGGATGTTAAGTGGGCAGAGAGAGACCTATGAATATTATTTGATTATAATAGTGCCTTAACTAAGGTAATAGGTAAAGGGATGTCACACCCCAAAACTATAACCCCCAACTAATGGCCCCACCATGTAGTGTAGTTTAATCCTTACCTCACACTCCCAGCTCCATATCGTTCTCCTGAGTTCCCCCCCCACCGTCCAAAACAGCCCACACAGGAGGATAGCAGGTCCCATAGAGACTCTGCCTCCTACCTGGCCTCCGTGAGACAGTTTGGCATGCGTACTGCAGCGCTTCTCCCCCTCCCTCTCCATCCCGTTTGCTAGCCCTCCCCTAGCCATAAAACCCTGCCCATGAATAGAATATGGTTTCCCAGCACCCAACCGCCAAACATAAATTTTAAGAAAGTGACCAGAACTCTACTCTTACCTCTCTCTTCACCGGACATTACTGAGAAGCAGCAGCAGCGACGAGTCCGTAATTGGCTGCCTCTCAGCCAATAATGGACGCCGGCTGCCGTCCCGCCCCCTGCTTGCAGATGTCTTGCAAGCAGAAGGCGGGCCGGGCTCGGAGGAGGAGGGAAAACGGTTATGGCGGTGGGGCTGGGAGGAACCTATTTATTAGTGGCTGAAAGATGGTTAAAAAGGGGTGGACATACACGTTAAGGCTTGCCTTAAATGGAGGAGACAACTATGTGCTTTTGATCCGGTCATGAAACTCCATCGTGGCCGTTATGCGTTTTAGCCCTTATATAATCATAATACATAAGGCCTTGACTTTCAATGGGAGTGTGCAGTGGAATATATATATATATATACTATATATATATATATATATATATTATATGTGATGTGTGGGTGGTGTGTGTGTGTGTGTAGAGAAAAAAAACAGGACTTTTTTCCACATTCAAAATTGCTTGTGCTAGTGTAGGATCCGTAGCTGGATTTGTCCCACCTAAATGAAAGGTCCATAGGACACTGCACTCAAAATTATTGCTCCCAAACCGATTTAGTGTAGGCAAAAATTTCAGATAAACATTCAACGTTTCGCCCCGGGGAAACAAGCCCTTCAATCAGGTGATAAATAGTCTGTGTACAAAACACATGAGGGACAAAACATATTTATAAGGTATTTAACAGGAAATGACCTATACCTAACTCCTACCATTCAACCAAACCCACTCAGACATTGGAAACCACTGCACAATAATAGTTCCACCCTCTAGTCGCGATACCACCAAGGACAAACACTTTTGGGACCACACGTAATTCAAATGAACACATACAGGTCATACACTGTTGTAAGTCCATTAGGGCAAAGGGACTTCGCCTATGACGATCACCACACCTCTCGTTGGCAGAGCCTAATTGTTAGCGTCTCCCCCCCTCAATTGGAATAGGCCATCTCTAGTACTGAACAGAGAAAGTCCAGCATCATGCCCATAGTACATACACATGTTTTGAATAGCGGGTAAATTACCACTTTAAAGTCTCATGCTCGATCTGTGCTGGGAAATCCTCGATTATAGACTGAGTGGTCTCTCCAACATAACAAGGCGCTCACACGGGCACACAGGACATACACACAAAACTGGACGTGTCACAAGTATGGATACCTCTAAAAGAGAGAATACTTCACCTGTATTGGGGTAAACAAAGGAAGATCCCTTATTCTTACATATTTACCATTGTTTACATCATCAGACAATCTACTCTAGGCGCCATATTGCGGCGGGCCGTATTCCCAAGGGGGCAAAGTGAATTTAAGACCAACCCCTTTACATGGAAAGCTGAACAAGGGTCAAAGAGAAGTTCACCAGAATCTTAAAATATGATCTTGGATTGTCAGCTCTGAATAGGAGTATATCACCTGGAGCTTAACACACAGGGATGATACGATCACCCAGTTGAATCTGCAATGAAAGTGCTGTGTCAATAGAGGATTTGGAAAAAATTTTAAACAAGAACTGGAACAACGCATATCAAACTAAGGAAAAACAAGAGAGGAGAGGAATTCAACATACCAGTTTGCTCGAGATCAGCTGTGGATATGAGCGTGATAGAGGTGAGGACGGTTAGATGGTACAACTGGTCCGCTGGAGGTGGAACGCAACTGCAGTGGAGATAGGCAGGGAGGGAAAACGCGCACTGTGACCAAGACGTCACGCTTACGTCAATGGAGGTCCGACCCGGAAACTCAAGGAAGCGGAGCGAGCGGCAAATCGGGCCTCTTTTTTGGTGGAAGATGCAGGACCATCGAGCAGGGGGACCAACAAATGGCGCAAACACAGGAGGAGGAACCAGTTACCGGGGTAAGCGGGTTGTGAGACAATGGAATCACGAGAACATAGTGATTAACCTTTCGAAGGTATCATGAATCAAGATCAATTATCTGTGTTAATAAGGGGTTGGGGTTTGCCAGAGGGGAGAGGGAATTGATCCCTTTCAGATGGAGATTGCTTATACGCCTTTTATAGACGGATACGTTAAAGGGCTCCACTTCTGCCCCAAACAGAGGTATGGGGATTCACCCGGTCCGAAAAGAGGGGACTGTCTAACATAAGTACATCTAACTAAAAAAGAGCCCACATTTGTACACCATCAACTACCCAAGTGTTGAGGACATTATCAAGAAGACAGACAGGAACCATATGATGTTATTACCAATGTACCGACCACATAATGTTAACCATTCTAATTATGGTAATGAGAGATTAGCTCTACGTCATCTTAAAGATAATGTTGTATTAATATCACAGCCTTCCGAGAAATAACGGGGGCTTGAATAGTAGTATGGCAACAAGTATTATGTGAGGAATCATAGCAGTTATCAGATTACAAGTGTATAGGGACATTAAGAAACGTTATAGAAGATTCTGATTGTAGCTAGAGCATTGTAGAAAGAAGATTATTGCAGAGGAATTAGACATTATTATTGGTGTTCCCTCGGTCACTTTCCAGTATTTTACACCTGCCCAAGGTACACAAGAATCCTGTTCAGACGGCCTGGTAGGCCTACGATTGTGTGGGAAGGGTTCCATCTTCTGCCCGATGGCCACCATGAGGGACAGGATTCTTGCTCCACTTGTGAGGGGGTGAGCATATATATCAAAGATACTTTGGAATTTTAACATAAGTTAGGTGAAGAAAGGATATACCTCAGGATGGAGTCTGTCACTTCGGCCACACTAGACGTCATCTTCCTGTATAATCCATACCTCACAAGGATGGTATATTTGCCTTTCAAAGGCATGTGATACGTGCTAGTGACCAATATGATGAGGACCAATTAACTTTTTTGTGGAATTGTCTTGAAATTGTATTAAGTGAAAGTTATTCTCTTTAGAGATAAACTCTAAGGACAACATGCGTGGGACTGCCATGGGTTCCAATGCCGCACGTCATATGCCAATGCCTTTAGGCGTGGCAAGAGGAGGATTCTATTTCGTCTCTTCCTGCCTTCAACGGGTGTCTACTTGCCTTCACACGGTTGCTTCTCATAGCCCTTACTACTATGGTGGGGCCGACATAGGAACTCTCATGGAGTCACAACGGATGATCAATGAACTACATCCCAACATAAAAGTATACACTTAATTTGATGTTCAATCTTATATGTTTTTGGATGTTAAAGTTACTATGCATGGAAAAATAGTTGGTACTGAACTTTTTTCAAAGGAAGTAACTGACAGAAAATCAAAAACTTGTCATTGGGTAGTTTTCACCCCAGACACACTAGGGAGTATCCCCCATGCTCGGGGGGGACCGTATAGTGCGTGGGGGGGTAGAAAAAACGGAACTAATTGGAGAAAATGTATCAGAAATTGAGGCATAGAGGCTATATGTTAGAAGGGATCTTTCCTTGTGTTCACCCCAATAGAGTGAAGAATTCTCTCTAGAGGGTAGTATACTTGTGACAGCCGTTGTGGTGTATGTCTGTGGTGCCCGTGTGGGCTCCTTTATGTGGAGAGACCACTCGTCTATAAAATCGAGGCATTCCCGGCACAGATCGAGCAGTAGACTTAAAAGATGGAAATTACCCGCTTTCAAAAACATTGTATGGACATATGGGCATGATGCGGACTGTTCAGTTCATGGGTACTAAGATGGTCCCTATTCACATTGAGGGGGGGGGGGGGGAGACCGTAAAATTAGCCCGCCAACGAGAGTGGTGTGGTGGATCCATAGGTGAATCCTGCCCCTAATGGACTTAACAGGGATATGGGACCTGTATGTGTTCATTTGATTTACTGTGTGGTCCGAAAGTGTTGTCCTTGGGTGGTATCCCCATAGGGTGGTGGAACTATAATGTGCAGGTTTCAACTTTTACAGGTGGGTCGATAATGGGAGGAGTTAGGTTATAGTATTTCCTGTTATACCTTATAATTATGTTTGTACCTGATTGTTTTGTTACCGTTTTTACAGTGAAAAAACCCTTTCCGAACTTTGAAAACTAAACTACTTTTCTTCAAAGTCTTAATGATGATCTATGTGTCTCTGACATTATTTTGTTTGAACAATGACCCCAAAGTCGTTTATTGTAGGCACGTTTAGGTATTTATACACAAGTATCATTCCCCACGCAAGTGCCTTCCCCTAGTTAGATTAAAGGGATTCCAACCCTTTCTTCAAAAATGTATATCTAGTAGACTACCCCCAATAACATAGAGATACGTTTTATTCATAAAGCTTAACCATCCGCTCCCAGATTGACGTTATATACTGACATGCTCCCTTGCTCGCCTCCACCACGATGGCTCTGGCACTCGGCTAAGGCAGTCAGTGTTGGCCATGAACAGTGACGTCACAGCCAATTCACTGAGCCATTCCCAGACCAGTCCCACTGCGGCGTGCTCGGGAACACAAAAAGACAGAGCAGCCACAGGGAAAAAGACATAGGAACCCAGGGAGTGGCGGTGGCAGCGAGGAGCAATGTAAGTATAATAACTAAGTGGGACCGATTTAAAGCGTTAGGATTAAAACGGATCTCTAGGTTTTTACCGGGGTAATCATACAATATATTAATTTTTGAAAAGAGAGGTGGACAGTCCCTTTGATTGTAACATATCCAAATCTGTCTTTAAATTTCAAGCCTCCCCCTTTTCCTTAATTATTTTAGTTGCCATTCTCTGAACCCTTCCATTCAAGATTTCCTTTTTATACACAGGATTCCAAACTGCACTGCATTTCAAGAATGAGGCGCTGGAGAGGGATCTGCAGGTAAGTGTCTCTCCTCTCCTTGGAAGAGTTAACTGAAGAAAGGGCAGGAGAGAGTATGCAGTGGGGGGTGGGGGGGTTCGAACAACGTGTGCCTGTACAAATGCTGTTTTGACACCATAGGGCATTCCTATAACACCTCTTAGCCACTTACCCAATCACGCCTTAACACTTGGCTGTGATATCGCTAATTGGGATTTCCAGGGCTACATAATGGCACAAAGATTCTTGTACCAACGTCATTCTGAATTGAGAACAGCAAGTCGGAGATGACTAGCGAAAGTCTCAAGAACTAAATTCAAGGTCCAGTTGATCTAATTGCATACAAACAGATATACACATGACCTGGATGAATGAGAACTTCACAAGCGTAGAGAATGCATTACTTTTTAATTTTAAAATCATGATAAACTCAATTATTGTGTACAGATATGATTTAAAAAAAACTGACATGCAAAACCGTCACAATAACATTTCAGGGAACAAAAGCAACGATTAGACATTCGTTTTTTTTTTTTTTTAGTTTTTCTACAGGTAGATTATGAGGTACATATTCTTTATCAAGTGGTTAATGCTTTCTGTCTGCTCAGAAGAATGATGAGATTAAAAAAATGAGCTTTTAGACTGACTTTCAGGAAAAGCGTAGGGGAAATGATTGCTGCCAGTTATTAGATTCTTGGCCAGGAAAATTTCAAATTTTGTAATTGTCACATAAGAAGCGGTCACCAAACAAGGCTTCCTCAAGCCCAGTTTATGAAAGGCGTAGTGATTTACAATGTTATTGTCACGTGACTGACGAGTTTTGAAAGACTGTAAACTAAAAAGAGAGCTGTAGAAACATAATTAATTCAATAAAAGTGCACCAATCGCAGTATAGCAGGACACAAAAAATAGCCACTCAGACTAAAGTTTCATGTTCTGTGTTTAAAACCCTTTGGTATTAGAGAAAACACAGGCCTGTTCCCTTACTTAAATTAAGTTCCCTGTCTACTTCTACCTATCAACAAGGACCTGTTGCAGGAAATCGTCCCTATATTCCACCATTAGCATGTTTGACTATTGTAAATGAATCGTTGACCTTTGATGGGACCAATAGGACTATCCCCATGGCCTCTCTTTAGAAGTCTTTAAATTGCTTATTAGAGAAATGGGGCCACAATTACATAAGAGCAATTTTTAGCATTTACAACCATTTTAATAAAGGGTCATATAAATGTGGGTGTCTTACAAACCCATCAGCAAACTAACCCTTATGCAACTAATTTAGCAACTAAAATTCACATAAAAGCACCGTATATGCATCCCAATGGAAACAAAGTGTGCCTATACCAATAGTAAACAGTGCAGAGCGTTGGCAGAAGGAGGTGTGGACATTATAAAAACAAAGCAAACACTACCTTGTGGGTGCAGAGGAAATAGTTCCAGACCCTCTGTAATATATGCTGAACAAGTGCGGGTAGGACAAACAATCCCGCTGGTTCCAGGTGGATCGGGGTGATCCTACCAGGGCTCACTGTAAGACTCTCCAGGAATATGCCACACAATAGAACACTACTTTTTGCTGTTCTTTTGGTGGTGGACTATACATTATTTTAATAACACATAATTAATTTGTTTTAAGAGTGATCTATTTACAGTGCCACTAACAGCAAGGAGATCCAGTGCACCAAGTCCTATGCTAGTGGATGGAGGTCTTTAAATGTGTCTTTAAATGTGACTGTTACTGAATCTCATTTATGCGCCTGCTGATGTAGGTACATGATGAAATATGTTATGTGTGGGAAGGATGACTTTTGGCTCCTAAGGTGGTTGATATGCTTAAAAAAAATGATTAACCGGGTTAGATTACTGGATATGCATGGTTGGCAGATACATGAACACATTCATTTTTTGACCCCTAAAAAAAAAACTTTTTATTTTAAAGGTTCAGAAAATCAAATCCTACTTACTACTGCCTTGAAGCATTTTATGTTGAATGAAATAGAATCACTGGCAGTGTCCCTCTTCTTAATTCTAAATTCATTAATTCACATGAGAGGCTAATTAAATGTTAAAAAGATGGGGTGGGGCTGTGTTGTGCCAGAGATCTGTTAAAAATTGGTCTGAATGTCGCTAATAAAAGTCTAATAACTTGTCACCATGGTGATTATCTCATGTAAGTGATGTGGACTGCTATATGCTTATATTTAACTTTAAATGCACTTACCGCACCTAAATACGTGATGGGATTGGAGCGGTGTGATTCTTCTCCTTTCTTCCAATATCGTATTGCAATGCTTTGAGCCCTGATCAATTCTTAGGGGGGCCCCTCGCCAATGGGATTAAAAAGTGATGACTCTAAGGGACCAGTTATAATAATTTACAATTTATATAGTGAAAAAAAATGATCCATTAACGTTTGTAGTATGTGCAATAGAGAAGAACTAGCATTTTCTACTATTAGGTAACATTTAAGGGAGGGGAGTGGTTTAGGGGGGGGGGGGTAGGTTCATTTAAATAAATAAATTCACTTAAACTTAATATGGTCTACGTAACGTGTTTTTATTTCAACCAAGGCTAGATCCACACCACAGGTGTGGCTGGTGCCCAAAAGAATTTGGAGCATAGTATTAAAATAGTGAAATCAAAAAAGTCATTGGAGTTCCACGAGTAAACGAGATTATCATTCAACCAGAAAATTAGCTGACGTTTTCTCCAAACATTTCTTCTTACAAGCCCCATTCCCTTCAATCCGAAAGAGCACGATATTCAGCACTTACAGGTAAATGTTTGTGATTACATATTTGATTAAAATGGTTGTTCACAACAGCAAAGATTCAGGAAGCTAAAAAATATTCATATACTGTTATACTATGTTATTATTGGAACATTTTCAATTTAACTAAAGAAACTTAATAAAACCTCCCCCTTTATATCAAAGTAATTTGGATGAGAACTAGAAAAGAACATGGTCCATCAGTCACTCTGAGAAGAACTACTAGATGCTTACAGAAAGGCTGTTCAGTCCGTCCCGTGCCTAGGCTGGCAGAAACTGGATTGATATCTGTGCTTCTCTCTTTTCAAATTTCTCCTCTCTGTTGTACTCCCATGCGAGTTGAGGCCTCACCCATGGGGTACAGCAGATTATAAGGAGTGTTAACCCTTAAGCTTATAGGGAATGTTAAACCACCCTTTGCACCATACTACAACCAGACCCCTTTTAAACCTTAAGTTTCCGGATGGTTCTGTCCAACAACACATCTTTATTCCGTTGCCAGATCCAGTTTCTTCTTTTCACGGGAAAGCAACCACCAGTAAGACCTTGACAGTGCATCCAAATCCAATGACTTACAGTGGCTTACCAAGCCTCCTCCTCTGTGTTAGCATAAGATCTTAAGGAACAGGGGTGTGTGAACCTGGAAGGCTGAGTCAAATACATACTGTAGAAGAAGATCTTTCTGCAAAAGTCCCGGAGAGCTGCAAGTATTGCAAAAATTGGTGGTCACTGGTTAGTTACGCGGTTGATGGATGTGGATCCGAACACGCTTCCACGGCGGACTTGCGCTTTCGCTGGACTTAGTGATTTTGCGTGATTTGGTCCGACTTTTTTTGACAAATTTCCGAATGATGCCTTTATACAAATATATTAATGGGCCATACAATAAAAATCTCTGGTGACATTGTTGTCAAACCCAATAGGTCAACAGAGAAACTCGTGGCATCCTTTAAGTTGGAAGATAGGAAGTGTATCTTCAGGTTAGGAACAGGTTTGTTATAGTGGAACAGTGAAAATGCTGGAAACTGTCTTACAGCAGATGTGGTATGGCCAAGTTCATTGAATAGCTTTTCTTTTAAATGGCCTGGGATACCGTTTCTAAACAACAACATATTGATCACACTATGGTAGGAATACAGTTATACTGTAGATTTGGTTTAATCCCGGGATACTTTACTGATTGCCGTTTGGGGTCAGGAAGGAATCCCCCCCCCCTTTTTTTTTTAGCGGGGTTTCTTGGAGATAGCATCCTGGTCGCTTGAGTTTGAAGCAACGAGTGCAGCCAGTAAGCCCGTAAATTATTTAAGGGTTTAATGCGCTGCTCCTTAAGTTGTAATATAGGATATTACACACAGAGGAGTTTCCATGACCAATATAGAAGTCCACAGGCCTAGTGTTTTTACAGTCATGAAAATCCTAGGTGAAGTAAACCATATATTAACTTGTAGGTAGTGATTATTTCATATATACATATGGCCTTGCCATAAAAAATCCTGCCATTACACTGTTCTCCCCCTCCCTGTATTAGTCATTTATATAGGATCCCTAGTTAGTATTAAATATTAAGTTTACGTTCCATTGAAAAGAGAAAAAAAGAGCTGAACATTGTCTGTTCAAGAATAAATCAGGCTCCTATAGTAAATGGCTTATATACAGGGAGGGGGAGACAGGGGGAAGGGAAAGTGGGGACACAGGAAGTACCTCGGGTGACATCACTGAGTCATTGTAATATAGATTCTCGCCATGCACATCCCCATTGAAAAATGTCTAGCCCCTATGTATTATAAGGGATATTACGCCACTGAGCTGTCCCTGACATATAAAAGACAAAGGCTGCAGGCCTACAAAAGAACACATACTAAACACACCATCTTGGTTTAAAGGCATTATTTACATATGTAGGGTAAAATTACAATTAATAATTTCTTTTTTCTTTTTTAGACTAATGTTTAACTTTTGAACTTACCATTAAAACTTATTGGAGGCATTCAATTTGAATATTCCTTTTCATGCCCAAATCCGTTCTTCTGTTCCATCTGCTACACCACAGAAGTGTGAACGCATCATACTGTCATCATAGTTAGAAATTTCCCATATGGAGTATACATATTGGGATGGCTATGGATTTTCTAAAGAGAAGAAGTACCAGAATTATGTAACACCTGTTTTTGCATAATGCATTAAAAAACAATTACCATTTTGTCTGACAAACCGAATGTGGGTGGGGGTACCCACTCGGCTGTGAGAGGACTTGGATCCCCCACAAGAGTAGTTACAGTAAATGACAAGGCAGCTGTCGTAGGGTGTGCAGGTGATAAATCCCATAATTAGACCCAAAGCCATACTTTGATTGGCCATATATAGGGCATGTATGGGCATCTTTTCTATAAAGCTTTATTTTACATATGTGCCACTATTTCATGAGTCTTTTTCCCTTTTAGAAATCCCCTGCTAATAGATGCAAGACTAATATCTTTGGAATGGAAATAACCACAACATAACATTTGTATTTAAATCATCTTGAGTTCATATACCCTTCTTCTCCTTTTTCATATATAATGAGAAATCCCCAGTAGAGGAACTTTTCTAAAAGTATAGGTAGGTACTGGACACACAGATGGTGACAACCAAGGCCCAAGTCACGTTGAGCGTTGAGTTTCCACCTACCAAGTTGTTGGTGTATGGATGGTTTGGTTGGGCATGGTTGATCACCGCGTGATTTAGTTATTTTACAACACTCAAATAGGGTAAAAGGATTGAGAGGTAAAAATTTTCCTCTATACAAAACCCTTTAACGAGTTGTGTTACGTTTTATCACTCCTGATCTATAGTATTGGTGTGGCTCATTTTCATGTCTGTTTAATAAGCTTCACCATCTTTCTCATGGTCATCTCCCCTCCAAAAACAGCACCATCACCCTTGAGTGGGGCGTAGGAAGATCACTATAGAACCATAGCAGTTTCTATGGGGCCACGGAGCCAAGGGCTTCCCAGCAGGCATGTACCACCTCCTAAGAAAAAAATTTGACCTCACATAGTTTCCAACAAACCCCTTTTGTTTTCACTTAAAACTTTTGTAAAGATGCTCCAGGTTTAAGAAAATGAAAATGGGGGTTGTGGGCTGAACTACGCAAGAGGTTGGACATGCACGTTAAAAAAAACTACTGCGTTGCCAGCTAGGTTAAACTGAGACAAAAACTGGATTTTTTTTTACTATGGGCCCCATTTGAAGTCAGCTATGGGGCATGTGAATCTAGCTACTCCCACTGCCCTTGATGGTAGCACCAATCCCTCCAAATGGACATTAAAAGTAGAGTTGACAGGGGAAATTTCCGATTGCCCACTTGGAGTATACGGAAGGAATTTTTTTCCTTCATAAATTTGGTTTTTTTTTTTTTGCCTTCCTTGGATGAAACAGTAGGCAGAGGAAATGAGGATATGCTAGATGGATTGGACGGATAGAATATGTCTTTCATACCCTCAAATACTATAAAACTAGGACTCCAAAAAACCAACCAAAAAGGCTCCCCTTGGTTTATACTCGGGTCTGTTGCTTGCGATGTGCTGTGGGGAAACAAAATCTTGTACCCTGTAAACAGAAGAGAATCCTTTTGATTTCAGAGGTGTAGGCAAGCTGTATAAGACTGAGATTAGCCCAGACTGCAGGGGGAAATAGGGGGGGGGAGTAAATCAATCTTTAAGGTTCATGCGCTGCCACAGAAATGTATAGGCACACATGTGTTATGGGACTTTCGATGCGGCTGTGTATTGGATTCTATGGGGCTGTGTATGAGGACTTCTATGGGGCTGGTATGGGATTTCTATGGGGTTGTGTGTTGGACTTTTATAGGGGCTGTGTATGGATTTTATAGGTCTGCTGTTATTGGGATTTCTATGGGTGTGTAGGGGCCTTTCTATGGAGCTGGGTATGGACTTTCTATGGCTGTATATGGGAATTTTATGGGGCTGTGTTGATGGGACCTTCTTGGGCTGTTTATGGACTTTCTAGAGGCTGTGTATTGGACTTCTATGGGTCTGTGTATTGGCTTTATATGGGCTTGTGTATTGACTTTCTATGGGGCATGTGTATTGGAATTTTCTTGGGGGCTGTGTATTGCACTTTATTATGGGGCTGTTTATTGGACGTTCATGGGGGCTGGTGATTGGACTTTTTTCTATGGGCTGTGTATTGGGCTTTTTTGGAGCTGTTGCATTGGACTTTCTATGAAGGGGTGTGTATGGATTTTCTATGGGGTTGTGTATTGGAGTTTCTATGGGGCTGGATATGAGGTTTTTCTTATGGGGACTGTGTATTTGAACTTTCTATGGGGACTGGTGTATGGGATTTTCTATGGGGTGTGTATTGGAATTTCTATGGGGACTGTGTATTGGGCTTTTATGGGGCGGGTATGAGCTTCTATGGGATTTCTATGGGGACTGCATATTGGATGTTCTATGGCGCTGTGTATTGGGCTTTCTATGGGAGCGTGTATTGGATTTTCTATGTGCTATGTAATGACTTGCTATTGGGACTGTTGGTATGGGACTTGTATGGGGCTGTGTATGGGACTTTGTATGGGGCTGATGAGTTTTATGGGACTGGTGTATGGTGGATTTGATCTGGGCTGTGGTATGGACCTTTTCTATGGGGCTGTGTATGGGAATTTCTATGTGCGGTGTATTGGGAACTTTCTATGCGGCTTGTTTGGGCTTTCTATGGGGCATCGTATTGGACTTCCAAGGCTGTGTATTGGGCCTTTCTATCGCGGCATGGTTGTATTGGACTTTTTTATGGGCTGTGTATGGGACTTTCTATGGGACTGTGTATTGGACTTTCTATGGCGCTGATGTATGGGACTTCTATGGGGCGTGATGTCTAGGGACTTTCTATGGGACTGTGTATAGGACTTTCTATGGGACTGTGTATGGGGACATTTCTATGATGTGGGACTCTATGGGTGTGATTGGGGACTTTCTATGGGGCTGTTGTATTGGGATTTCTATGGGAGCTTGTGTTTGGGACTTTCTAGGGACTGTGATACTATGGGACTTTATGGGGTTCTATGGGGGACTGTGTATTGGAACTTCTATTGGGCTGTGTTATGGAACTTTATATGGGGATCTTGTATGGGACTTTTATGGGGCGTGTGTATGGACTTTCTATGGGGCTGTGTTGTTAAATTTTCTAGGAGGGATTGTCTGTGGACGTATGGGGCTGTTATGGAGAAAGAAGTCAACCTTGGTTTTATACTTGAGCCAGTTTTTAGTTATCAGTTAAAAGTAATTACTGGGTTTAATTCGGGTCGGTTGGTTTATAATGAGTATATATGGTATTTATGCATTATCCATAAGAAGATTTTATGAAAACATTTGCTTATACATACCTTGACGGAGGATTTGGAGCTTACAGATTATATCTTTTAAGATCCTGTGTTTGTGTTTCCAGTAAAGAACCGCTGAAGAGTAACAGTTGTTTTTTGACACAGCTATTTAGTGCTTTAAAAGTTAGGTTTCCTGACAGTTAGTGTAAGTTTTATGTCCACGGCCAAAGAACTAGTTGTGCCCACCTGAAAAACTGGCAGATAATGTCTTCCATCTTTGTAATCTTATTCGATTTAGTTCTGTGCCAGGACCCGTCATCAACTGTTCTCCAGGGTGCACAAGAGATATCTTCAATTGTCTAAGTGCCTTTAAAGACCTCTCTTTCCTGTGAGCTCTGAGTGCGAAATTAAATAACAGGTAATGCAATCTAAGCATGATATAGTTAATTTCTATATGTAAAGAATGTCCACCCCTACATTATTAAAATGTATAATTCTGACTCCAGCACGAGAAATCATCTTACAAGATTGCGATCACGCGCGTTCCTGTCTATTCACTCCCTCTCCATGCACTGCCTTGTTATTTTTGGGTTCCGAGACAGGCTACCCAGGGAATGGCAGTAAATGATTGCCATGACGTCACTGTCACGGCCGAGGAGATGACTGCCTGTACCGGAAGTGCCAGAGAGCTTCAGCGGTTTTGCTCAAAGATTTTTTTTGTGCAGAATTATTACATTTAACAAAACGGAATTCTAGGTTTGGAGGGTTATCGCCTTATGTATGATTTTTTGTATAAGGGGTGAAATACCTTTTTAAGAATGGCATGTCATTGTAGTTGCAAGGCAAGTTAAATATCTTGTTACTGCCGCTAGCCTGCTAATATTAATTTAATTTGGTTCTGTCTGATAGGAAACAAGTTTATATGGTACAATTTGGTTGACTTTTAAATATTCAAAGGGGAAATATAATTAAAATCAGATGTTAGTTTCAATGAGTTGAAATAACATGTGATTGGCTGGGGCAAAAAAATTTGCCCATTGTAATGATAAGAACTTATTACATCTCCTGTATATGTTTAGTATTTAAAGGATTAATCTTCTTTGTACAATTAGAAAACCCATGACCTAAAAAACAACTTTAAATCTTTAATCTAAAAAAAGCCGATACTGCAGGACAGCCCTGTAGTATCGGGTGAAATGCGCAGGCTGATAGACCTACTGCTCTTATCTATTAAAGTTTGGATTGTTTAATCCGTGGTTAGTGCGCTGGAATTTATACTTATATTTGGATGATCGCCACAGCAGCACACCGCATTGAAACAATGATAAGGAGTGCGGTGGATTCTACATATTCTATATATTATATATATAAATATATATATATATTATTCTAGATATACAAGCAGAGATTACCGGTGAGCACACCTTTCAAAGAGCCAGCGCCAGGTGTGCACGCCAAAATAGGTATCTACTAATTCAAAAAACGAGTCACGCACTCACGGACTTGTTAAAAATAGAAAAAACGTCTTATTCACATAAACGAGTTCAGCCCTGACTCCGGGCTGTATTGTCCTGTGACGGCCCGTGACGCAGGGCTGAAAAAACCGCCGTTGATGGAATAAAGACTGTTTTGTCTATTTTACAAGTCCCGGTGAGTGTGCATTCATTTGAAATTGTATATATATATAACATATATATTTATATATTGTCCATGATTTCTGCTTAAAACAAGCCTACCCCATCAAAATCGTTCAGCCAATTGAAGATACCTAAGTTTTTCCAACATGACTTTTGACAGACCGGAGCAGCTCACTGTGATCCAAATCCATGCCTTCAAGCCTCCCTTGGGCACCCCCCAGCCCCCTCCCACCATACGGATCCCTCCGGACCCCCTGGCATTGTACTGGAATAAATCCTTTTAGGGTGTGATTAGAGGCCCCCTGCCCAAGACTCAACGCTGGATTATTTTTTTTAAAAAAATCCTGTAGCCATCACAGGAAGGGGACTGACATCCGAGGAGAAGAAAACGACGCGGGGGAACGGAAGGGCTGTAATAAGGCGACAATGATTTAAAAAATTAATCTGGGCATTGGGTCGGGTCCTCGTATCACACCCTAAAAGGAGATCTGGATGATGGGAGAGGGGGGCGGTGCCAGTAGGCTGAAGGCACGAGGAAAAAGGTGACGTCAGAGAGCTGGAATTTCAGTGAAGTGCTCCTAAGTCTGCAAAAACAAATGGTGAAACTATGAATTCTTTTAAATTGGCTGAAGATTTGATGAGGTGATGGCTTGTTTATAGCTAGAATCAAGCCAATAACATATATAAATTTAAGTTCTCTGGGGTTGTGGACATTCCCACTTTAATCCTAAAAGACCAGTGCTGATTAAAATAAATTCCACCGCCAATTAGTGTATATGGGTACAAAAATACAGTTTTAAAAAAAAAAACCTCTGCTATGCTGATTAGAGATGGCCGAACTTTCGAAAAGTTCGGTCCGTTTTGAACTTCGAACTATATGTAACAGTTCGAAGTTCAGAAAAGGACCATATAAGTCAGTGGGGAAGTCAATGGTTTCGAATTTAAAGTGCATGAAATCACAATTAAAAATATCAATGATATCTTAATGTAAATGCTGTGGGACCTGGGAATGATCATGGGGAACATGTTTGAAATATCTAGGACATTCGAAAAACAATTTTACTCTCCATCATGCTATTCGAGCGTCGTTCGCGCCTAGGGAACATGTAATTTTATTCTGCGGATCGATGCTCGGCGTTTTAAGGTTTAATGGACACTGTTACTCATAGATTCGATGATCGCGCCATAGGTACCAATGGACATTTTACTTGAGGATTCGCTGCTCGCGTATAGACTTTAATGGGCCCTTTGTTACTCAGCGATTCGATGTCGTGAATAGGATAATAGGCATTTTACTCGCACATTCGAATGCGTCTGTGAGAACATTCGATATTATCGAAAATCCGAAATATCGAAAATCGTGGGTCCGGGATAGTTCAAGAAGTCGAATTGTTCGATTCGCGAATAATTCCGCCACGAACTCGGGTTCGAGTTTGAGTCTAGTCCTCTAGTTGTGATCTGTGAACACTAGACAGGCAAAACTGGAAATAGATCTGAAACTTATTCCACAGTACAGTGTATGGGAAAGGGGCTTCCCATATCGTTATAATTTAACAAAAAACAGCAATTGTTACCTACACGTATCTCTACAAGAAAGAAAGGAGTGTGTTATTACATTCTGGGTATTTGTACATGTGGTCCGGTGACATTCCACTCTGTCATTCTCCCTACCAGATTTTGTATGATGCATTTGCCAATAGTGCTGATGTCATTGGAAACCTTCTTTTTTCTCCCTCACTATAGTAGATCCATGTAGGCAACATGTAGCATTTACAGATGGCAAACAGGGAATCTTACATCGAGTTAAGTTAAATTCCCTCTTTACATAGAAACTGAGGGGCTGGGCCACACTCGAATAGGTTCTGGCACACACAAGAAGAAATGTTGATGTATTGAAAAGTTTAGAGTTCAACTTGTAAGCAACTAAAACCCCCCCCCCCCACACACACACACACCACACATACCACACACACAAAAACCAATAAAAATAGACGAAACATATATGATCCCTTGTTATGTCACCATATTTCTAACACTACTGCAAAGCTGATTGATCGAGGAAGTGAACATACAGAATTGTGGATGACAAATAGTTGTAGTAGCTGCAAGTATGCATTAGGGTATATGCAAGGAGGGAAGTGGGGTTGTAACAGTCTAAGGCTTACAAGGATGACATTCTTTTTCTGTCTGGGGTGGGGGTTGAGACTTTGACATGAAAATACAGGAAACTTGTATTGACAAGTAGTCCTTTTTTTTAACCCACAATTGGCAACTCTGTTGCGACGTAAGGATAACAAAGCAGAGCAAAACACCAGTCATCATCCTTCCCTAATGATATAGATTTTACAGTTTATATAAATAAAAATTTTAAAATCTGAACATAAGATTTTAGTCTAGTGATCTTGTGGTGTAGATGTATGTGATAGACCATTCACTTCATCACATTGTGTTTTCATACCATCACTTGCTTCCAATGGAACTGAATCTTGCCCTGCCATCCATTATAACGGCTCTAGATGTCTGCGTTTGAAAAAGACTCTTCCATGTGTGTGAAAATCCTTATAAGAGGAGAATATGTAGTTTAGTTGAGGTGTGGGGAAACTTACCATTCACCAATTTTCGTTTGCGAGTCTATTCTTAATAATTATTTATCAACTACATCAAACAAAACCAAAAGGGCAGTGAGAAATTACCGTATATACTCGAGATAAGGCCGCGGGTTTCAGCTTTAAAAATAGCATGAAAACAATTTAACAACGGCTTAGTACTCGAGTCAAGCAGGAAAACTCACCCGGTCTGGCGGTCTGCTCGCAAGTTACGATCTGATGTCGGATGGTTCACTATCGGTTGCCTGTCTCTACTGCCAGCACGATTAGTGACGTCAGCCAGCCGCCGGTACTGCAAGTACCGGTCCTGCCAAAGAGCAGACAAAGCATGCGGCAGACTGATTTCAGGTAGAGGCTGAGCGGAGAGGCAACTGAATACTGTATTATAGTAGTCTCCACTGAACTGGGGTGGGTGTGGTTCTGAGGCTCTGCTTGCCACTGCAGATATTTGGAAACACAAACTCCCAGCAATAAAGGCATGGGGAGTTGTAGTTTCCAAAATTCTGAAGTGCCTAGGAATGTGCGTGTGAGGGGGTTGCACTGTATTGAGATTACCACTGTCCATTTAAAGGGCAAACTAATGCTTAATTAATACAGAATCAGAAGGCAGCAAGTGGTAATAATTTCGACCCTTGGACTTATACTCGAGTAATGGAATTGTTCGGCCTTTCTAGATCTGTATGTTTTATGGCTTTTAGGCCTTTTTAAAGGGCGGTCAACAACACCCCAAAACTAAAATTTAACCCTTATGGCCACATCAAGTAAGTTAAAACAATACTTACCTACATTCCCTGCCAAATAGTGTCCTGCTGTGCCCCTCCAAAGTCCGAGGAAAACTGCTGGTAGGAGCGTGTGTGGACTCATGCTGTGCTGAGACTCCTCAACCTCAGGGTTGAGGCGCATGCTCAGTGCAGCACCCCGTGCCTATCAGCCAATACGGACGCGGCTGCGAGGTCCCGCCCCCTGCTTTCAATTCTATTGCCAAGAGGGGCTGAACACTGCAGCCGAGGAGAGAGGGCAGGTAAGTCAGAATCGGGGGACTTTCTAACCAATTATATTAAGGCCCGGTGGGCATGGGGGGGCATGCCTACACAATATCAAAAAGTTAATTGTCGGGGTGGACAATGCCATTTAAATGGACAGCAACATTCATCCAGTAGTCCCTACAGTAAAGCATACTGCATTTGGCTTTTAGTACTGTTTGGGATACGTATGGGAAACTTGTGTCCATTTAAAGGGGCAACTAAAGCCTCAATAATAGCAGAATCAGGAAGGCAGCAGTGATCATAAAAATTTCTTACCTTGAACTTTAAATCAAGTCAATCACTTTATTAATTTTTATGGTAAAAAGAAGAGTACCGCATATTACCCAATATTTACCTATACCGGATCGATTATCTAAATATACGGTAAGTAATAGGGATTGGTTTTGTGTTAGGCTATTTTCCAGCATTTAACTGTATACGGTTCTGCGATATTCAGATTTCCTAATTCCGCATTTTCTTTGTTTAACCAATAAAGTCAAATTGGGTTCTAAGGGACATTTTGATAACGGGGCTTATTTTGCTTTTTTTTTGCCCACCAGACCTTCACCACAATTTTTACGTTCATCTTTATGATAAAAGTAAATGTATGTATGTTTGTAGTATGTTTGTTATGTAGGTCACAGAAAAATTCCAAAATCTGTGACAATTTTCATGAGACTTGGTACACTTAGTATAAGGACTGGAAAAAAGCATAGGCACTTTACAACTTTAAACAATTACTTCCGTACCCCCTTTTGATATTGATTTTACGTTAATTAACCAGTGTGACTGCCATTGGTGGTAAATGAGTGAATCAAGTAATCTCCACACTTCCAATGCCACAGCTTGTTCATGCGTGGTTCATTTTGTTCTTATGTTGTTGTGACGATAGGAGGATAGAGCTGTCAATCATGGAGGAGCAGCAGGACCATGTGATTTAGAATGTCATGTGGCACTCGGTCACCCTTCGCTCACTGTGGTCACCCAGAAGGTCAAGATTGAGAGTTCAGAGAAGGCAGCTAAGAAATGTGTAGTTTTACTTAAGGAAAGTATTAGTAAGAGCTACTGAATGGGATGAGCTTGCAACTGCCAATTTCAAATGCACTGTAAAGGGGTTCATTTTACTCACAACTTGTGTGTCTTTTCCCCCAAACTACTGAAACCCAGCAATACATGCCACATAACACTCTTATCACTCACCTTTCATTTTCATGAGTAATTTTGGCAAGAAATTGTGTTTTCGGGGTATTGTGTTCAAAAGTTCAATTGATCGATAGTGCCCGTCTCTAAAGGGGAGTTGATGTGATACACGCTAAAGGGGGAAGTTGACGCGATACACGACCAAAGGGGAGTTGATGCGATAAGGCAAAGGGGAAGTTGATACAATACGTGCTAAAGGGAGGAAGTGGTGTGATACATGATAAAGAGAAAGTCGGTGTGTAAAGCACTAAAGGGGAAGCTGAGTTTGATACGCTTTAAGTGTAACATATCAACTCCCCTTTAACTTTAAAGCAGTCTCATATCATATGTTAGGTTTGGACCTAACAAAAGGAAGTTCTCTTGAGTGAAATGAACTAGAGTGGAAGTGTCTTTCCTTCTATATTAAAGGGGTGCGCTATATCTAGTATTGCACGTTGTGTAAATCACAAACAGGCTTGTGAAAGGGTAATAAGTTGTTTGTTTTTTCCCCTTTCTCCTGGCTCTTGCCTCGGTGTTGGGGGCGGGGGCCGTATTAGTTATTGAAGAGGTTCACATTGGTTGGACCTATGGTTTGGACCTAACAACAAAGAAAGTTTCTGTAGGAATGATAAACGAACTAGAGTGGAACATGTCCCTTTTTCTAACGGCACCGTGATCTCGAGGACATAGAAGAAGGAACATGAAACAAGAAGGTCAATTAAACAAGGTGTGTGCGTCACTTGTACTGTGTGTGTATTAGAAAGCGACAGTTTTGTTGGACATGCAATGTGTATCTGCAACATGTGTAGAACCTGGAGCAAGATGTTCCAAGAACAATGTAGGTGTCAGGGTGAGTCGGGCTTTGCCATTGGAAGCTGAGGTGGAGAGTCTAAGGGGCAGCTTGCAGCATGCAGGGATGGCCAAAACTGGGGGGTCGCAGGAATGTCGGGGCCAGTATGAGGTGGGTGGGAGAGTAGGACAGGGAAGGTTGAGGGGGAGAGGTAGTTTGTTAGGGTTTTATAGGGGAAGTGGGGGTCGGAGGGTAGGGGGGTGCTCTTTCCCAGATGCCCATCCCAACAGATTTTGCCGCCCCTTAGGTCAATGAATTGGGAGGGAGGAACATGGAATTAGCACTGTATGAGAGGGGGCTAGTCCCTTGAGCAACCGGGGACTGCCATCTATGATACAAGAGTAGCTAGGACACGAAGGACAGAAATGACGGCAGCGGTGTATTAGTAGGGGACTCCCATTAAAGGTCGAGTGGGGTAATCGCCGCCAAGACCCCTACATGCGAACGGGTGTCAGCCTGCATGGTGCTAGGGTTCGGAATTGTGGAGGATCGAGTAGACAGGATTATTGGGCGGGGGGTGACCCGGCAGTCTTGGTTCACATGGTGCCATGACAAGTAGAGGAGGGTTAGGTCCTAACCATGAGTTTCCGATGAGCTAGGGGCCAAGTTTCGCCGCAATACTTTTCGCTCTTTATCGTGCCATTCGCCCTTTGTTTCTGCTTTTAATAAAAGGCGTTATTTTCGCTGCGATGTCACATTAGCTTCGTGAAAATTTCAGACTTTTATAAATATGCCCCTAAGCCTAAAAAAATTTTTAAGGGGCATATTTATAAAGGATCGCTATTTTCACCATTTTGCTATCGCAGGTTACGGCGCTATTTTTGCCTTATTTATAAATCCACTCCATTTACGCTTTCGCCTATGCGGAAAAGTATCGCTGAAGCAATATGTGGCGATAGTTTTTGTCTTACTCATTGCATTGTGTGGTATCACTGCAAAAAGAGAGATTGCTCTCTAGTGTAATTTCAGAGCTATTTTTGTCACTTTTTTTATTTAAAGCTATTTATAAATAGGTTTAATTCGCCTTTTTGCCCCTTTTCTCCCTTTTAAAATCCCATACACAGCCCCATAGAAAGTTCAATACACAGTCCCATAGAAAACCTCATACGCAGCCCCATAGAAACTCCAATACACAACCCCATAGAAAATCTCATACACAGCCCCATAGAAAGTCCAATGCACAGCTCCATAAAAAGCCCAATACACAGCCCCATAGAAAGTCCAATACACAGCCCCATAGAAAGTCCAATAAACAGCCCCATATAAAGTGCAATACACAGCCCCAAAGAAATTCCAATACACAGCCCCATAGAAAGTCCAATACACAGCCCCATATAAACGCCAATACACAGCACCATAGAAAGTCCAATACACAGCCTCATAGAAAGTCCAATAAACAGCCCCATAGAAGGTCCAATACACAGCCCCATAAAATTCCCATATACAGCCCAATAGAAAGTCCAATACCCAGCTCCATAGAAAGGCCCATACACAGCCCCATAGAAAGTCCAATAAACAGACCTATAGAAAGTCCCATACACAGCCCCATAGAAAGTCCAACACACAACCCCATAGAAAGTCCCATACACAGCCCCATAGAAAGTCCCATACACAGCCCCATAGAAAGTCCAATACACAGCCGCATAGAAAGTCCCATACACAGGTGTGCCTTATACATTTCTGTGCAGCCTGAACACTTAAAGATTGATTTTTTTTCCCCCCATTTCCCTTGCAGTCTGGGCTGATCTCAGTGAGTAGGACAATTGCCTAACCTACTGAAATCAAAAGGATTCTCTGTGTTACAGGGTACAGATTTTGTTTTCCCAGGGCTATGTGTTTTTGTCCAGCAGCATCCAGATCATACAGACCCGAGTATAAACCAAGGAGAGACTTTTTGGTTGGTTTGGAGTCTTAGTTTATAGTATTTGAGGTTGAATAAAGACATATGTCTATCCAGTCCAACCCGTCTAGCAATATCCTCATTTCCTGCCTAACTGTTAATCCAGAGGAAGGCAAAAAAACCCCACCAAATTTATGAAGGGGAAAAAATTCCTTCCTTACTCCAAGTGGCAATCGGAAATTTCCCTGGATCAACTCTACTTTATATCATTTGGAGGGATTGGTGCTACCTCAAGGGCAGTGGAGTAGCTAGACATCACAGGGCCCCATAGCTAGACTTCAAATGGGGCCCCTATATTAAAAACAGTTTGTCTCAGTTTAACCTAGCCTGGCCAAACTGCAGCTAGGTTTTTTTTAAGTGCATGTCCACCCTCCTTGCGTAGTTCAGCCCACAACCCCCATTTTCATTTTACTTAAACCTGGGAGCATCTTTAAAAGGTTTAAGTAAAACAAAAATGGGGTTTGTGGGAACTATGTGAGGTACAATTTTTCTTAGGTAGGTGGACATGCCTGCGGGGGAGCCTTGGCTCCGGGCCCCATAGAAACTGCTATGGTTGCTATAGTGATTCCTACGCCCCACTCAAGAGTGATGGTGCTGTTTTTGAGGGGAGATGACCATGAGAAAGATGGTGAAGCTTATTAAACAGACATAGAAAACGAGCCACAACAATACTATAGATAGGAGTGATAAAACAGTAACACACTCGTTAAAGTTGTATATAGGAAAATGTTTATCCAGCTCAATCCTTTTACCCTATTTGAGTGTTGGTAAATAAATAAATCCCAGCGGATGATCAACAATGCCCAACCAAACATCCATACACAAACAAATTGTCAGGTGAAACTAACGCTCAACGTGTACTTGGGCCTTGGTTGCACATCTGTGTGTCCGTACCTACCTAATACTTTTAGAATGTTCTTCTACTGGGATTTACTCATTATATATGAAAAGGAGATAGATAGGGTATATGAACCAAGATGATTTAAAAGTACATAATGTTATGTTGTGTTATTTCCATTCCAAAGATATTACTCTTGCATCTATAGCAGGGGATTTCTAAAAGGGAAAAAAGACCATGAAATAGTGGCACAATATGTAAAATAAGCTTTATAGAAAAGATGCCCTATACATGCCCTATATATGGCAATCAAAGTAGGGCTTTGGTCTAATTATGGGATTTATCACCTGACACCCATACAGACAGCTGCTTGTCATTTAGCCTGTACTACTCTATGTGGGGGGATCACAAAGTCTCTCACAGCCAGTGGGTACCCCCACCCACATTCGGTTGTCAGACAAAAAGGTAATTGTTTTTATGCATTATGCAAAAACAGGTGTTACAATAATTCTGGTGACTTCTTCTCTTAGAAAAACACATAGCAATCCCAATAATGTATATCCAATATGGGAAATTTCTAACTGATGACAGTATGATGCGTGTCACAGCTCTGTGTGTAGCAGATGGAACAGAAGAAAGGATTTTGGCAGAAAAGGATATCAAATTGGAAATGCCTCCGATAAGTTTAATGGTAAGTTGCAAAAGTAAACATTATTGCTAAAAAAGAAAAAATAATATTATTAATTGTAATTTTACCCTACATATGTAATATGGCATTTAAACAAGATGTGTATTGTGTTCTTTTGTAGGCCTGCAACCTTGTGCTTTTACATGGTCAGGGAAATGCTCAGTGGCGTAATATCCTTATAATACATAGGGCTAGACATTTTCAATGGGGAGGTGCAGTGGCGAGAATCTATATTACAATGACTCAGTGATGTCACCGAGTGACTTCCTGTTTCCCACTGCCCTTCCCCCTGTCTCCCCCTCCCTGTATTAGCCATTTATATAGGAAGCCCTGTTTATTCTTGACAGACAATGTTCAGTCTTTTTTTCTCTTTTCAATAGGAACGGTAATTAACTATTTATATACTAAGCTGGGATGACTAATACAGGGAGGGGGAGAGACAGTGGTAATGGACAGGATTTTTTATGGCAGGCCATATGTATTATATGAAATAATACACTACCTACAGTGTAATATATGGATTTACTTCACCTAGGAGTTTCATGACCTGTATAAAAGCACTCGGCCTGTGGACTTCTATATGGTCATGGAACTCCTCTGTGGCGTAATATCCTTATATTACACTGTAAGGAGCGCATTAACCCTTAAATAATGTTACGGCTTACTGGCTGCACTCTTGCTTCAAACTCATCGACCAGGATGCTATTCCAAGAAAACCCAGCTAAAAAAAAAAGGGGGGGGGGATTCCTTCCTGACCCCAAACGGCAATCAGAAAGTATCCCTGGATTAACCAGATCTACAGTAAATGTATTAATACCAGTAGTTATCAATATGTTTTAGTTTTAGAAACGTATCCAGGCCATTTTAAAAGCTATTCAATGAACTTGCCATTACCACATCTGCTGGAAGACAGTTCCACAGTTTCACTGTTCCCACTATAAAGAAACCTTTCCTAACCTGAAGATGAAACTTCTATTCTTCCAACCTTAAAGGATGTCCACGAGTTCTCTGATATGACCTATTGGTGAACAATGCACCAGAGAGTTTATTGTATGGCCCATTAATATATTTGTATAAGGCTATCATTCGGAAATTTTCAAAAAAAGTCTGGACAAAATCACGCAAAATCCACTAATTCCAGGAAAGCGGCAATCCGCCGTGGAAGCGTGTTCGGATCCACAATCCAGTCCATCTCTAACTAACAGGACCCCAATTTGCAATACTTGCAGCTCTCCTGGACTTTTCAGAAAGAAGATCTTCTTCTACAGTATGTATTTGACTCATGCCTTCCAGGTTCACACCCCTGTCCTTTAAGATCTGATACTAACACAGGGGAGGAGGCTTGGGAAGCCACTGTAAGTCATTGGATTTGATGCCACTGTCAAGGTCTTTACTGGTGGTTGCTTCCCGGAAAAGAAGAGAACTGGATCTGGCAAGGATAAAGAATGTGTTTGGACAGAACCATCCTGGAAATCTTAAGGTTTAAGGGGGTACTGGTTGTAGTATGCTGCTAAGGGTGGTTAACATGCCCTATAAGCTTAAAGGGTTAAAACAACCCTTATAATCTGCTGGACCCAGGGTGAGGACCTAAATACTCTCTGGGAGTACAACAGATAGGGAGAAATTTGAAAGAGAAAGCACAGATACAATCCAGTTCTGACCAGCCTAGGCAAGGGGACAGGACTGTAACAGCACTTCTGTAAGCATCTAAGTAAGTTTCTCAAGACTGAGGACATAGCTTTCTAGGTTCTCATCCAAATTACATTTGATATAAAGGGGGAGGGTTGTATTAAGTCTTTAGTTAAAATTGAAAATGTTCAATAATAACCATAGTATAACAGTATGAATATTTAATTTTAGCTTCCTGATCTGGCTGTTGTGAACAAACCATTTAATGCAAATATTGTAATCACAAACATTTTACCTGAAGTGCTGAATTCGTGCTCTTTACGGATTGAAGGGAATGGGCTTGTAGAAGAAATGTTTGAGAAAACGTAAGTCTAATTTTCTGGTGAATGATTAACTCTTTTACTCGTGAAACTCCAAATGTACTTTTTTGATTTCACTTTTTTTATACTATGCTCCAAATTCTATTTTGGCACCAGCCACACCTGTGGTGTGGACTAGCCTTGGTTGAAATAGAAACAGTTACGTAGACCATATTAAGTTTTAAGGAATTATTTATTTAAAATGGAACTACCCCCTAAACCACTCCCTCCCTCTAAATGTTACCTAATAGAGACAAATGCTAGTTCTTCTCTATTGCACAATGAGCTACAACGTTTAATGGATCATTTTTTTTCATATAATAAATTGTAAATTATTAATCCTGGTCCCTTATGATGTCAGCACAGTTTAATCCCATGTGGCTAGGGCTAGAATTGATCAGCCAAAAGGCATTGCAAATACAGGAGATTTGGAAAAAGAGAAGAATCACCGCTCCAATCACATCAGTATTTAGGTGCGAGTAGTAGCATTTAAAGTTAAATATAAGCATATAGCAGTCCACATCATTACATGAGATATCACCTGGACATTAAGTTATTAGACTTTATTAGAGACATTCCAGACACATTTTTAACAGATCTCTGGCACACCCCCACCCATATTTTAAACATTTATTAGCCTCTCAATGTGAATTTATGAATTTAGAATTAAGAAGAGGGAACATGCCAGTGATCTATTTCATTAAACATAAAAATGCATTTCAGAGCAGTAGTAAGGTAGGATTGTGATTTTCTGAACTTTTAAAATAAAAAAGTTTTTTTTTTAGGGTGTCAAAAATGGAATGTGTTCATATAGCCAAACATGCATATCCAGTAAATCTACGGTTATCATTTTTTTAAGCATATCAACCACCTTTAGGAGCCAAAGTCATCCTTCCACACAATAAATATGTCATCAATGTACCTACATCAGGCCATACAATGGATTCAGTAACAGTCACATTTAAAGACACATTTAAAGACCTTCCAGCCACTAGCATATGATTGAGTGACACTGGATCTCATTGCTGTTCAGTGGCACTGTAAATAGATCACGTCTTTAAAAACAAATTAATTATGTGTTAGTAAAATGTATATCCACACAAAAGAACAGCAAAAAGGGAGTGTTCTATTGTGTGGATATTCCTGGAGGAGTCTTACAGTGAGCCCTGGGTAGGATGCACCCGATCCACCTGGAACCAGCGGGGAGTGTTTGTACCTACCGCACTTGTTCAGCATATATGTACGAGGAGGTCTGGAACATTTCTGCACCCACATGTGAGTGTGTTGCTTTGTTTTATAAATGTCCACACCTCCTTCTGCCAACCTCTGCACTGTTACTTTGTATAGGCACACTTTGTTTCCATTGGGAATTCATATATGTGCTTTTATGTAGGAATTTTAGTTGCTAAATTAGTTGCATAGGGTTATGTTTGCTGGTGGTTGTAGACACACACATTTATACCCTTTAGTAAAATGTGTAACAATGCTATAAAATTTGCTCTTATGTATAGTGGCCCCATTTCTCTAATAAACAATTTAAAGACTTCTAAAAGAGAGGCCATGGGGATAAGTCCTGATTGGTCCAGCAAAGGTCAACGATTCATTTAAAATAGTGGATATATGGATGATTTCTGCAACAGGTCCTTGTTGATAGGAGAAGTAGAAACAGGGAACTTAATTTAAGAAGGGAAACAGGCTGTGTTCTCTATACCCAAATGGTTTAAACACAGAACATGAAACTTTAGTCATGAGTGGCTATTTTTTGTGTCTGCTATAACTGCGAATTGTGCAACTTTTATTGAATTTATTATGTTTAACTACATGCTTCTTTTTAGTTTACAGTCTTTAAAACCTCGTCAGTCAAGTGACAATAACATTGTAATCACTCCTTTCAAAACTGGCTTGAGGACCTTGTTGGTGACCTTCTTATGTGACAAATTACAAAATTTGAAAAGTTCCTGCAAAATCTTAATAACTGGGCAGCAATAATTTCCCTAGAGCTTTTCCTGAAGCAGTCTAAAGCTCATTTTTTAAATCATCATCATTCTTCTGAGCCAGAAAGAAAGCATTACCAATTTTGATAAAGAATATGTGACCTCAATAATCTACCTGTAGAAAAACTAAAAAAAAAAAAAAAGTAATGCTAATCGTTGCTTTTGTTCCACTGAAAATGTTATTGTGACGGTTTTTTGCAGGTAAGTTTTTTTAAATCATTCTGTACAAATAATTGAGTTCATCAGATGTTTAAATAAAAGTATAGCATTCTCTACGCTTGTGAAGGTTCTCATTCATCCAGGTCATGGTATATCTGTTGTATTCAATTAGATCAACTGGACTTGAAGTTTAGTTCTTGAAGACGTTTCGCTAGTCATCCGACTGGCTTTCTCAATTCAGAATGACTTGTACAAGAATCTTTGGCAATTATGTACCCTGGAAAATCCCAATTAGCATATCACAGCCAAGTGTTAGGGCAGATTGGATAGTGGCTAAGAGGTGTATAGGACGCCCTATGGTGTCAAAACAGCATTGGTACATGGCAGACAGTTGGTGTCGAACCCCCCCCCCCCCCCCCCCCATATCTCTTCCCCCATTCTTCAGTAACTCTTCCAGGAGAGGAGGAGACACTTACTTGCAGACCCGCTCCAGCGCCGACTTCACTGACAGTCTCCGACGCGCCTCGCTCCTTTGCAAGTGCACACAGTGCAAAGGACTGGAGATGTGTCGGAGGCATCAGGGATTTGGGCGCTGGAGCGGGTCCATGGGTGTCTCCTCCTCTCCTGTAAGATTTACTGAAGAAATGGTCTGGGCAACATGTCACTATCATGTCACTTTAACAAAACTTGTTAAAACACTTCTTAAACATGAACGGACAATTGTCGGGTTTTGCGCAAGCTGCATTTGAGGGTTACGGCCAATTCGAGGGTTACTGAATGATACTTTCGAGGGTTATCGAAAAATAGAACCATAAATTTGTGGGTTACCGAAATCGAACTTTCAAGGGTTAGCGAACGTCTCTTAAACTTGACTATTCTCGAAACCACAACAACAAACGTTCGATAATTATCTAAAGTTTGGAAAGTTCGAAAGTCTGAGAAATCTGGGTCCGGGATAGTTCGAGAAGTCCGAGTCCATTCGAACTTGAGTTCGAATTCTAGTCCATCTCTAATTTGATGGTTAAATTACTTAGCAGAGCGCTATTCTTCCTGGTCGCAGGTGTCAGGGGGAGGAGCGGTGAGCGACCAGGTCAGGTAAGAAACTTTAGGGACATATTTGGAAAATATTGATAATGCGAAAGTGGGGTTCAGGGGGTGGAGAACATTTATAGCTTAAGTTATTTTTTCACTGAACATGGCCTTTAAGTAAAAGACTAAGTTAGAGCAATCAGGGAGATTCAATAAAAGTTAGAGCAATCAGGGAGATTCAATAAAAGTTCTTATCGTTTAAAATGGTGCTAATTTTGCCCCAACCAATCAGAACTTATTTAACATTTGAAAGTTAACATCTGATTGGTCGGGGCAAAATTAGCACCATTTTAAACGATAAGAACTTTTATTGAATAACCCTGATTGTCTTGTATAAAGAGAGGTATGGATTTAAGGGGAAAAAATATTTTTCTTCCTCTTTAAAAAGCATTGGTAAGGCCTCATTTGGAATATGCAGTGCAATTTTGGAATCCTGTGTATAAAAAGGAAATCTTGAAAATGGAGAGGGTTCAGAGAAGGGCAACTAAAATAATTAAGGAAAAAGGGGAGCTTGAATTTAAAGACAGATTGGATATGTTACAATCAAAGGGACTGTCCACCTCTCTTTTCAAAAATTAATATATTGTAGATTACCCCCGAAAACCTAGAGATCGTTTTATCCTAAAGCTTTAAATCAGCTCCCACGTTAAGTTATTATACTTACATGCTCCTCGCTCCACCGCCACTCCCGGGTTCCTTAGTCAGTTTCCACTGTGGCTGCTCTGTTCTTTTTGTGTTCCCGAGCAGCCGCAGTGGAGACTGGTCTGGGAATGGCAGTCAGTGATTGGCTGTGATGTCACTGTCACGGCCAACACTGACTGCCTTATCCGGAAGTGCAGAGCCATCGTTGGTGGAGCGAGCGAGGAGGAGCATGTAAGTATAATAGCTCAATCTGGGAGCGGATTTACAGCTTTAGCATAAAACGATCTCTATGTTTTGGGGGGTAGTCTACTATATATACATTTTTGAAGAAAGGTGTGGACAATACCTTTAAGTACACTAGAGGGAAGGCACTTGCGTGGGGATATGATTACTGTGTATAAATACATAAACGGGCCATACAATAAACGATTTGGGGCATTGTTCAACAAAAGAATGTCAGAGGACACGTAGACATCCATTAAGACTTGAAGAAAAGAAGTTTAGTTTTCAAGTTCGGAAAGGGTTTTTCACTGTAAAAACGGTAACAAAACACATCAGGTACAAACATAATTATAAGGTATAACAGGAAATGACCTATACCTTACTCCTCCCATTATCACCCACCTCTGTACAAGTTGAAACCCTGCACAATAATAGTTCCACCCTCTAGTGGTGATACCACCCAAGGACAACACTTTCGGGACCACACAGTAAATTCAAATGAACACATACAGGTCATAATCCCTGTTAAGTCCATTAAGGGCAAGGGACTTCAGCCTATGGATCCGCCACACCTCTCGTTGGCGGAGCCTAAGTTTACGGTCTCCCCCCCTCAATGGAATAGGGACCATCTTTAGTACCATGAACCTGAGACAGTCCGCATCATGCCCATAGTCCATACAATGTTTCGAAACGGGTAATTTACCATCTTTAAGTCTAATGCTCGATCTGTGGTGGGAAATCCTCGATTTTATAGACTGAGTGGTCTCTCCAACATAAAGGAGCCCACACGGGCACCATAGGACATACACCACAAACTGGCTGTCACAAGTATAGTACCCTCTAAGAGAGAATTCTTCACATGTATTGGGGTGAACAAAGGAAGATCCCTTCTTAACATATTTACATTGTTTACATCTCAGACATGGATACATGCCCTTTCGTTCAACTGTGACACCGGACCGTACAACTTCACTACTGGTCCTCAATGTAGATCTTACCAGGTTGCTGCCGATGGTGCGTCCCCTGCGAAAAGAAATTAGGGGTGCACTGGCGAACTCCGGAACATCCGGGTAGGCCTGCCCGAGTATATGCCAGTGTCTCCGCACCACCCCAGCAACCTTGTTAGCTCCAATACCATAATTCAAGACGAAGGGCAAACGGGGTCCTCCCACCATTCTCTTATGTTCTTTATTGCCAATTTTGGCCAAAGCATCATTCAGTACCCCCTTTGGATAGCCTCTATGCCTATATTTCTGATACATTTCTCCAATTAGTTCCTTTTTTCTACCCCCCTCACTCACTATACGGTCCCCCCGAGCAAATTGGCTAATAGGGATGGATCTCCTAGTGTGTCTGGGGTGAAAACTACCAAATGACAGTTATTGATTTCTGTCAGTTACTTTTGAAAAAAGTTCAGTATCCAACTTATTTCCATGCATAGTAACTTTAACATCCAAAAAACATATAGATTGAACATCAAAATTAAGTGTATACTTTATGTTGGGATGTAGTTCATTGATCATCCTGTGGAACTCCATGAGAGTTCCTATGTCGCCCCACCATATGAGGAAGGCATATGAGGAAGGCACCGGGTGAAGGCAGGAGACACCCGGTGAAGGCAGGAGAGACGAAGATGAAATCCTCCTCTTGCCATGCCATAAAGGCATTGGCATATGACGGGGCGGCATTGGAACCCATGGCAGTCCCACGCAGTTGTCTGTAGAATTTATCTCTAAAAGAGAAATAACTTTCACTTAATATAATTTCAAGACAATTCACAAAAAAAGTTAATTGTTCCTCATCATATTGGTCACTAGCACGTACCAGCCTTTGAAAGGCAAATATACCATCCTTGTGAGGTATGGATGTACACAAGGAAGATACGTCTAGTGTGGCCAGGATGACAGACTCATCCTGAGGTATACCTATTTCACATAACTTATGTAAAAATTCTGAAGTATCTTTGATATATGATCTCACCCCCTGCACCAAGGGAGCAAGAATCCTGTCCAGCATGGTGGCCATCGGGCAAAAGATGGAACCCATGCCCAACACGATAGGCCTACCAGGCGGCTGAACAGGATTCTTGTGTACCTTGGGCAGGGTGTAAAATACTGGAGTGACAGGATGGGACACCAATAGAAATGTCCTAAGTTCCTCTGCAATAATCTTCTTTCTACAAGCTGTATCTAGAATACATTCTATACGTTTCTTAATGTCCCTAACGGGATCCCCTTTAGTTAACATATATACACTTGTATCTGATAACTGATTATTGATCTCCTCAACATAATACTGTGTGTCCATTACTACTATCGCGCCCCCCTTATCGGAGGGCTTGATAGTAATATCAACATTATCTTTAAGAGACTGTAGAGCTAATCTCTCATTAACCATTAAATTAGAATGGTATACATTATGTTCGGTACATTGGTTAATAACATCATACGTTTCCTGTCTGACTTTATTGATAAATGTCTCAACACTTGGGTAAGTTGACGGTGGAACAAATGTGCTCTTTTTATTCACATGTAGCTTATATGTAGACAGTCCCTCTTTTTCAGGATCGGATGGAATCCCCATTCCCTGTTTGTGCAAAAAGTGAGCCTTTAAACGAATCCTTCTATAAAAGGCGTATAAGTCAATCTTCATCTGAAAGGGATCAATTCCCACTGTAGGGCAAAAACTTGTTTAACACAGATAGCTGATCTTGATTCAATGGTACCTTCGAAAGGTTAATCACTATGTTCTCTGCTTCCGTTGTCTCAGAACCCGCTTCGGTAACTGGGTTCCTCCTGTGTTTACTACACTTGCGTCCCCCTCTCCTGATGGTCCTGCACTGTCCACCAAAAACGAGGCACGATTGCCACTGGCTCCGCTTCCTTGTAGTTCCGGGTCGGACCTCCATTGACGTAAGCGCACTTGTATCTGATAACTGATTATTGATCTCCTCAACATAATACTGTGTGTCCATTACTACTATTTTCCGCGCACCACATCGATCACAGAAAAAAAAAAAAAACGACAAAAAAAAAAGTTTCTTCACTTTACTTCCTCATTCTCCATTGTGATGTCGATTCCTGGCTGCACCCTCTTTTATATCTCTGGACGGCTTGATGTATATTATTCTATCATACTCCTTTAAGTTTAGACTCTGTAGAGGGTCTAATCTCTGCATACCGTCCACATTAACATCTATGTATTATGGGCTCTTGGCTATCGCTCATTATGTCGTACATTACAATGGTTATTGTATTATACATTCATTACTTCTGTCTCTGTAACTCTATTGATAATATGTCCGTTTCGAAGCTATTCCCACTCAGTGACTTAAAATTGATTGTGGTACAATGTGCTCTTTTTTTTAGATGTAACTTAGTGTTAGACAGTCCTTGTTTTTTCAGGATGACGTCTGGTCACGTGTGGCGTTCCACTCCCGTCCTATCTCCACTGCGGATGCGTTCCACTCATGCGGACCAGTTACTTACACTCTACCACGCTCATAATCCAGCTGATCTCGATCAAACTTGGTACGTTTGAATTCCTCTCCTCGTTTTCTATAGTTTGATATTCGTTGTTCCAGTTTTTGTTTTATTTTTCCAAATCCTCTATGACACAAGCATCTTTCATTGCAGATTCCAACTGGGTGATCTTATCATCCATTGTGTTAAGCTCCAGGGTGATATACTCCATATTCAGAGCATGACATCCAAAGCATTTATTAATTTTCTGGTGAACTTCTCTTTGAACCCTTCGCTTTCCATGAAAAGAGTTGGTCTTAAATTCACCCTTAGCCCCCTTGGAATACGGCCCTGCCGGCATATGCTGCTAGAGTAAGATGTCTGAGATGTAAACAATGTAAATATGTTAAGAAGGGATCTTCCTTTGTTTACCCCAATACAGGTAAGTATTCTCTCTAGAGGGTACTATACTGTGACAGCCAGTTTGTGGTGTTATGTCCTGTGGTGCCCGTGTGAGCTCCTTTATGTTGGAGAGACCACTCAGTCTATAAAATCAAGGATTTCCCAGCACAGATCGAGCATTAGACTTTAACCCTTTCACTGCCAGGAGATTTTGATTTTTTTTTGCGTTATAACTGCCAGAAGAATTTTCAGGATTTTGTCCTTAATCGCTTTAGACTAATTTTACAGTAGGAACCTTGCAGTAAATCAGGAATATTATACATTGTTTTTTTCAGCACAAAGTCTACTTTAACATGGTAACAAAATTCTGTAACTTTTCTGGAAATTTTACTGGAATTATGGGTAAAATATGAAAAAAATGAAAAATTTGCAAATTTTTCATGGATTTTTTCCCATTTTACTTATATTTATCTTAAGGTTACACACAAAAATCTTACTGTTTCTAAAGCTCAGATACTCCCGATACAACGATACCAGATATATGTAGGTACCCGACCGTTTCCTGTACAGGAGACCCCCCCAAACTAAAACTGCACCTCCTAGAATATTACACCAAATTAAAATGTTGTAACCACTACTGACATTTAACATAGAATATCTACCAAATTATCTAATATCCCCCCAAGTGAGATATTTTTAGAAACTACCACACTCGCAGGATTTTACGAGTGAGGTTAGTTTCGATCAAAATGCAGATACCCGGACGCAGCTCTTCGTCAAATTGTAATTACTTTCTCACATTTTCCTTTTTTTCCTCAACTGTAAAATCAGAGACAAAATCAAATGCGAATTTCAGCTAAAAACTGTGGAGGAAATTTCAAACGCATCTCAAATATGAAAGCCTAACCCCCCTCCCGAATAAACGGTATGCCACATTCATGGGTGTACCCGAGACTGGCTGCCACACTAACCCAAAGCGTGACCAGTGCCAAATGTCAGTAGCAGCAAAAAAAATTAGCCAGTTTTGTATTTGAACAGTCCATTTTTTCCACAAACACACCCCCCCAACTCAAAAATACCCCCACAAATATATTCCTGAAATCTACACACCTTCAGCTATGTAACGCTGTAGTTTCGTTCATTCATACCATCAATGGTGTGGGCGCAGTTCTTCGTAGAGTTTGCACTTTTACCAGATTTTAAAAAAAATGAACATCAAACAACGTTCAAAAAGGTCGAAATCATGCCAAAACCCCATGGAATGTAAAAAAAAGGTACCAAGTATCATCTCCCCAAATGTCCTGAATCAAACGGTATGCCATATGTGTGGTTACCCACGCGGACGTGGAAGCGAAAAGCCACAAAGTGAGACAATGCACGATGGCTCGAAACAGCGAAAATATTTAGCCAACTCCGATTTGGACAGTCCTGCAGTTTTTTCCACAAAACACCCCCGTAACTTAGAAATAACCCCCACAAACTATATATTCCTGAAATCTACACACCTTCAGCTATGTAACGCTGTACTTTGTTCATTCTACCATCAATGGTGTGGGCGCAGTTCTTCGTAGAAATTCGCACTTTCTGAAAAATGAACAAAAAACACTTCAAAAGGTAAAACATCCCAAAAACTATAAGAACCTGATATCTAAAAAAAAGTTACTAATATCAATCCCCAAATGTCCTGAATCAAACGTTATGCCATATGTGTGTTACACACGCGACGTGAAGCGAAAAGCCACAAAGTGAGACAATGCACGATGGCCAGAAACACGCGAAAATATTTAGCCAACCCAAATTTGGACAGTCTGCAGTTTTTTTCCACAAAACACCCTGATAACTCAGAAATACCCCCCCCCACAACTATATATTCCTGAAATCTAAACACCTTCAGCTATGTAGCACTGTAGTTCGTTTCATTATACCATCAATGGTGGTGGGCGAAGTTCTTCGTAGAATTTCGCATTTCTACACAATTTTCTGGAAAAATAGAGAAAAATACATTCAAAGTTACAAATCACACCAAAACCCCATGTAATGTAAAAAAAAACTTCAAATAATATCAATCTCCTAAATGTCCTGAATCAAAACAGTGTGCCATATGTGTTGGTTACACACACTGATGTGGAAGCGACTAGTCAAAATGTAAAACATGCGCAGTGAGCCAATAACAGCATTTTCCCCAGGTTCCAGGTGGAATCCCCATACCCTGTTTGTGCAAGAAGTGAACCTTTAAACGTATCCGTCTATAAAAGGTGTATGAGTCAATCTCCATCTGAAAGGGATCAATTCCCACTGTAGGGCAAAACCCCAACCCCTTATTTAACACAGATAATTGATCTTGATTCAATGATACCTTCGAAAGGTTAATCACTATGTTCTCTGCTTCCGTTGTCTCAAAACCCGCTTTGGTAACTGGGTTCCTCCTGTGTTTGCTACATTTGTGTCCCCCTCTCCTGATGGTCCTGCATCGTCCACCAAAAAAGAGGCACGATTGCCGCTAGCTCCGCTTCCTTGTATTTCCGGGTCGGACCTCCATTGACGTAAGCGTGACGTCTGGTCACGTGTGCGTTCCACTCCCGGCCTATCTCCACTGCGGATGCGTTCCACTGCGGACCAGTTGTACACTCTACCACGCTCATAATCCAGCTGATCTCGATCAAACTTGGTACGTTTGAATTCCTCTCCTCGTTTTCTATAGTTTGATATTCGTTGTTCCAGTTGTTGTTTTAATTTTTCCAAATCCTCTAATGACACAGCATCTTTCATTGCAGATTCCAACTGGGTGATCTTATCATCCATTGTGTTAAGCTCCAGGGTGATATACTCCATATTCAGGAGCATGACATCCAAAGAGCATTTATTAAGTATTCTGGTGAACTTCTCTTTGAACCCTTCGCTTTCCATGAAAAGAGTTGGTCTTAAATTCACCCTTAGCCCCCTTGGAATACGGCCCTGCCGGCAATATGCTGCTAGAGTAAGATGTCTGAGATGTAAACAATGTAAATATGTTAAGAAGGGATCTTCCTTTGTTTACCCCAATACAGGTGAAGTATTCTCTCTTAGAGGGTACTATACTTGTGACAGCCAGTTTGTGGTGTATGTCCTGTGGTGCCCGTGTGAGCTCCTTTATGTTGGAGAGACCACTCAGTCTATAAAATCAAGGATTTCCCAGCACAGATCGAGCATTAGACTTTAAACCCTTTCACTTGCCAGTGATTTTGATTTTTTTTTTGCGTTAACTGCCAGAAGAATTTTTCAGGTTTTGTCCTTAATCGCTTTAGACTAATTTTACAGTAGGAACCTTGCAGTAAATCAGGAATATTATACTTGTTTTTTTCAGCACAAAGTCTACTTTAAACATGGTAACAAAATTCTGTAACTTTTTCTGGAAATTTTACTGGAATTATGGGTAAAATATGTAAAAAAATGAAAAATTTGCAAATTTTCATGGATTTTTCCCATTTTACTTATAGTTATCTTAAGGTTACACACAAAAAATCTTACTGTTTCTAAAGCTCAGATACTCCCCGATAAACGATACCAGATATATGTAGGTACCCGACCGTTTTCCTGTACAGGAGACCCCCCCAAACTAAAACTGCACCTCCTAGAATATTACAACCAAATTAAAATGTTAACCACTACTGACAGTTAACATAGATATCTACCAATTATCTAAAATATCCCCCCAAGTGAGATATTTTTAGAAACTACCACACTCGCAGGATTTTACGAGTGAGGTTAGTTTCGATCAAAAATGCAGATACCCGGACGCAGCTCTTCGTCAAATTGTAAGTTACTTTCTCACTTTTCTTTTTTTCCTCAACTGTAAAATCAGAGACAAAATAAATGCGAATTTCCAGCTAAAACTGTGGAGGAATTTCAACAACGCATCTCAAATATGAAAGCCTAACCCCTCCCGAATAAACGGTATGCCACATTCATGGTGTACCCAGAGACAGGCTGCCAACTAACCCAAGCGTGACCAGTGCCAAATGTCAGTAGCAGCAAAAAAAAATTAGCCAGTTTTGTATTTGAACAGTCCTGCAGTTTTTCCCACAAACACCCCCCCAACTCAAAAATACCCCACAAACATATATTCCTGAAATCTACACACCTTCAGCTATGTAACGCTGTAGTTTCGTTCATTCATACCATCAATGGTGTGGGGCGCAGTTCTTCGTAGAAGTTTGCACTTTTACCAGATTTTAAAAAAAATGACATCAACAAAACGTTCAAAAAGGTCGAAATCATGCCAAAACCCCATGGAATGTAAAAAAAAAGGTACCAAGTACAATCTCTCCCAATGTCCTGAATCAAACGGTATGCCATATGTGTGGTTACCCACGCGGACGTGAAGCGAAAAGCCACCAAAGTGAGACATGCACGATGGCTCAGAAACAGCGAAATATTTACCAACTCCGAATTTGGACAGTCCTGCAGTTTTTTTCCACAAAACACCCCCCGTAACTTAGAAATAACCCCCACAAACTATATATTCCTGAAATCTACACACCTTCACTATGTAACGCTGTACTTTGTTCATTCATCCATCAATGTGTGGGCGCAGTTCTTCGTAGAAATTCGCACTTTCTGAAAAATTGAACAAAAAACAACTTCAAAAGGTAGAAATCATGCCAAAACCTGATGGAATCTAAAAAAAAGTTACTAATATCAATCTCCCAATGTCCTGAATCAAACGGTATGCCATATGGTGGTTACCACCGGCGTGGAAGCGAAAAGCCACAAGTGAGACAATGCACGATGGCTCAGAAACACGAAAATATTTAGCCAACTCCAAATTTGGACAGTCCCTGCAGTTTTTTTTTCCACAAACACCCTGATAACTCAAAATACCCCCCCACAAACTATATATTCCTGAAATCTAAACACCTTCAGCTATGTAGCACTGTATTCGTTTCATTCATACCATCAATGGTTGGTGCAAGTTCTTCGTAGAATTTCGCATTTCTACACAATTTTCTGGAAAAATAGAGAAAAATACATTTCAAAGTTACAAAATCACACCAAAACCCCATGTAATGTAAAAAAACTTACCAAATATCAATCTCCTAAATGTCCTGAATCAAACAGTGTGCCATATGTGTGGTTACACACACTGATGTGGAAGCGACTAGTCAAAATGTAAAACAACTGCGCAGTGAGCCAATAACAGCATTTCCCCATTTTTTCCAAACTGAACACCCACACTAACTTGGAAATACCCCCCGCAAAACTATATATTCTCAGAATCTACATACCTTCAGCTACGTAACGCTGTAGTTTGTTCATTCAATACAATCAATGGTGTGGGCGCAGTTCTTCGTAGAAATTCGCATTTTGTCTGAAAAATGAACAAAAACAACTTCAAAGGGTAGAAATCATGCCAAAAACCCCAAGGAATGTAAAAAAAGCTACTAAATATCAATCTCCAAATGTCTGCACAAACGGTATGCCATATGTGGTGGTTACACACTGACGTGGACCAAAAGACACAAAGTGAAACAATGCACAATGGCTCAGAAACAGCAAAAATATTCAGTCAAATCTGAATTTGAACAGTCTGCAATTTTTCCCCCCACAAACAACCCCCACAAACCATATATTTCTCGATCCACACACCTTTATCTACGAAATTCTGTGTTTTGTTCATTCTTACCCATCAATGGTGTGGGCGCAGTTCTTCGTAGAAGTTCACGCTTTTAGCAGATTTTCTAAAAAATTAAAAAAAACAACACTCTCAAGGTAGAAATCATGCCAAAATCCCAAGTAATGTAAAAAAAAGTTACCAAATTCAATCTCCCCAAATGTTCTGATCAAACGGTATGCCCTATGTATGTTCAACAGCGCAGACTGAAATCAACTACGCCACAAGTGAGCCAATGAACAGTGGCCAATTACAGCAACTTTTCAGATTTGTCAGACTAAACACCCCTCTATATTAGAATACCCCCCAAAACTATATATTCTTGACTCTACACACCTTCAGCTACACAATGGTGTGATTCTTTTATGCATACCACCAATGGTGTGGGTGCAGTTTTTTGTGTACAATTATCGCTTTCTTACCAGATTTTCAGGAAAAATGTATAAAAATACATTCAAAGTTAAAAATCATGGCAAATTTCCATGTCATTAAAAAAACTTGTCATTATCAATCTTCCAAATGCCCTGAATCAAACGGTAATGCCATATGCGTGGATGCACACAGGACGTGGCCACCAACTAGCTCAAATGGGACGCATGCACCAGTGTAATTACACAGAAAATATCAAAGTGCTCTGTATTTCAAGCCCCAAAACTTTGGAATGCCCCCCCAAATAAACCCCCCCACTAAATATCAATCCTCCCACATGTTCTGAATCAAACGTATGCCATATATCGTGGATGCACAAAGAAGACTGGCCACCACTACTTCAAATGGGAATGCGCATCACAAATGCAATTACAAGAAAAATCAAAGTGCTCTGTATTTGAACAGCCTACCCTTTTTCTAAGGAACAGTCCAAAACATGGAGAATTCCCCCCACAAACTATATATTTTTTGGAATCTACACACCTTCACTACGTTACTGTCTCCATGCTTTCATGCATACATGAAGAATTCCCAGACCCGCGATCCAAGAACTCCGTGTTTTTACGAGGTTTTTGTAAAAATAAAATGAGATGATTCAAGGATTGAATCCTACCTAACCCCACTTGACAAGCAAAACAACCCACTAATAGCAATCTTCCCATGTCCTGAATCAAACGGTATGCCATATGCGTGGATGCACACGAGACGTGGCACCACAACTAGCTCAAATGGACGCATGCACAAATGCAATTACAAGAAAAAATCAAAGTGCTCTGTAATTTGAACAGCCTACACTTTTTCTAAGGAAACAGTCCCGAAACATGGAAATTCCCGCCACAAACTATATATTGTTGGAATCTACACATTACACCTTCACTACGTTACGGTGCCATGCTTTCATACATGCATGAAGAATTCCAGACCCACGATCCAAAGAACTCGTGTTTTTTACGAGATTTTGTGAAAAAATAAATGAGATGATTCAAGGGTTAAATCCTACCTAAACCCACTTGAAAAGCAAAAAACCCACTAAATAGCATCTCCCACATTTCCTGAATCAAACGTGTGCCATTGCGTGGGTGCAAACAGAACGAGGCCACCAACTAGCTAAATGGGACGCATTTAGAAGTGCAGTTACAAGAAAATTTTTAAAAACGTCCACACAACCCACCCCCCCACACACACTCTCCCCCCTTTGTGGGTATTTAAGTGAAGTCGGTTAGTATGGAGAGTCACACACACGTTTTGCACCACTTTACTGATCCTAAAAATTCAATACGGTCTTTATTTGGTACTCGCAAAATTTCCTTATAAATATAGGCTTAGTTTCCTTGAAATCGAACAAATAAGTATCCGCGTTACTTTACCGATATCACTGGGGACATGGGAGCTGGAGAAGACAACTTTTTTTTGCTAATTATAGTTTTTAGGGTAAAAAAAAAAAAAAGGGTGGTGTGTATCACTTTAAGTAATTTTTTTTTGTGTGTATTTCCCCTTTTTTTCCCCCATCATTCCCAAAGATAATCATCAGATATCTAGGGATGATACCGAACTTGGAATACGGGCATAAATGCCGTTTTCCACTTCGAAATCCGATCGGAAAAAATCACTTCCCGGAAATCATTTTCCAGGAAGTGATTTTTCATTCATTGCAAAGATCAATAATTTGGTGATCAGAAGTTATCCAAATATTGATCTCTGTCCCCATTTTTTTTCTAAGTCTTCGCTAAGTAGCAAAGACTTCGAAAAAATCCTATTTGTGAATGGAACTTTGAGTTCCATCACAAAATGTATGATACAGCTGTCAGCTTGACAGCTTGTTCTATACTAGGTAACAGCAGTCATGATCTATATAGAGATCATGCTGGCAGTACCCTCCACTGGCCACCGGGCAGCAGTGTAATCTCCATATGGGAAGACCCCGGTGAAGAGGAAATCAGTGACATCACCGGTCTCCCTTTCCGAACACAGGAACTTCCTCCACTTGGGACCGGCTTCATCTGCGGGGGCCATGTTAAGGTAGGGATATCTTCCGATCCCCCCCTCGGATTTGGCCGAAACCGAGGGGGATCGAGGGGGTAGGGGGCATTTGAACGCCTGCCGCCCCGATCGCGGCCTAAGAGGGGGGAAATTTTTTTTGGGGAGGGGGGAAGCCACAGATCGTATGTCACGATCTGTGGCAGTTTGAACATTCACTGCACAGATCGTAATAGACATCTGTGGCAGGGAAAGGTTAAAGATGGTAAATTACCCGTTTCGAAAACATTGTATGGACTATGGGCATGATGCGGACTTTCTCAGTTTCAGGTACTAGAGATGGTCCCTATTCCATTGAGGGGGGGAGACCGTAAACCTTAGGCTCTGCCCAACGAGAGGTGTGGTGGATCCATAGGCTGAAGTCCCTTGCCCCTAATGGACTTAACGGATTATGACCTGTATGTGTTTCATTTGAATTTACTGTGTGGTCCGAAAGTGTTGTCCTTGGGGTAATCACCACTAGAGGGTGGAACTATTATTGTGCAGGGTTTCAACTTGTACAGAGGTGGGTGTGGTGTGATAATGGGAGGAGTAAAGGTATAGGTCTTTCCTGTTATACCTTATAAATATGTTTGTACCTGATGTGTTTTGTAACAGACTATTTATCACCTGATGAAGGGGACTATGTTTCCTCCCCGAAACGTCGTGAATTGTTATATCTGAAATTTTGCCTACAATAAATCGTTTGGAGCAATAATTTTGAGTGCAGTGTCTATGGCATTTATTTATGTGGGACAATCCAGCTGGATCCCCTAACACTAGCACCAAAGCAATTTTGAAGGTGGAAGTGCTGTTTTTCCTACACACACACACACATATATATATATATATATATATATATATATATATATATATATATATATATATATATATTATAGTATTTCACTGCACCTCCCCATTGAAAGTCAAGAGCCTTATGTATTATATAAGGGATAATACGCATTACGCCACAGAGGAGTTCCATGACCGTATAAAAGCACATAGTTGCTCCCCATTTAAAGGCCAGAGCCTTAAAGGGTATGTCCACCCTTTTTAACATCTTTCAGCCACTAATAGAATAGGTTCCCCCCAGCCCCACCACCGCCATAACCGTTCCCTTCTCCTCCATGCCGCCCCGGCACGGCCTTCTGCTTGCAAGACACTGCATAGCAGGGGCGGGACCGCAGCCGGCGTCCTGATTGGCTTAGCAGGCCACCATTACGACTCGCTGCCGGCTTCTCAGATGGCCGGTGAAGAGAGAAGTAAGTAGAGTTCTGGTCAGTTTCTTAAAATTAATGTTTGTTGCGGTTGGGGCTGAGGAAACCTATTCTATTACATGGGCAGGGTTTAGCAACGAGGGAGAGGGAGAGGAGGAGAGGGAGGGGGAGAAGGGCTGTCAGTACGCATGCCAAACTTTCTCACGGAGGCCAGGTAGGAGGCAGAGTCCTATGGACTCTGCTATCCTCCTGGTGGGCATTTTTTGGACGTGGGGGGGGAACTACAGGAGACAGATGGAGCTGGTGTGTAGGTAAGGATTAAACTACACTACATGGTGGGGCCAGTTTGGGGGGTTATGTTTTGGGGGTGGACATGCCCTTTAACTATTACCTTAGTTAAGGAACTATTATAATCAAAGATTCATAGGTCTCCTCTCTCCCCACTTAAAGCACCTTGAATCTGTCAAGCCATCAACCTCTATAATGGAAACGGCACCCTCACATGCCTGATGTCCATTGGTCTGAGTGCTTTCCCTAATTGGTTGCAGGGTGAAGGACCCATTACACGGGTTACAATATAAACACTATAAACCTACACACTTTTTCTGGAAGTATTAAAAGGAGTTTCAATATACATCTAAAGTTGTTAATCCCTTTTGTTGTGCTAATCTTTTCACCAGATGAAGTCATTTTAATACAGGCTGCTCACTTGGATTACAAAGGGAGGATTTATGAAAATCACACCCATCTTTCCTGTGTAGATTAGCTCCCATAGCTACAACGTATTTTATAGCAATCTATTAACATTTGCAAAACTGGATCACCATATCGTATTTGGTACTGCAGCAGACTGTTGTTTCTCCTAAATTAAAGGAGACCATAATGGTTACAGTGGCCATACACACGCAGCAACCTTTTCAATTCGATCTGTTCTGAAATTTAATTTAGTGTAGCACATACACTCCAACATTCTGCCTCCAATATTCTGCATATGATGTGACCACCTACAGAGAAACGTTATTCGGTGGGGTTAACCGTGGATTGGGTGACAGCAAAAGAATTCTTACCCAGGCTGGAATATTGGTTGTGTAATGGGATAAGAGCAGGCAGCAGATGAACGAACTCATAGATTTATTGTCCAAAATTAAATGTGGCATCTGGGCCTGCATGGAATTGACCATTAAAACGTGCATTTCAGCATGCTTTAGAAATGCCTTTTTAATGGTCAATTCAATGCAGGCCCTAGGATGCACCATTTAATTTTATTCTTGTGTTAACTGCCATTTCCACCTTTAAAATAGTTTTCGCCAATGCTCTAATCATTATCTCCTCTCTAGTTGCTTAGATTTTCCGCCGCAATACCTTTTTCGCTCTTTATCGTGCCATTCGCCCTTTTTTCTCGCTTTTAATAAAAGGCGTTATTTTCGCTGCGATGTCACATTAGCTCCGTGAAAAATTTCAGACTTTTATAATATGCCCCTAAGCCTAAAAAAATTTTTAAGGGGCATATTTATAAAGGATCGCTATTTTCACCATTTTGCTATCGCAGGTCCGGGCGCTATTTTTTTGCCTTATTATAAATCCACTCCATTTACGCTTTCCTATGCGGAAAAGTATCGCTGAGCAATATGTGGCGATAGTTTTTTCGTCTTACTCATTGCATTGTGTGGTATCACGCAAAAGAGAGATTGCTCTCTAGAGTCATTTTCAGAGCTATTTTTGTCACTTTTTTTTATTTAAAGCATTTATAAATAGGTTTAATTTCGCCTTTTTGCCCCTTTTTTCTCCCTTTTGTTTGCATTTTTTTTTTCCCATTTTTTTTCCATTCCATTTACCATAAAGATGACTATTTCTTACACAGCAACGTGGTAATGTTTCCCTTATGTAATGTAACTGGTTTGGTAATTAGCTGCAAGTTTCTGAAAATAAGCATACATAAAAATGTCCTATTATCAATAGAGAAAATTATGCTTTTTGATTTTTACACAACCTACTATCATATCCTATTATAAAATAGAGGACATTCCCTGGTGAGTTTTTATACACTATTTATCATACCTATTAATAATATAGAGACAAATTCACCTGGGTGAGTTTTACACCTATTTATCAATCCTATTAATAAAATAGATAACAATTCACCTGGGTGAGTTTTACACTTATTATCATATCCTATTAATAAAATAGAGTACAATTACCTGGGGTGAGTTTTACCTATTATTATATCCTATTAATAAAATAGAGACGATTCGCCTGGGTGAGTTTTTACACTATTTTCATATCCATTATAACAATGAGACAATTAGCCTGGGTGATTTTACACTAGTTTAATCATTCCTATTTAATAAAATAGAAGACAATTATCACCTGGGTGGTTTTATACCATTATCTATCCTATTAATAAATATGAGCAACATTCGCCGTGGGTGAGTTTTACACACTATTTATCCTATCCTATTAACAAAATAGAGAAAATTCGCCTGGTGTGAGTTTTTCACTATGTTCATATCATCCTATTAATAAATAGAGACAATTCGCCTGGGTGAGTTTTACACTTTTTATCATATCCTATTAATAACAAGAGAAATGTCGCCTGGGGTGGAGTTTAACACTATTTATCCTATCCTATTAATAAATAGAGAAATTCGCCTGGGTGAGTTTTGTTCACTATGTAATCATCCGTTCATTAAATCATAGAACAATTCGCCTGGGTGAGTTTTAACACTATTTAATCATATCCTATTAATAAAATAGAGACAATTCGCTGGGTGAGTTTTACAACTATTTATCATATCGCTATTAATAAGTAGAACATTCCCTGGTATTTTTACAACTATTTATCTATATCCTCAATAAATAGAGACAATCGCCTGGGTGAGTTTTGACTCTATTTCATATCATATTATTAAAATAGAGACAATCGCCCTGATGAGTTTTACTCTATTTATCAATCTATTATAAAATAAGAAGACACATTCGCCTGGGTAGTTTTACACTATTTATCATTCCTATTTAATAAAATGAAGACAATTCGCCTGGTGAGTTTTACTCTATTTATCTCCTATTATAAAATAGAGACATTCGCGCTGAGTGAGGTTATAACACTATTTATTATCCCTATTGATAAAATAGAGAAATTTGTGCCTGGTGAAGTTTTAACACTATTTATCATTCCCAGTGAATCAAAATAAGACATCACTTCGCCTGGGTGGTTTACACAAGCCATTTATCAATCCCTATGGATAAATAGAGACCTTCCCTGTTGAGTTTTTACATATTTATCATATCCTTGGATAAAATAGAGACATACTTCGCCTGGGTGACAGTTTTTACACTATTTATCCATAATCTATTAATGAATAGAGACAGTCCCTTTTTGAGTTTTTATACTAGTTATACTTCTTGACTGAAAAAAACAACCAAATGTGTAGTAGCATTTTTAATAACAAGATAGGTGTTTCAGTGTGTATTACCATTTAATACTACTTGGAAAAACCACCGGGAGTAGTACCTCTTTTAGACAGAAGCAAATCGTGATAGCGGAAGACCACTTACGATATAAAACATATCCTTTAATTGTATCCAAACATATGTAAAAGCAAAAGCAAAACACTTTAGTTACATGACTCTCATCGGCTACACTTAACAACCAGAGGCATAGACGTGTTCGGGTCATGACTCCTTCTCAAAAAGAAAGGGTCATGACCCTTTCTCTTTTTTGAGAAAGTGTCATGTTACCCGACGTCATGCCCCCAACCAAAAAAAACCTGCTGTGTGTAAGTTTTAGCCGATGTAGACTTGTAACTATAACGTGTTTGCTTTGCTTTTACGTATGTTTGGGGATACAAATAAAGGATACTGTTTTATATCGGAGCTGGTGCTGTCCACTCGATTTGCTTTGTCGAAAGTGAGATAATGGAGACCTCAGGGACGTTCACGGCTCGCAATGGAACAGCCATTTTGGTGGTGCCGGTTTCACAATTTGCTAATTGGCAGTATACCTATTTACCATCATATGTGCGAGCTTTTTTCAGCATATAAGTTGCTACTTTTTGCTACATAATTTTTCGCTTTTGATGAAAATTCGCCCTTTAATAACTGATGAAAGGAAAAGATGAAAGTTTAAAAAATTATGTAAGTGGTGGGGAAAAAGCAAAATAATTCCTTTATAATAATGTCCCTCAGACCCCCATTTGACTTTCATTGGTAAGTAAAGAAACTCGGAACTTTAAAAAAAAAAAAAAAAAAAATCTTAAACAGCGAAAAATTAACCTTAAAAAAGCGAATTCGATCGTATTACAGTACATGCTGGAAAGGTAGTCTACACCCCCCTGGTACTTATTAGTTTGAGACACATTTCACAATTGTACCGACACTTCCTGGACCCGCATTGGGCAAGCTAATAAATGGCCACTTATGATTTTTCGCCCCCTCAGGGGCTGAACTAACTTTATGGCCATTTTAGAATTGCTTGAGTGGTTACCGCAGCGATTATGGCGAAAAGCGAAATGTAGCGGTAACGCCTTTCCGCCACTGGTTATCACTGCTTATAATAGCAAAATTCCAAATTGGCGAACAGGTGGGTTTTAAAGGAAGAGTTTAATACCAATCTTTATATAATATATTAATTGGGATATAGTTTTACGGAGGATGGCAATATGTCAAATGTCTTGAAATCTTTTTTTCCCTTTGTATAAGAATCCAAGTACAGATCTACATAAGTATAGTAGAATAAATGGTATAACAAGATTTAGTGCACTTTGGGTTAAACCAGATATGGTACAGAACGAACTAAATAAGGTAACGATTATAAATCTCCTGACCAGATAAAATACACTCCTCGGTACTTGGGAGCAAAGTTCAGTGTTTAATCTGGCCATTGTTTCTTATTTTTGCAGATTCCCTCATGTCCGATGGTGTGGCCTCTGGATTGAAAGGCTGATGTTTTCCAATATTTAAAAAGGGTACGTCCCGTTAGCGCCGGGTAAGTTCAGGCTGTAAGTTTAACTTCAGTTTGGGAGAAATCCTGGAAAGTTTAATAAGGGAACTGTGGGGTTCTGAGTATTGTTCAAGGACTGACATGTAACCATGGATTCAGAACGGAAAGGATCTTGTCAAACTAACTTGCTTTGCTTTATGAGGAAGTAAGTGAGAATGTAGACTCTGTGCATAGCAGTAGATGTAGTATACTTGGAATTTTCAAAGGCTTTGATACAACCCCCATAGTCGAAAAAAATAGAGTCATTAATGTTACAGAGGGGATCAAGCAAAAATGAAACCGGATATGATAAAAGTTTCAAAATAATCAATCTCACTACTCATATATTAACTTGTCATCAAAGGTCAGTATTGGAAAGTTTTTTGTCCTATTGCCCCACTGGTGATTGCGATTCATTCACTGTGACAAAAGACCTATTTCTGTTTTGCAGAAAACTTGCATTAAAAGCGTTTTTTGGAAAAGGGCTGGATTTGGCAAAAGAAAATACAATGGAACCTTTGGACAAACTTATCGATTTAATTGGTAAGGAGTCCACTGATGACAAAGTTAATAAGAAAGGCACAGAAATAACACCTTTTAGCCACTATCCAATCACGCCCTTACATCTGCTGGTGATATGCTAATTAGGATTTTTCCAGGTACTTTATTGCCACGAGTCTTGGTTACAAGTCATTCTGAAATGGAAAGCCAGTGCGGGATGACTAGGCCGAAACATCTGTCAAGAACTAAACTTTCAGTCCAAGTTATCTAATTGAATACAAACAGATATCCATGAACCTGGAAATGAATATTCTACAGATATACCATGACTGGATGAATAGCAACCTTCACAAGCACTGTTTAACCCTAAAAGTTATTGAAAAAACAAGAAGGACGCGAACAGAGTTCTCAATCTCTTTTATTGACTCCGAGGCATCGACCAAGTGACAATTGTTCGATTTATAACTACATACAAGTCATCGTGGGATGACCATAAGAAATTCTGTTGATAGTGGCAGATTTTAGTCTTGTCACAGTTATTCCTAGAATCCCCAATTGGATGGCAAGGCGGGGGGAAAACATTTCAGAATTTTTAGAGACCTGCAGTCCCTTTCGGCGGGTCCACCAAAGAAGCGATGTGAGGTCGAAAATGGCAGGGTACTTTTAAAGGTGAACTAAACCAAATACAAGGCAGCTCCCCCAGAATCTAACCGGTGTCACTTTGTAAAACCATTGTCCCTCACTTCTGAATTCAGCTTCTTCTGTAGAAATAATAAATAGTAAAATATAATAAATAACTGCTGCTCTAGGTTGCCTTCTCCCTGGTGGGTTCCAGGTTACCAAATTCCTTCGCCTCTCACATGCTACTCATCTACCTTGTGTTTGGTTCCTCCCACTCCCTTAAGTGCTAAGCGTGCAATAGTACATTTGAACTCAGAGTCCCCCACCCTCACCTGCATGTCTTCCAGCCAATCATACAGAGAGAGCAGTGAATATTATTAGCAGATTTTCCTGCTCACACAGAGTGGGAAGGTTTAACACTTCCCAAACTTCCAATTCCAAGCTATAGGAAAGATCCTGTGTGGGGGAGCTCCCCACCCAGATCTTTCCTATCTAGAGTTTGGAAGTCGGGAATTGGTCTTATGGCTTCTAAACCCCTGATATTCTGCTTATATTTCTGACGTCCCGGCCGATGATTTACTATTGACTATACGTATATAGGGTTTGATGGGAAGTATATGCACTTGTATGATCCTAGGTGGGGGTTCATATATATATATATATATAATTTATATTTAAAATTGTGAATACCGTAATTTTCTATCGTACAAGCTTTTGCCACACTTTTGCATGACTTCTACTCGTTAAGTTACTACTTTTTGATTTTTTAATAGACTTAATAAATATAAGTTTTAAAATCCAGCCCAGTTTTTTCCTCTACTGTTTTCTGTTTTTTGAACCATGTACATTTAGGGCACGCCCACACTGCAACCACACCTGAATCCACCCGATTTACATGTGGTTTGCGCTTGCGATTGTCCAGTCATTATGAAAACGCATGCGATTGCACAAAAACGCATGTTACAACGCAAATTGCTGAGCGATGCATGAATCACAACACACCCAAAATCGCAAGATTTTGGTTGCGCTGCTGTGCGATTTTAATCCAAGTGTTTCGCTTTGTGGCCTAGCCCTTAGAAGTGTAATGCAAGCGCTTGATTTTGAGTTTAGTCCATTCTGCATGTATTTAATGACATTGGAATTTAGCAATTTCCTGGAGCTGTGGCCCCACTTAAGTGCAATTGGACCTAGGAAGAGCGCAATGCAATACAGCAAATAAAATGGTGATCGCATGCCCCAATAGCACAATGGAAATGCATCGCATGTAGTGGGGGCCGGTCCCAGGAGGCTATTTCATGCCGCACTCCCACTAGTCACATCGGATCACAAACCACAATCCCAACATGCGAGTGGAGACTAGCCCTAATGTTTGACTCTTAAAGGAAAGTGCAACCCCAGTAGAATGTGAACTGACGCACTGACAAGGCACTGATAAATACAAACCGCTCATAGCTGCAGGTGCAGGCATATTGACTGAACATGGTCTTAGCACAGCTCTGTGCTAAGTTAACACATTTGTTTTTTGTTAATGTCTCTATCTATTGGGGACAATATTAATCTGCAACTTAAAATTCGCTTTAATGATCAATTAAAATACACAATCTCTTATTTACTATGGTACAATTAATTGCCTAGATAATAAATGGAAGAAATGTTTACTCTGTTTGTCAATTTTAATTTGTTTTAAATATGTCTAAAATGGGTTAAAATGGTTTAAATGCCTAAATAGAAGGTTCATAATAGTCTTAAATAATGTTGAGGGTACAATACCATAGCATAAGAAAAAGAAAAAGAAAAAAACCCTAAGGCATTGCTTTACCTTTCTAGAGGTTACATTATGCCTTTAAAGATATCTTGTCAGGATTGTCTGTGGTGCATTTTCATGTTCTTCAGGGTACTATGTAATGTAATGAATAATATATAAAAATTTGGGGGTATACAAAATTGTATAAAATGGACTCAAAGCCGGTCCTCCAATAGCAATGTCTCCGAACTGAACACTATAATCAAATAGCAGGAATAAAAGCGATGTTCAAAATTTCATTATAGAATATGTAGTATAAACAATTAACAGGAATGTTTCCCAATAAAAATAGCACAGCAGACTATAACAATTAACAAACGCACACTCATTAATATATAAAAGTAACCAGTCCACAACAATAGTCCACTATATATCTACCTTCCTGAAGGCTGGATCGTACCACGCCAGGTACGAACAACCCAAACCTCAACAAACGAGCCCAGTGCCTTGATCAGTTCCGAAGACGGGACTCCTCTTCGTACAACAAACCGGATCAGATTAGTTTCAAGGCAGCTCCACACTCTCCCCCAGACGGACTCACCGCGCCAGTTCACACTGCCGGGGAGACCTCCAACAAGAGGACCGGACTGTTTTTGAGGTTCCCCGTACGTGGAACTTGGCCATGTGAGGTTATGTTTTTTATCAGATGCATATGTCTGACAAAAATCATTTCTAATGACCTACTGACCTAACTCTACAGCTCCAAGTAAAACGTGTCTTTTTAGATATTTTCACAACTTCTGCAACGCTGTAAACAGTGGAATGGATGGTCCCAATTGGATCTTTGCATGGTATTTGGATACATTGCTGCAAGTCCATATAGGTAACCACAATAATCGCTTTCCTTAATTTGCAACCATCTATTCATCTATTACCCGCTACCCCAAACCGCCATATTGAGGAGAAGAGGTTTCTTCGGGTCCAAGAAAATAGCCATGCCAGCTACCCTATTAACCCCCCTAGTATCCATGCAAGGGCTTTGGGGTTTTCCTCATCATGTGGTTCCATCGGGTGGAAGATAGTATTAAGCTGTTGCTCTATGTGACAGATAAATCTTTGCAATTGCTTCAATAACGGCAACGAGACATAAATTGGACTGATTTTTTGAATGTATCTTACATGCCACCTAACCAATGGCATGGGTCATTTGATTACTTAGGAAGAATTTGATGATGAAGTCTTATGTTTGAAAGATGGTTTAATATGGTGTTATAATTAGTTTTATGAAAAAGCTTACAGAAAGTGAAAATTCAGTTACTTGTAGCATGTAATGTTAAACATAGGAAAATGTTATACCAGAGATTTAAGATACACATGTAAAGCGTAAATTAAAGGCATGTCCACCCCCAAAGCTATATCCCCCCACTACTGGCCCCATCATGTAGTGGTAGTTTAATCCTTACTCCGATCCCAGCTCCTTAAGGTTCTCCTGTAAGTCCCCCCCAAAGTACCAAAACTACCCCCAGAGTGATGCAGAGTCGATGATGGACTCTGCTCCTACCTGCCTCCAAGGAGAAGTTTTGCATGCGTACTGCATCCCTTCTCCCCCTCCCTCCCCCTCCCGCTCAGGATTTTCCCTCCCCTAAGCGTAAATCCTTTATCCATATGATTCCCCTGTCCCCCAGTCCCCAACCCTCTATTACATTCTTAGAAAGCTCCCCAAACTTTACTTACTTTCCCTCTCTTTCCCCCGCCGAAAATCAACTCCGGGCAGCCGTGTCCGGGTTGGCTGCCACTCTCGCAATCACAACGCGACTCCGGTCCCCGCCCCTGCTTCTTGCCATTTCTTGCAGCACAGCGGAGGAAAGAGGGGAGGTAAGTAAAGTTTGGGAACTTTCTAAAAGTATAAATTAGAGCGGTTGGGCTTGGGGGACATAGGGGGTCATATATTAAAAAAAACTTCATTTTAGGGTGGAGCATACCCTTTAATTTTAATAGTCCAATTTAATTCATACCTTAGTTTTATTGATATTTAATGAGAGTAATTCTACATTTATGTAGTAGATCCGATTGACAACCAGTATAAGGACTCTCTTTTACATTCTACCCAAGTAAATTTTCCCATATTATTGTTCTAAAGTAAAAGCTACATGGTTACAAGGCTTATTTTTAATTCCAATTAGAGTAAAGGCATAGTATGATTGACAGGGTACGTTTAACTGAAAGAAATTATTATATTCTAATGTCGAGTAGAGTTATAAATGTAAAATGTAATTTTGGTGTATCTTGTGTACCCATCCACTAGATTTATGGTCAAGTATTTAGTTACTTAGTAAACTAGAGGGGGAAATGATATGGAATACTTTTGTATTAGTAATTAAATCAATGGTTATGGGTTATTTGTACCACACGGTTTGTAAGTATACAGCATACATTAGCAATGACTGTGTAGACGTGGCAAAGAATATAGGATTATATGTAGCATGGCCCGCTTTGGGATCTCTAGTCAAAATGGATAACATGTTTTCTTGTTAAAGTTGTGTAAGGTAATAGAATGGCCATATAAGTTACATGTCTAAAGTAAAAAGCAAGGAGCGGCAAAGTCCTTTTTCTATAGGATGGGGCTTGTGACGTATGTCCCAGATTGGAATAAGAAAGGGGTCCGTACAAGTCTATCCACTATCCAGTTATAACCATCCAGAAGACCAGCACATGTTTGTTTATAGCAGATGCAATAAACTCTACTTCGACTTTCAAGACTTGGTGTGGCTCTACTTATTTCCCTAACTACTTTTAAAGGCTAATAGTTCTATTTCCCGTCAGTTTTCCATGCAGCACTTCTTACATTGTATCATCTTTTTAGACTATCATTTAATTACTCCAATACCTTGACCCTAAATCACGCCTCCTATCCTCTAGCTGCGCTCCTCTTCCTCTTCATCCTCCATTATCTTATTAGGCCCCTACCCTAACTCTATATATATACCCATGTGAAGTCGCCCACACTAGTTTAAAATGCTCCGTCCAACCCCCTAGTCATCTTCTCTCTATAATAACAAGCTGCCCAGTTCTCTAAAACCCAAACTCCATTCCCTTACACGCAACCTCTTAGCTACGCATAATGTCCTAAGTCCCTTGCCCTCCCTATCGTAGCTTGTGGGTTGCGTTAGTTACTTTTCACAAGTTAGTATTTTCCATTCCTTACTTTTTTCTTGGCTCTCACTCTCGGAAATCATTTTTAAAAACCTCTCCTCTTGCTCTAACTTTGTCATTGGCACACATGTGAACCAAACCAATCGTGAGTCACTCCCAGCCCGCACTCAATTATTTGTTTATAGGGACACGTAAAAACTCCTACGTGAAACCGCTAATCAAAAAGCCTCTCCTTGATCCCAATTGTCTTGTAACTTCAACTACCCCGCCCATCTTTCTTACTACGACATAGCTATTATCTTAACTCCCACAACTTACTCGGGCGAGCCCCGCCGGCCTTGCAATCAGGTTTCGTCCTGCGCCCTCCATAGAGACAGCCCGAAAGTTGTGAATTGACCTTCAGGCTGCCAAAGCCAAAGGCCTGCTTATTCTATTCTTATCCTTCTTGACCTCTCCTCTGCTTTTCGACAAAGTTATCATTCTCCTTCTAATGCAAATTATTCACGCTCTTGGGCATCTGGAATGAAGCGGTCTCATGGCTACATCCTCCTCTCTGAACAGAAAACCCTACTCTGTGTCATAGAGAATAAAACATCATCTCATGGTTCTCCTAAGTTGGGTTTCCGCAGGGCTCCTTTTCTTTGCCGCATTTTGTCTCCTCTCTCTTTAACTATACCGCTAGGGGGTGAGAAAGTCATCACTCAGTTTGGTTTTAACTACCATCTGTACCGCTGAGTATACGCATATTATTTTTTCACCCCCCAATTACTCATCTCTGACTGTCTCAAAGCTGTCTCTCTCTTGGATGCAACACCGAACTAATCTTTTCTCCCACCTAACCTGGTCTATCCACCTTTTTCCATTTCTGTGGATCACCCCCTCATTTAACCTATTATCTGTGCACGTTGCTTAGGGGTTATTATTGATTCTTCTGGCGCTCTCCTTTTCGCATCAATTAATCTTTTTTTTCTTGTATCATTGTGAAAATCCGAAGTATCCTTTTCCAAATTACTGCGTTTGCTTTCATCCTGCTGCTCATTCCTATCACGGCCTATGACTATTGTAAACCTCTGCTTTCTGGTCTTCCTGCTTCCACTTTCCCCAACTTCATTTAACTCTGGCCGCCACATTATCTTGCTCTCTAACAACAGGGTACAATTAAATCTCCCTCTGTGCCACACATTACCTGGGCTCCCCATTAAATAATGTATTATCTACAAAATCCTTTCCTTGAAACATTTAAATCCCTTCAACTCTGCTTCGCTCCGTTCTTATTTTATACAGACCCCCCTTCAACACTGCATCCTCTGCCCTTACACCTTTTTCTCTTCTGGCTCCCTCTTCCGTCCTCTGGAATTCCTATTCCCCTCTCTCTATGTCAAAACATCCATAAACAAGTTTAAATCTAACCTCATCCCTATCTCGCTGATGCACAGCAACTAGTAATTGTAAGCTCAACGGGGCAGAACCTCTCTTTCTTTTTATGTACATGTTTCAAGCACTTGTATATCATGATGCTCATACTTATTTTATATATTTATTATTGTCCGCCCTTGTATGACTTTTTGGCTTCTATAATGTACAGGCGCTGCATCCTGGCAGTGGCGCTATATAAATAACATATCATAACATACATACAAGATGTACAAGTAGATAGATATAGAGATAAAAAAAAACAATCGTGCAAAACGCAGACTAAGCTTAAATAAAATCCCCAAAGATAACTTGATTAGTTTTAATGAGTAATAACATCTAGTAATTTACTATCAGTAGTTATTTTCAATTTCACAAAAAAGATGCTGATGTGCAATTCTAAGGTGCTTGTTTTAATCACTACAGCAATTCCGCTAAACACAACAAGCTCGTATACGCTTGAAGAGTTTTGGCACATTTATGGAGATAAATCCTTGTGTCTTTATCTTGTCACGTGTAAGATTGATCAGTCAGGCTGCTTCTCTCCAATGCATAAGGGAGCAAATTCAACCTAACTTTTGTCTTCTGGCCTGCATCTAGTTTGTCCACACGAGGAGAAAAGCCAGACAATTCAGTAAAAACAGACAAACGTGTTTTTCAACTGGTGTCGCTAGACTGCACTCTCTAAATCTCGCTAATGATTACTCGCATCTCGGGAACCCGGTAGGTAAGCATATGCAGAGGTACGTATCGCATCTCCTTCATGTCTCAGCTTTAATAGAGCAGTGACTGATTTTTTCCACTATTTTGCCAAATATCATTTAGAGAAAAAATAATACTGTCAAATGTCAGAGTTTCTTTGTTCTTTTTATGACTACTACATACCATTATTTAAACAGAAATCAATTTTTATTGTGTGTTTTTTCATCTAACCCTCTGCATAATGAATTATCCACATTAATGTTTTTTTCTGAAAATGAAATGCTTCCCCCACATATTTCCTTTGCATTTCATACAAGAGGAAACTAATCTAATCGAATTCACAATCATATGCAAATCTGTGGTTTGAACGCTTTACCTTTTGGGCTATTGTTTTCTAAATTAGGGCCGGCGGGATAGCCATCCAGTATATGCAATAATACAGATATGGCAAAGATACAGGTACAATTGAAAAACAAAAATATTTTGCTAAGAACCAGAATTTAAAAATGTCCGTAAAACCAGGTTGCCCTCTGAAGACACATAGGTGTAAGTTATTGACAATATGAAATGCCTCTTTGTTCTAGAATCTGCTGTATTTCTCACATAGTACATTTACATGTACAGAATGTTATAGCACAGATCTTACATGTAAAGGTGGTCTGATGAGAAAAACTTTCAACATTAGGGTTTTTAAAAATTATGTTTTAGTGTCTCCTTTAAGCTGGCCAATTCACATCTTTTTTGGTTGTCTGGTTTTTTAACTTTACTATTTCACAATTGTATCTTTTATTAAACCGCTACCCTTCAGCACTTAATACCATGGGAGCAGTGGAGTGGTGGTGGAAAGGATGGTTTGATAAAAGAACCTTCTACTATCAATGGTGTGTCTATACAGCAATTTAGAGCCTTGCAAATGGAAAAAGAAATACCAATTAATATTTACAGAACAATTTTCTATTTATGTGCAAAAAGAACTAAAAGACCTAATACTTAGTAACTGATTCTTTTAATCCCTCTTTATTATCCACATGTAACCACGTTCTTTTAGATATACTCATTTTTACTCTTTCCGCTCTTTAATTTATCCCTAATATATTTTTTCAAATCAGCACTGCTGTACGCTTGATTTGGGGCAGACTTGGGTTCTGTAAATCATCGGTTTTGCTGCAAACAGTTCACGCTAGGCTTTCAACCTGCAACAGCAGTTAAGGGATCTCTTTCACTGGTCAGTGATTTCTCATACTGAGAGATTATTTCTCCGTGGGCACTTGCACTTCCTTCACTGAGCGTGAGGAAAGAGATTAAATGTTCAAAGATTTACTTGAATCCGTGTGAGCTCCTTTATGTTGGAGAGACCACTCAGTCTATAAAATCGAGGATTTCCCAGCACAGATCGAGCATTAGACTTTAAAGATGGTAAATTACCCGCTTCAAAACATTGTATGGACTATGGGCATGATGCGGACTTTCTCAGGTTCATGGTACTAGAGATGGTCCCTATTCCATTGAGGGGGGGAGACCTTAAACTTAGGCTCTGCCAACGAGAGGTGTGGTGGATCCATAGGCTGAAGTCCCTTGCCCCTAATGGACTTAACAGGGATTATGACCTGTATGTGTTCATTTGAGATATTACATGTTTTTTTTTTCCCATTTTTTATTTCTTGTTGTTTTTCCATGTCCATTTACCATTAAACATGACTATTTATTACTACACAGCACTATGTATGTTTCCCTAAATTAAGGATAAACTAAAGTCCCCCACAGACAACATTGTGGCCCAATAAGAGAGCACATTCACAAACGGAAACAACAGCTGTGTCTAATGTCCTCCCTTGCGGTGGTGCTGGTTGATTTATGAAAATACCTGTGTGTTGCGTATGATGGAGCGGTCATGCTCCCATAACTTACACCTTATCTGGGACCTCTCTAAGAGTCCAAGCCGGACACACACAGGAAACTTCAGTCTTTGCTTCCTGGAAGCGGACAGCCAACTCTGTTCCAGCTCAGAGTTCCCTCCCTCTGACAACAGACACAGATACCACAGTGCGAAGTTTTTTGTGTAGGAAACCATTGAAATGCTCCGGTTCCCTAACATATGTGATAAATTCCTATGCGTCTTGAGCAGCTACAAAAAAGAATAGTAATCTTTGCAGTGTATGGTCTTTGCTAAGCAGTGGATGAAAAACATAACTTTAACATTTCAGCAAAAAATAAAATTAAGTATGGGGAATCGAACCAGCAACCTTCTATTCTTGTCTTCTAAAAGAGAAGCTTTCTACACTACACAGGGGGGGCCCAAGGGCGCGTTAGTTAAAGTGACTATTCCGTCTACGATTACATGTGAGCCCTTCTTTTATCTTTTGGCATAGTCAGATACACTAATAAAAACAAAGGAACGCACAAGTGAAACTCCGGACTGGAAGAATCGAACCTGTGTTTTTCCTACCCAGCATTTAGTCATTTGCAGCACCGCCACAGATGAACCTCAATCAATAGAAGTAAATGTTCAGTAAAATCAGTACACCCTCTTTTGTATTGCTACTGAAGCTGTCCATGCAATTCACACTGGTTGGTAATAAATAACAAGCGCTATATATAAAATTGTGACATATGTAGAAACTATTCTATTTTTCTAGGAACATGAACACAACAAACAAAAAAGCACTGAACTTCAGGTAGTAACCAGTTATATTGTGTTTCATAGTACTACAGGGTGATTTGAACTTGCGACTTCTTGGTCCCTGATTGTTTCTAAAAACACCTCCTTACAATGTGCGCCACCGGCAAATCAACTGTGATTCCAGGTTACATTTAGAGGCTTTATCTTTTCCCTAGAAGGTGAGTTTTACACTATTTATCATATCCTATTGATAAAATAGAGACAATTCGCCTTTTGAGTTTTACACTATTTATCATATCCTATTAATGAAATAGAGACAATTCGCCTTTTGAGTTTTATACTATTTATATCTTTGGCTGAAAAAAACACCAAATGTGTTAGGCTATTTTTAAATAACAAAGATAGGTGTTCAGTGTGTATTAACCAATTTAATACTACTTTGGAAAACCACCAGGGAGTATTACCTATTTACCATCATATGTGCGGAGCTTTTTCAGCATATAAGTGCTACTTTTTGCTACATAATTTTTCGCTTTTGATGAAAATTCGCCCTTTTAATAACTGATGAAAGGAAAAGATGAAAGTTTAAAAAATTATGGTAAAGGCTGGTGGGGAAAAAGCAAAAATAATGCCCTTTATAAATATGTCCCTCAGACCCCCATTTGACTTTATTGGTAAGTAAAGAAAATCGGAACCTTAAAAAAAAAAAATCTTTAAAAAGCGAAAAATTAACCTTAAAAAGCGAAATCTCAGATCGTATTACAGTAAATGCTGGAAAATAGTCTAACACCCCCCTGGGTACTTATTAGTATTGAGAAACACTTCACAATGTACCGACACCTTCCATGGACCCATTGGCAGGCTAAATAAATGGCCACTTATGAGTTTTCGCCACCTCAGGGGCTGAACTACTTTATGCCATTTTATAAATATGCTTGAGTGGTTACCGCAGCGATGTATGGCGAAAAGCGAAATGTAGCGGTAACGACCTTTCGCCACTGGTTATCACTGCTTTATAAATAGCGAAAAGTCCAAATTAGGCGAAAAGGTTGGGTTAAAGAAGAGTTTAACCAATCTTTATAAATATAATTAATTGGGATAAGTTAGTTACGGAGGATGGCGATATTCAAATGTCTTGAATACTTTTTTTCCCTTTGTATACACTATAGAAGATCCAAGTACATATATCATAGAGTATAGTAGCAATAATGGTATAAAGGTTACCGCAGCGATGTATGGCGAAAAGCGAAATGTAGCGGTAACGACCTTTCGCCACTGGTTATCACTGCTTTATAAATAGCGAAAAGTCCAAATTAGGCGAAAAGGTTGGGTTAAAGAAGAGTTTAACCAATCTTTATAAATATAATTAATTGGGATAAGTTAGTTACGGAGGATGGCAATATTCAAATGTCTTGAATACTTTTTTTCCCTTTGTATAAGATCCAAGTACATATATCATAGAGTATAGTAGCAATAATGGTATAAAAGATTTAAGTGCACTTTGGTTAACCAAGGATATGGTACAGAAAGAACTAAATAAGGTTAATATTAATAAATCTCCTGGACCAGATAAAATACATCCTCGGGTACTTAGGGAGCAAAGTTCAGTTTTATCTAGGCCATTGTTTCTTATTTTTGCAGATTCCCTCATGTGCAAGTCATTCTGAATTGAGAAAGCCAGTCGGATGACTAGCGAAACGTCTTCAAGAACTACATTTCAAGTCCAGTTGATCTAATTGAATACAACAGAAGTACTAGGAACCAGTTTCTTACAATAGACAAGGTGTTACATGTTCACTCCAATACATGAATAATATGTGTTTGCAGAGGGCCCATTAAACATTTTACTAAGTGGGTTAGTGTAAGGCAGAGGAATCAGAATGGCAATTATAGTATTGAGGATATTTACCAAATATGTTCCATGGTTTATCAGTAATTCCTTTAAAGCTAAATTTCCCATGCTAATAACACAAAATATTGTTTTAGAGACCAAAGTAAATTGTAATTATTATTATTATTCTTTATTATTTGAACTAGCTCATTTTTTTTTTAAGGGAATCAAATATTTTGCAGTTGCTAGCACGATATTACATTGGGTAGTTTTGTTTTTTTGCTCATTTGAACTATACTGTCCTCTTCGGTTGACTAGTAGTTACACTGTGAAACCTTCTTCCATAATAGGGAACAATGCTGACATAACTTGCTTTTTATAGTTTTCTTGTATGAGCTTCCTTGAGATTATTTTTACAAGCGACCCTAACACAATAACAGGAATCTCTTTAAATCTTTTTTTTACAGGGTACACTCATGAGATGGAGACAATGACTATCGGAGACTGGTGCGCAGTTATGTTTCTAGAGAAGAATAATTGGAGGAACCTTCAAGGTTATTTGGAAATTTCTTAAGTGTTACATCCTTCAAAGTCACCGCCCTCTCTGCTTTATACAGAAACTCAGACTGATTGGCCGTTGCTTTGCCGCTTTAACAAGAAAAGGAATTTAAAGGTCACGCAGATAGGAGAGTTTGACAATAATGGACCTTAATGAAATGAATTCTACATGGAATTCCACCTTGACCTGTAGTATAAATAAGGAATTCACTTTTCTCTACTTGCCTTCTGTTTATCTAATTGTCTTTTTGGTTGGACTGTTAGGCAATGGCATTGGTTTGTGGAACTTGTGTACAAAGCAGAAGAAATGGAATTCGGTGAACATCTTTGTGTTGAACCTTGGCATTGCCGATCTTCTCTACGTCATTACTCTTCCATTCTTTGTGTGTTATTACCGAAAAAGAGAGGTTTGGCAGTTTGGGGTAATTTTCTGCAGAATTACACGGTGTCTATTTCACGTCAATATGTATTCCAGTATCAGCTTTCTAACCTGCATAAGTTTCCAACGTTACTTGGGTATCGTCCATCCCTTGAAGAATTTGGTAAAGTTCCAAAGTCTACGCTACCCAGTTTTAATCAGCCTCCTGGTCTGGGTTTGGGTTGTTATTCAGGTGGCGCCAAGTTTTTTCATCTCAAAAAATGATGCCAATCTTGATCAGTGCCACGACTCTACGACCAACGAAGAAGAAAGCGTGAAAATGTTCACTATTTACACGGGGATTCTCACCTTCACTGGATTTTTTATCCCGTTCCTCTTCATCGTGATGTGCTATGCCAAAGTCCTTGTCGTGCTCAGGGAAAACGAAAATATCGACCCCGTTTTGAAAAGGAAAAGTATCACACTGGTCGGGATTGTCATCATTCTTTTCATCATCTGTTTTTTTCCTTTTTATATTTTGAGGAACTTCAATATGTTCTCCAGGGTTTGGCAATTTCAGGGAATGTGCACGCCAAGCCTGAAAAGGATGTACATCGCTTATCAAGTGACTAGAGGCTTGGCCAGTATGAACAGCGCCATCAACCCTTTACTTTACTTTGTTACCAATGAGAACCTAGTTTTGACGTTGAAGAAGATGCGTCTGAAAACCTTTCACGCTTTTGCCTATCTCAGAAGAAATCGAAACCTCAAATTAACTGCAGACACTGAGAATTTAGATTTATAAGAATCATAGACAAAAATATGTAGATTCTTGGATGGGGACATGGACGAAATAGGTAGATTATCCAAATGAGGAATGTGTAAGGTACGAGCACCATTGTTAGATATTGTCCTTTTGTTTTTAAAATGTATTAAATATTGACATTCAAAAGTAGGGGTATTGTATCTATTTCTGTATATTGTTTACCTCGAATGTTACCTCTAATTTGAAATTGTCTGTGTGCGCAGAAATAAATTGTCTGTGTACAAAATTAAATGGTGTGCGTTACACACCGCACAGCTTAGAGGGAACACTGCCCCTGACACGCCCCTCTCTTCTCCCCAATCAATTTTTACACAGCTGATCGTGTGTATGTATGTAAAGGTGAGCGCAATAAGCTATTTAAAACCGGTATTGGAAATAGTTTAATACAGCTGATCGTGTGCACTTTTCCTTATGTACGCACGATCAGCTGTTTAAAACACCGTATCTGTATATGTATCTGTATGAATGTAATCCGTTACACTGTATGTATATAATAAGGAAGATACTATATGTATCTGTATGAATGTAATCCGTTATACTGTATGTATATAATAAGGAAGATGCTATATGTATCTGTATGAATGTAATCCGTTACACTGTATGTATATAATAAGGAAGATGCTATATGTATCTGTATGAATTTAATCCGTTATACTGTATGTATATAATAAGCTATTTTGTTTAAATAAAATTTTGATATAATGCTTTTGTGAAACTATACTATAAAGCTATACTTTAACACAGTTATACAACCCTCCCAACCCCCACCATAAAGGTTAGTGTCTGCCCCGGAGTCCCAGTTATCCCTGTTACTGGGATGTGGCTACATTGTTTGGGGTGTGGTTGTGACATTTCGGGTCGCGCCGGGGCATTCCAGGGTAGGGCTAATTACATCATTGTTAGGCTCCACCCCTTCCTGATCCCCATTTTCAGAAATCTGGTGAGGTATGTATGTGGGAGTATTATAAGTTACACATGATGTAAATTCTATTTTTTTTTATAACTGAACCGTTAGAGATGATATTTATGGTTAAAAATGGCGCTAATTTTGCCCCAACCAATCAGATGTTAACTTTCAAATGTTAAATAAGGTGTGATTGGTTGGGGCAAAATAAGCACCATTTTTAACAATAAGAACTTTTTTTAGTTCTTACCTTACAAAACTTGGCAGGTCTCTTTTTCTCCACTGGGTCCTAAAGCAAGGGGGGAAGCATCAACTTTATTGTCTGTTGTATTCAGATAGATCAACTGGACTTTAGTTCATGAAGATGTTTCGCTAGTCATCCGACTGGATCTCTCAATTCAGAATGACTTGTACAAGAATCTGTGGCAATTATGTACCCTGGAAAATCCCAATTAGCATATCACAGCCAGGTGTTAAGGACAATATGATTGCAAACATAATTGCCAACAAAAGTCATTCTGAATTGAGAGATCCAGTCGGATGACTAGCGAAACATCTTCAAGAACTAAACTTCAAGTCCAGTTGATCTAATTGAATACAACAGATATACCATGACCTGGATGAATGAATATTACAGATATACCATGACCTGGATGAATGAGAACCTTCACAACCATCAACTTTATTGCTATAAATTCTCCTTCTGCTATCCCAATCATATTGTGCTCTGGCTAAGGAGTGAGTTACTGACCATATGCTAAACAAGGAATGTTGCAAGTTACTGTTATTGATACATAAAGTAGAGTTGATCCAAGGATATTTCCGATTGCCAAGGATTTTTTTCCCCTTTATAAATTTGGTGGGGTTTTTTTGCCTTCCTCTGGATCAACAGTTAGGCAGGAAATGAGGATATTGCTAGATAGGTTGGACTGGATGGACGTATGTCTTTATTTAACCTCAAATACTATACTATAGTAAAATAGGAGGAGTTGGAAGGAGAGATTGAAAGGTTTCCATCTGCATCAGGATCCAGCTGGGGCAACAAAGATTTTAAACAGGTTAATATGAAATGCAAATAAAAGTGTAAAAAGTCCTATGCACTCGGTCCAACGCTGGGTGCAGACTCCTCTAAGTATCTAATTTCCTGTGTAATGAGGACACAAAGTGCTATATATTTAACCTTAGAAATATCAGTTGGCAAAAATTTTACGAGTTTCTAGTTTCTGCTCCCCCACTTCTTCCCAAGCTCCTCTGCTCCTGGTAACGCCTCCTTGAGAAACAAATTTTTATTTGGCACTGGTTCTATATAATTGAATGTACCCCACCAGCAACAAAATACAATGGGGAAAATAAAGAAAGGGAGCATCAATTATTGGAATAGTTTTAAAGTGCATCTCAACACACAGGGAATCCCATTTCACATTTCTTTTAAGGTTTTGCAATAAAATTGAATAGGTTGACAGTGCTATTAATCTGCGCCAACCAATCAGATGTTATCTAACTGCAAAATAGCCCAGGCTTTGGCACCTCTTATTGCATCTCTATTAATGTTTTGAAGCTATAAAATCAAGAAAGGGGGAATGTTCATGTAATGTAAAGGAATTGACTGGTAACTGGTGTTTAGCCATTTCTATCAATACCGTCTCTATATTATGTACAGATACTTTGTCTCTACATCGTCTCTAACTACATCCCGTCTCTAACTACATCCCGTCTCTAACTACATCCCGTCTCTAACTACATCCCGTCTCTAACTACATCGTCTCTAACTACATCCCGTCTCTAACTACATCCCGTCTCTAACTACCATGACCTGGATGAATGAATATTACAGATATACCATGACCTGGATGAATGAGAACCTTCACAAGCACTTTACCCTAAAAAGTTATTGAAAAAACATAAGAATGACGCTGAACAGAGTTCTCAAATCTCTTTATTGACTCCTAGGCATCGACCAAGTGACAATATGTTGCGATTTATAACTACATACAATCATCGGTGGGATGACATTAAGAAAGTTCTGTTGGATAAGTGGCAGATTTTAGCTTGTCACAGTATATTCCTAGAAGTCCCCAATTGATGGCAAGGCGGGGGGAAAACATTTCAGATTTAGAGACCTGCAGTCACTTTCAGCGGTCCACCAAAAGAAGCGATGGTGGGTCGAAATGGCAGGGTACGTTTAAAGGAGAACTAAACTCAAAATACAAAGGCAGCTCCACAGACTCTATAACTGTCACTTTGTAAAACCATTTGTCCCTCACTTCTGAATTCAGCTTCTTACTGTAGAAATAATTTATAGAATATGTCTGAGTACTGGCAATCTATGATGTCACTGCTGGCTTCTAGTGTTGCCTCTCCCTGGTGGTCCAGGTACCAAAATTCCTTCTGCACATGCTAACTAGCTACCTTGTGTTTGTTTCCCACTCCCCTTATGCTAAGCTGCATGTAACAGTTGAACTCAAGAGTCCCCACCTCACCTGCCAGTGTCTTCCAGCCAATCATCAGAGAGAGCAGTGAATATTATTAGCAGATTTTCCTGCTCAAACAGAGTGGGGGAAGGTGTTAACACTTCCAAACTTCCAAACTCCAAGATAGGAAAGATCCTGGGTGGGGGAGCTCCCCCACCCAGGATCTTTCTATCTAGAGGTTTGGAAGTCGGGACATTGGTCTTATGGCTTCTACCCTATATTCTGCTTATATTCTGACTGTCCTGCAACGGATGACTTGACTATTGACTGATAAGTATTGATAGGGTTTGATGGGAAGTATATGCACTTGTATGCCTAGGTGGGGTGTATATATATATATATATATATTTTAAATTTGTGATACCGTATTTTCTATGTACAGCTTTTGCACACTATTGCATGACTTCTACTCTGTGAAGTTACTACTTTTTGATATTTTTAATAGACTTAATAAATATATGTTTTAAATCAGCCAGTTTTTTCCTCTAGCTTTTTCTGTTTTTTGAAATGTACATTTAGGGCACGGCCACACTGCAACACACCTGAATCCCACACGATTTACATGTGTTTGCGCTTGCGATTTGTCCAGTGCATTATGAAAACGCATGCGATTGCACAAAAAACGCATGTTACCAAATTGCTGACGCATGCATGAATCACAACACACCCAAAATCGCAAGATTTTGGTGCGCTGCTGCGATTTTAATACAATTGTGCTTGTGTGGCCTAGCCCTTAGAAGTGTAATGCAAGCTGCATTGATTTCAGTTTAGTCATTCAGCATGTATTTAATGCAATGGAATTTAGCAATTTCCTGAGGCTGTGGCCCCACTTAAGTGCAATTGGACCTTAGCAGAGCGCATGCAATACAGACAAAAAAATGGTGATCGCATGCACTCCAATAGCACAATGGAAATGCATCGCATGTAGTGGGGCCGGTCCCATAGGCTATTTCATGCCTGCACTCCCACTAGCACAATCGGATCACAAACCACAATCCACAATGCGCTAGTGGAAGCTAGCCCTAAGTGTTTGAATCTTAAAGGGAAAGTGGCAACCCCAGTAGAATTGAACTGACCACGTTACAAGGGACACTTATAAATACAAAAAAGCTCAGAGCTGCAGGTGCAGCATATTGACGTGAACATGGTCTTAGCACAGCTCTGTGCTAAGGTGAAACACAGTTTGTTAATATGCTCTATCTATTGGGACAATATTATCTGCAAACTTAAATTCTCTTTAATGATCAAATTAAAATACACAATCTCTTTATGTTACTATGGTACATTATGTGTCCTAGATATAAAATGGAAGAAAGGTTTACTCTGATTGTACATTTTAATTGTTAAATATGTCTAAAATGGTTAAATGGTTTAATGCCTAATAAGAAGGTTCTAATATGTCTTAAATAATGGTGAGGGTACAATACCATAGCATAAGAAAAAGAAAAAGAAAAAAAACCCTAAGGCATTGCTACCTTTCTAGAGGTTACATATTGATTTAAAGAATATCTATGTAGGATTGTATTAGTATATGATTTTATGTTTATTAGGGTACTAATGTAATGTAATGATAATATAAAATTTGGGGGTATACAAAATGTGTATAAAATGGACTCAAAGCCTGGTCTACAATAGCAATGTCTATCAGAAAAGAAACACTATAATCAAATAGCAGGGAATAAAAGCGATGTGCAAAATTTATTATAGAAATATGTAGTATAAAAATTACAGGAATGTTCCCAATAAAAATAGCACAGCAACGATATAAACAATTAACAAACGCCACTCATTAATATATAAAATGTAACCAGTCCACAACAATAGATACCACTATATATCTACCTGTCCTGAAGGCTTGTGATCACCAGCACAGGTAAGAACACCCAAACCTCAACAACGTAGCACAGATGCAGTGATCAGTCCGGAAGACGGGACTACTCTTCGTACAAACAAACGGATCAGATAGTTTCAAGGCAGCTCGCACACTCTCCCACAGACGGACTCACAGCGGCCAAGTTCACACTGCACGGGGAGACCTCCAAACAAGAGGACCGGACTGTGTTTGGAGGTGTCCCCGTACAGTGTGAACTTGGCCACTGTGAGGTTATTTTTTATCAGATGCCATATGTCTGAGCAAAAATCATGTTCTATGACCTACTGACCTGAAATCTACAGCTCAAGTAAAAAGTGTCTTTTTAGATATTTTCAACTTCTGCAACAGCTGTAAAAGTGGAAGGATGTCCAAATTGGATCTTTGCATTGTATTGGATACTATTGCTGCAAGTCCATATAGGGAAGCCACAATAATGCTTTACCTTAATTTGCACCATCTAATTCAATCTATTACCCAGCTACCCCAAACCGCCATATTGAGGAGAGAGGTTTCCTTCGGGTTCCAAAGAAAATAGCCCAGCTACCCTATTAACCCCCTAGGATCCAGTGCTAAGGCTTGGGGTTCCTCATCAGGGTTTCCATCGGGTGAAGATGAGTATTAAGCTGTTGCTCTATGGACAGATAACATCTTATTGCAATTGCATTCAATAACGGCAAAGACTATAAATTGGACTGATTATTGAGTATCTTTACATGCACCTAACCATGGCATGGGTCAATTTGATTACTTAGGAAGAATTTGATGATGAGTCCATTATGTTTGAAAGATGGTTTTAATTGGGTTATAATTAGTTATTATGAAAAAAGCTACAGGAAAGTGAAAAATTATAGTTACTTGTAGCATGTAATGTAAAACATAGGAAAATGTTGAATACCAGAGAATTTTAAGATACACATGTAAAGCGTAAATTAAAGGGCATGTCCACCCCCAAAGCTATAATCCCCCCAACTACTGGCCCCATCATGTAGTGTAGTTTAATCCTTACCTCACATCCCAGCTCCTTAAGGTTCTCCTGTAGTCCCCCCCAAAGTACCAAAAACTACCCACCAGGAGGATAGCAGAGTCGATATAGGACTCTGCCTCCTACCTGGCCTCCAGGAGAAGTTTGGCATGCGTACTGCAGCCCTTCTCCCCCTCCCTCCCCCTCCCTCTCAGGATTCCCTCCCCCTAGCGTAAAATCCTTTATCCATATGATTCCCCCTGTCCCCCCAGCCCCAACCGCTCTATTAACATTCTTAGAAAGCTCCCCAAACTTTACTTACCTTCCCTCTTTCCCCCGCCGAAATCAACTCCCGGCAGCCGTGTCCGTGATTGGCTGCCACTCAGCCAATCACAGACGCGACTGCCGGTCCCGCCCCTCTGCTTGCATTTTCTTGCAGCACAGCGGAGGAAAGAGGGGAGGTAAGTAAAGTTTGGGGAACTTTCTAAAAGTATAAATAGAGCGGTTGGGGCTGGGGGGACAGGGGGAGTCATATATTAAAAAATCAATTTTAGGGTGGACATACCCTTTAATTTTAATATCCAATTTATTCATACCTTAGTTTATATGATGTTAATGAGAGTAATTCTACATTTATGTAGTAGATCCGATTGACACCAGTATAAGGACTCTCTTTTACATTGTACCCAAAGTAAATTTTCCCTATTATTGTTTCTAAAGTAAAAGCTGACATTTGTTACGAAGGAATTATTTTTTAATTCCAATTAGATTAAAGGCATAGTATGATTGACAGGGTAGTTTTAACTGAAAGAAATTATTATGATTCTAATGTCTGAGTAGAGTATTAAATGTAAAATGTAATTTTGTTGTATCTTGTGTACCATCCCATAGATTTATGGTATAGTATTTATAGTTACTTAGTAACTAGAGGGGGAAATGATATGGAATATTTGTATTATAATTAATCAATGGGTTATGTATATTTTAGCTTTGTAAGTATACTACATACATTAGGCAATGACTGTGTAGACGTGGCAAGAATATAGGATGTATATGTAGCATGGGCCCCTTGGATCTCTAGTCATAAAGGGATAACATATGTTTCTTGTTAAAGTTGTGTAAGGTAATAAATGGCCATATAAGGTTACATGTCTAAAGTAAAAAGGGACGGCAAAGTCCTTTTCTATAGGATGGGCTTGTGACGTATGGTCCAGATTGTGAATAAGAAAGGGGTCCGTACAAGCTATCTCACTATCCAGTTAAGTGACCAGCACATGTGTTTATATGCATATGCAATAAATCTCTACTATCGACTTTCAAGACTGGTGTGGCTCTACTTAGTTCCCTAACACTTTTAAAGCTAATAGTTCTAGTTCCCCAGTTTTTCCAGCCAGACTTCTTACATTTGTAATCATACTTTTTAGACTATCATTTAATTAACTTCCATACCTTGACCTACACGCCTCCTTATCCTCTATGCTCCCCCTCTTCCATCTTCATCCTCCATTATCTTATTAGGCCCCTGATCCCTAACTCCTATATATATACCCATGTGAAGTCTCCCCACACCTAGTTTAAAATCTCCTCCAACCCCCTAGTCATCTTCTCCTATAAGACAGCTGCCCAGTTCTCTAAAAACCCAAACTCCATCTCCTTACACCAACCTCTTAGCTACGCATTAATAGTCCTAAGCTCCCATTGCCTCCCTATCGTAGCTTGTGGTTGCGTTAGTATTTTCACAAGTTAGTATTTTTCCAGTTCCTTACTTTTATCTTGGCCTCTCACTCTCGGAAATCATTTTTAAAAACCTCTCCTCTTGCTCTAACTTTGTCATTGGCACCAATGTGAACCAAAACCTCTGAGTCACTCCCAGCCCCACTCAATTATTTGTTTATAGGGACACGTAAAACCCTACGTGAAACCCATAATCAAAAAAGCCTCCCTTGATCCCAATTGTCTTGCTAACTACCGCCCAATCTTTCTTCTACCGAATAGCTAATTATCTTAACTCCCACAACTTACTCGACCCCTTGCAATCAGGGTTTCGTCCTGCGCACTCCATAGAGACAGCCCTGTGAAAAGTTGTGAATGACCTTCAGGCTGCCAAAGCCAAAGGCTGCTTTTCTATTCTTATCCTTCTTGACCTCTCCTCTGCTTTCGACAAAGTTGATCATTCCCTTCTAATGCAAATTATTCACTCCTTGGGCATCTGGAATGAAGCGGTCTCATGGCTACGATCCTACCTCTTGAACAGAACCTACTCTGTGTCATATGATAATAAAACATCATCTCTGGTTCCTCCTAATGTTGGGTTTCCGCAGGGCTCTTTTCTTGGACCCCATTGGTCTCTCTCTTTACTATATCCCTAGGAGAAGTCATCAGCTCATTTGGTTTTAACTACCATCTGTACGCTGATGATACGCAAATTTATTTTTTCACCCCCAATTACGCATCTCTGACTGTCTCAAAGCTGTCTCCTCTTGGATGGCACACCGAACTAATCTTTTCCCCACCTAAACCTGGTCCTATCCCACCTTTTTCCATTTCTGTGGACAACACCCTCATTTAACCTATTCAGTCTGCACGTTGCTTAGGGGTTATTATTGATTCTGCTCTCTCCTTTTCCAATCACATTAATCTTTTTTTTCTTTGTAACATTGTGAAAATCCGAAGATTCCTTTTCCAACTACTGCTTTGCTTATCCATGCTCTCATCCTATCACGCCTAGACTATTGTAACCTTCTGCTTTCTGGTCTTCCTGCTTCCCATCTTTCCCCACTTCAGTTAACTCTGCCGCACACATTATCTTGCTCTCTAACAACAGGGAAATTAAATCTCCTCTGTGCCACACATCTACCTGGCTCCCCATTAAATAATGTATTATCTACAAAATCCTTCCTTGAACATTTAAATCCCTTCACTCTGCTGCTCCTTCTTATATTTATACAGACCCCCCCTTCACACTGCCTCCTCTCGCCTTAAACCTTTTTCTCTTCTGGCTCCCTCTTCCGTCCTCTGGAATTCTATTCCCCTCTCTCTATGTCAAAAAATCTCAATAAACAAGTTTAAATCTAACCTCTCATCCTATCTCTCTGAGCACAGCAACCTAAGTAGATTGTAAGCTCAACGGGGCAGGAACCTCTTTCTTTATGTTACATGTTTCAAGCACTTGTATATTTCATGATGCTCATACTTATTTATATATTTATTTATTGTCCCCCTTGTATGACTTTTTGCATTCTATATTGTACAGCGCTGCATCCTGCAGTGGCGCTATATAAATAAACATATACATACATACATACAAGATGAAAGTAGATAGATAAAGAGATAAAAAAAAACAATCAGTGCAAAACCAGACTAACTTAAATAAAATTCCCCCAAAGATAACTTGATTAAGTTTTAATGATGTAGAACATCTATATATCTATACAGTAGTTATTTTCATTTTCACAAAAAAGATGCTGATGTGCAATTTCTAAGGTGCTTGTTTTAATCACTACAGCAATTCCCTAAACACAACAAGCTCGTATACGCCTTGAAGAGTTTTGCACATTTATGGTGATATAATCCTTGATGTCTTTAATCTTGTCACTTGTAAGATTGATCAGCAGCTGCTTCTCTCCAATCATAAAGGGAGCAAATTCAACTCTAACTTTTGTCTTCTGGCCTGGCTCTAGTTGTCCAACACTAGGAGAAAAGGCATGAACAATTCAGTAAAAACAGACAAACGTGTTTTCAATGGTGTCGCTAGACTGGCACTCGCTAAATCTCGCTAAATGATTACCGCATCTCGGGAACCCGGAAGGTAAGAATAGTGCAGAGGTAAGTATCGCATCTCCCTTCATGTTCTCAGCATTTAATAGAGCAGTGACTGATATTTTCCACTATTTTCCAAAATAATTTAAGAAAAAAATAATACTGCAAATGTCAGATTGCTTTGTTCTTTTTATGACTACATAAACATTATTAAACAAATATTTTTATTTGTGTGTGTTTTTCATCTAACCCTCTGCATAATGAATTATCCACATTAATGTTTTTTTCTGAAAATGAAAATGCTTCCCCACACATTCCTTTGCATTTCATACAAAGAAAACTAAATTAATCAATTTACAATCATATGCAAATCTGTGGATTTGAACCTGTGACCTTTTGGGCTATGTGTTTCTAAAATGAGCACGGCAGAGCCACCAGTATATGCAAAGAATACAGTATATGCAAAGAATACAGGTACATTGAAAAAAAAATATTTTGCTAAGAACAGAATTTAAAAAATGTCCATAAAACCAGGTTGCCTCTGAAGACTACATAGGGTGTAAGTTGTATTGACAATATGAAAGCCTTCTTAGTTCTAGAATCTGCTGTATTTCTCACATGTACATATATACATGTAAGAAATGTATAGAAAAGAATCTTACAATGTAAAGGTGGTCTGATGAGAAAAACTTTCACATTAGGGTTTTTAAAAAATTATGTTTAGTTCTCCTTTAAGCTGGCAATTCACATGCTTTTTATGGTTGTCTGGTTTTATACTTACTTTTTCACAATTGTATCTTTTATTAAACCGCTACCTTCAGCACTTAATACACAGGCAGTGAGTGGTGTGGAAAGAGGGTTTGTAAAAGACACTTCTACTATCAATGGTGTGTCTATTACAGCAGATTTAAGAGCCTTGCAAATGGAAAGAAAAATACAATTAATATTTAAGATACAATTTTTCTATTTATGTGCAAAAAATAACTAAAGACCTAAATACTTAGTAACTGATTCATTTTAATCCCTCTTTATTATCCAATGTACCACGTTCTGTTAGATATACTCATTTTTACTCTTTCCCAGCTTTAATTTTATCCTAAATATATTTTCAAATCAGCACTGCTGTTACCTGGATTTGCAGACTTGGGTTCTGTAAAGTCATACGTTTTTCTGCAAACAGTTCACCTAGGCTTTCAACCATGCATACAGCAGTTAAGTGGATCATCTTATCACTGGTCAGTGATTTCTCATACTGAGAATATTTTATCTGCAGTGGCACTTCCTTCACTGGAGAGTGAGGAAAGAGATATAAATGTTAAAGTATTTACTTGAATACAAACCAATGCATATATTTATATATTTTTCACCCGAGAATCGAGGAAAACTGCTTGATTTGAGTGTAAACCTAGGATTAAAAATTCTAACCACTACTGTTAACTTTTCATTTAGCGGACTGTCATTTCTGTGCCTAAAATGAGTGATCTATATTAGAGATGTAATGTGGGTTCGAATAGAACCCGGTTTTTCGAATCGAATCTGAGGGTTTTGAAGTCCCGACGAAACTTTCAGAGCTCCCGAATTTCACAGAAACCCGGGTTTTCCAATTTTATATTTTTATCGAAAATAGGCGATCATCGAAAATAGGTGATCACCGAAAATAGGTGATCTGCAAAAATTGAAAATAGACAATCAGCGAAAATCGAAAATAGGTGATTGGCAAAAAAAAAGGAAATAGGCAATCTGCAAAAATCGAAAATAAGCGATCTGTGAAAATTGAAAATAGCCGATCATCAAAAATAGACAATCAGCAAAAAAAATCGAAAATAGGTGATCAGCGAAAATCAAAAATAGACGAGCATTGAAAATCGAAAATAGGGCATTGAAAATAGACGTTCAGCGAAAATAGGTGATCATCGAATATGAAATTAACGATCATCGAAAACCGAAAATAGCCGATCATCGAAAATCGAACATAGACAATCAGTGAAAATAGGTGATCATCGAAAATCGAAAATAGGTGATCATCGAAAATCGAAAACCGACGATCATTGAAAATCGAAAATAGGTGATCAGCGAAAATCAAAAATAGACGAGCATTGAAAATCGAAAATAGGGCATTGAAAATAGACGTTCAGCGAAAATAGGTGATCATCGAATATCGAAATTAAGCGATCATCGAAAACCGAAAATAGCCGATCATCGAAAATCGAACATAGACAATCAGTGAAAATAGGTGATCATCGAAAATCGAAAATAGGTGATCATCGAAAATCGAAAACCGACGATCATTGAAAATCGAAAATAGGTGAAAATTAGACGTTCAGCGAAAATAGGTGATCATCGAATATCGAAATTAAGCGATCATCGAAAACCGAAAATAGCCGATCACGAAAATCGAACCATAGACAATCAGTGAAAATAGGTGATCATCGAAAATCGAAATAGGTGATCATCGAAAACCGACGATCATTGAAAATCGAAAATAGGTGATCAGCAAAAATTGAAAATAGCTGATCATCGAAAATAGACAATCAGAAAAAATCGAAAATAGGCGATCAGCAAAAATCGAAAATAGGCGATTAGCGAAAATCGAAAATAGACGAGCATTGAAAATCGAAAATAGGGCATTGAAAATAGACGATCAGCAAAAATAGGTGATCATCGTAAATAGGCGATCATCAAAAATAGACAATCAGCAAAAATAGGTGATCAACGAAAATCAAAAATAGACGATCAGCGAAAATTGAAAAAAGACAATCTGCGAAAATTGAAAATAGGTGATCAGCGAAAATAGGCGATCAGACCATTAGCTAAAAATCAGCGATCAGCGAAAATCGAAAATAGGCGATTATCAAAAATCGAAAATAGGCGATCAGCGAAAATTGAAAATAGTCGATTATCGAAAATCAAAATAAATGAGCATCGAAAACCGCAAGTAGACGATTATCGAAATAACACTATTTATCGAAAATAGTGCTCGTTTTCGGTAACTCTCGAAAATAGAATGTGGAAGCTCGAAAACAGCCAGATCGTGAGGAACGATAGTTTTAAAATAAGTTTTGGTTATATTTACAGTTTCCCCAGACCATTCCCCAGGTCTCTGTGTCATTTACAATAAGTTACTATTTGTCCCTCAAAATGGACAGAAACTTTCAAATTTTTTTCTCTCATAGACTTCTATGGGTTTGTTTTTCGAATTTCGAAATTTTCAAAATACAGAGTGCTTTTAGAGTTCTGCCTTCTTTCCCTTGCACCCTGCTTTAATCTTCTGTGAGTTTGTGCAGCAGGGAGAATGCAAAATTTACAATCAATGTAAGATATTCTTGTAAATTTTAATAAAAGCAAACAAAATATGATTTTCATACAAAACCATTGCTTAACCATGTGCTAAATGTGCAATGATCCTCATCCTCTTGCAGCCAAAATAAATATCACAATATCTCTAATATTATGCAAAACTCTAAAATTAGCTCACAGTGCTACTGAAGCTACATCAGTGAATTAAAAAATGAATCCACCCCTTTAAGCCATTGTTTAGAAAGTGCGTTTACTTGCTATTTCTGGGTTTGCCACTAGATAGAGCACAAGTAGGGTAGGCACACAGGAGATTATTCGAGCCTCATTAGAAGACTCAAGACTAGTATGGGGCCAAACTTCCATCTTTTCTGAAACGGAAACTTACGCTCCATTAGGATGACTACAACACATTTACAAATTTTTTTGAAATATTGATTTGAAATCAAACTATATAATTTACGATTACTTAACAAAACTTGTTGTCCTGCCCCTCCACCAAACCTTTAATACACATGAGATATATGCAATATACAGTATATAAAATAACCTTACAGGTTATCACTCTAACTTAAAGGGCATCTATAGTGAAAAAAACACATTGGTCCATTGCAAAGTTAAATTCATGAACTCTGTTTTGCCTTTATACTAGTGACTTTGTTTTTCCATGGTGTCAGATCTGTGTGCACTCCCCCCTTCCCCCTCCCCTCTGTTACCTCCTCCATGTCTCAACTCCAGCTATCCGACAAGCTTATCATGTGCAATAGGAGTTAAAAGTTCAACATCCTGAAAAACACACCCAGTGCCCAATAGAAAGCAAGCTGTCCTGGAGACACAGATCTCCCCGTGTCCTGATCTCTCTCTTTGTGACCCATCATCAATCAGTGAAGTCTATCAAGAAGGGGGGTCAAGTGCAGCCTTAACTTTGCCATCAAAGCTACCTCTCTCCCCCTGCTAATGCTCTTATCTCTATGTTTATTACAGAGCATGGAGGAGGGAGGGACTTGAGCAGGGAAGAGGATCACGCCACAGGGATTTGATTGACAGTACAAGTAGGAGTACAGGAATGCAATCACGTATTCTTCTAACTTGTGTATCTCAGGTCACAGAGGGAATCTGAACAAAGTAATGACACTCTGGGGGTTGGGGGGAATTATATAACTCATGGAAAGAAAGAAAAAAAAATAATTTTCCCACTATAGATGCCCTTTAATTTATACCTATCTCTATGATTGCATTTTCCACTATTGTGCATTTAGACCCATAGCTATTAAATCTATTTTTTTCCAATCCCAAGTGCATTGCTCTTCCCCCCCCATAAAATATATTACCTTCATTTGGTCCTAGCTGTACAGCAGTGGGCTCATTAAAGATTTGTCGTCTTACAGTATTATTGTATACAACAGCTGCTGCATTCATATTTGCTGTGATAGCTTTGCCCTCTGATGTCATGTTTTTTAATGTCAGAATAGCCATAATATCGTTTCCAACAATGAAGCTTCCAGCTATAGTTATTTCACCAGTAACATCAGGAACCTTTTGTGGGGTTGAGATTGGAGCAGCTGACATAGCTATGAATCCACTATTGTTTACCGTTCTTCGAGCCTTCTCATATATCTCTCTCTCTTTTGATGAACCTTAAATATAAGCAGGAAGAAAAGAATGCATTTTTTTTTAACTTTTACTTTGACATATTTTAGATAATTTCTATTACCGTATTTAAATACTGAAATGGCATGTCCATCTTTAACAAAAACAAAAAAAAAATGGGTGGCTAATCAGTTATATGTCTGCTTTTTTAGCAGCTCTACAGTGCATGGCAGACTCCTCTAAGAGGAGCAGGAAGAGGCAGATACGGATTACACACAGAGAGGCTCCCACTCTTCACTTTCATAAGACCATACAGGACAATCATAAGGAGTAGAAAGAGATAGGTAAGGATCTTTTAACACTACACAGTGGGTCCTACAGTGGTGCAAATTTTAGTTGGGGGGGTACACATGCCTTAATATATCATTAATAATGTAGTACATGCAGTGTAATATAATTTGTTGCACGCTAATAGCTGCCCCTCCTATTTTAAAGTACCCAGGATGATGACCTAAACTGCTATTTTCTCACCTTGGGGTTAAGCAACTAATGCCCGCACTTTTCCTCTTAAACTGGCCCTTTACGAATCAATCTACTCTGGCTCCAACTCCTGGCCCGGAGCAATACCAATAGGAAGACCTGCTTCTTAAACAGTGTGTCTTCCTATTGGTCAGCTCATGGCATGGAAGCGAAGATGAGCACACAGGCGAGAGCAAATTTAAAAGGTAAGTGCTACCATTAAGCTGAACCCAGAGATGAGAACCAAGCAGTTTAAGTCCTCACCCATTCAAATGAGGATCGGGCCTGAGTTGAGTATAGTTGTCCTTTAAAATCATAAATGAGAAAATTTGCTTGTGAGTAAGAAATCTAGGGAAAATATGTACAGAATATTTACAAGCACAGTGTTTTGAGTAAGTAACATACTAAAAAATTGTCAGATAAAATGGTGCATAAAGTAGAACTAAGTTTAAGGGAAAACAAAAATAGGAAAACCGTCCAAAGGTACACTCTAACACACTGTTGTTGGCTTTTAGTCGGACAAATGGGTAGGTGCAATCCTCCTTGCCCTCTACTCCTTGGGGTCAATACATCCCAGCCAGAAGTGAAAAATGGAGGAGCACACTACTAAAAGTGATTACTTCAGTTTATTGAGTGCAACATATACATACAATGTTTTGAGAACGCTATGTATCATACTTGAGGAAGGGACATAGCGTTCCCGAAACATCGTATTTATATGTTGTTTGCACTCAATAAACTGAAGTAATCACTTGAATTAGTGTGCTCCTCCATTTTTCACTTCTGGGGTAAGGTACCTTGTTTAAACTGTAATTGTTGCAATAATATTATACAAGAAGAAACTTTTGGCCATTCATCACATAGATACAAAGTCACCCCAAAAGTACAATACTATATTCCTCTTAAAGATAGATTTGTCTCCCAATATTAATTTTATTTAGTTAAAGGGCAGGTCCACCCCCAAAACTATAATCCCCCCCACTACTGGCCCCATCATGTAGTGTAGTTTAATCCTTACCTCACATCCCAGCTCCATATGGTTATCCTGTAGTCCCCACCAAAGTCCCAAAAACTGCCCACCAGGAGGATAGCAGAGTCCATATAGTGCACATGTGTGATTGGTTAGTCTGGGCTGGTGGGTAATGGGAGGGGGGAGTGGGGATGCCATGTAGCAGTACTTACATAGAGCTGGGTGTATACTCTGTCTAGGTGTACTAGGGTGTTGATAACATCTATAGCAGTTTGGGCTTTGATCACTTTTATATTTTGAGATTTGTTGTGGCATGAGGTATACCCTTTTTATAATGTAGATTTGAGTAAGTTTATCTGAGGCTTTAGGGGAGACGAGTCTAAGGCTAAGTCTAAGTCTAAGATGAGGACTGAGAATGTGGGACCATTAAACAATGGGGCTGAGATGGTTGTAGAGGATGCATAAAAAGGCTAATCTGCTAAACCATTTTATTTACATTGGTTTTCACTATAGAGAATCCTAGTCCTTAAAGCAGGTATTGTAATAATATGCAGGGATGAAATGAGGAGCATTCACATTGGCTGACGGAGGATATGGTAAGGAAATAAAAAAAAGTAAATATCAATAAAGCCAGATGGATTGCATCCTTAGATTTTAAAAGAGCTTAGTTCAGTTCTATCTAGACCACTATTTCTCATCTTGTGTGTGACATGTGGGCAGTGTGTGTCTGGTACTTAAGTCCAGGTAATGCAGGTAATTCCCATATAGTGACCATACCCCCCCAACTGTCCCAGCTTGAGTAGGTGGATGGGGTATGTCTGGGATGTTGCAGTGGGCAGGGGCACGACATTCTAGGGTGTGGACGGTCTGTTTCTGTGAACTTGTAGTATCCAGGAGGCTTGGACGTGGACAATTGGTGGTCATGAAATTTGGGGACATGGTCACACTGTTTCAAAGCGTGGGCGAGGTCATGCAATTTAGGGGCGTGGGTAGGGTTTTTTGTGGCATGGGTGTTGTTTGTTGGTGTGGTGTTTTAGGGTTTGTCTGTGATGTTTGGGGGCATGTACAGGATTTTTGTGGATGTGGGCGTGATTCTGGGATGTATCTGTGATTGGGGTTGTGGCCATGATGTATGGGGGCGGACCGTAATGTTTTTTTTTGTTGGAGGTGGGATGACCATATTATCTGGATGGTTGGGGTATGAGCGTGACGGTGATGTTTGGATGTGTGGCCGTGACAGCAATATCTAGGGGTATGGTCACATTCCAGGAGGCTCTGCTTTAAATTTTTTAACAATGACAATAATCGCAAATGTGATTTATATCACCAATAGCAACATAATCTTTCCAGGGTTTATATTTGAAACCTTCCAGGAGCAAATTATAATGTCTTACAGACCTTTAAGGGAAATGTCTTGTTCCCTCTGTTGTAAAAGCTGTTGTTCTGTGTGTGCAGCTCTCTGAGCTTCTGTAGCCGTACATTACACTATTGTTGTGTCACTGAAGTGGACTATTTGCCTGTGTTGTTGAAGTCAGGCAGCACACGGAGCCCAGGCCCTTCCTCTGAGTTACTGAATTGGGGCATCACACTCTGCAAATGATGTGCAGGCTTTTTGTTGTTCAAACTGGACTTCACAGGCGTCAGCCCTTTCAGAGGGCATTGTCATTTGGTTGCATTCAGGGGTGTGGCTGTGAGGTGAGCGCATACATACAAGATTTCTACTTTATATAGTAGATGTCTGAAAATTACAAATGCCAGCATTCTCTGTTTGCAGTAAGGGTCCTCTGAATGTCCTGTAAGAGGGTGGTGTAAGGAAGAAGGGTTTGGGTTTATAGAGAACTGGGCAGATTTGCTGTTGGCTACAGGCTCTTTACTAGGGGTGAGTGCCACCCTCACTTGGCATTCAAGATGTTTGGAAACTACAACTCCCAGCTAATAAAGCATGCTGGGAGTTGTAGTTTCCAAACATCTTGAATGCCACCCTCACCCTCCCACCCAGTTCAGTTTGTACCTGTGGGCTCTCCTTCATCCAGGAGTGGGCTCCCCTCCATCCAAGGGTTTCCTGTTGCTGGCATTGAAGGTAAGTGTCTTCTCCATTTCGGCAGCAGCGTCCTCTCCATTCTGGGAGCAGCGTCCTCTCCATTCCGGCATCCGCGCGCTCATTCCCTGTACTGGCACGCCGGCTGACGTCACTAATTGGCGCCGGGCTGACGTCACTAATTGGACATGGAATGATCGTGCGGCTGCCGGAATGGAGAGGACGCTGCTGCCGGAATGGATTGGACGCTTACAGGTACCTTCAACTTAGTGACTCGAGTATAAACCGAGTCCAAGTTTTCAGGCTGGTTTTACAGCCTGAAAAACTCGGTTTATACTCGAGTATATACGGTAGTTAAAATTAATAATGACGTTAGGATAGCTGAACAAAGCATCACTAAGCCTAACATTTTTTTTTAAGTATATTAATGGTAAGAAGATGAGGACTGAGAATGTGGCACCATTAATTAATGGGGATAAGTTAGTTATGGAGGATGGCGATAAAGCAAATGTCTTGAATATTTTTTTCCCCCTCTGTATACACTGTAGAAGATCCAAGTACAGATATCATAGAGTATAGTGGCAATAATGGTATAAAAGATTTAAGTGCACTTTGGTTAACTGAGGATATGGTACAGAAAGAACTAAATAAGGTTAATATTAATAAATCTCCTGGACCAGATAAAATACATCCTCGGGTACTTAGGCAGCTAAGTTCAGTTAAAAGGCTGATGTTATTCCAATATTCAAAAAGGGTAGTCATTCATAGCCGGGCTGAATACAGGCCTGTAAGTTTAACTTCGGTGGTGGGGAAGATCCTGGAAAGTTTAATAAGGGAACAGGTTCTAGAGTATGTTTTAAGGACTGACATTATAAGTAGTAACCAGCATGGATTTAGATCTTGATCTAACTTGCTTGGCTTTTATGAGGAAGTAAGTAGAAATTTAGACTCTGGCATAGCAGTAGATGTAGTTTACTTGGATTTTGCGAAGTCTTTTGATACAGTCCCCCATAGGCGACTAATGTATAAGTTGAAGTCTATTGGTCTGGGGAGTCACATTTGTACATGGATAGAAAATTGGCTAATGAATAGGATGTAGAGAGTAGTTGTTAATAGGGCTTCATCATTATGGACTAAAGTGATAAGTAGGGTGCCACAGGGTTCTGTGTTGGGGCCGCTTCTATTTAATCTATTTATTAATGATTTGGAAGTGGGTATTGTTAGCAAGGTTTCCGTGTTTGCTGACGACACAACGTTGTCGACCATTAAAAACTTCAGAGGATGTGCAATCATTGCAGGGGGATCTAGATAAATTGTCACATTGGGCTGCTAAGTGGCAGATGAGATTCAATGTTGATAAATGTAAGGTGATGCATTTTTGACTTAAAAATCCTTGTGCTACTTATACTATAAATGGCTCTGTGTTAAGTGAATCCCTGTTGGAAAGGGATCTTGGAGTTTTGGTGGATTACAAACAAAGGAAGCAAGCAGTGCCAGGCGGCAACCTCTAAAGCCAAAAGATATTGCCTTGTATAAAGAGAGGTATAGATTCAAGAGAGAAAAATGTTATTCTCCCTCTTTACAAAACATTGGTAAGACCTCATTTGAAATATGCAGTGCAGTTTTGGAATCCTGTGTACAATAAGAACATCTTGGAAATGGATGATGATTACTGTGTATAAATACATTAACGCCACATACAATAAACTATCTGGGGCAATGTTCAACAATAGAACATGTCAGAGGACACCCGGCCATCCCCTAAGACTTGAATAAAAGAATTTTAGTTGTCTTCAAGTTTCGGAAAGGGTTTTTCACTGTGAGAACAGTAAAGCTATGGAACTCTCTTCCAGTGGACGATGTTATGGCAGGTTCATTGGTCAGTTTTAAAAAAAAGCTGGATGGGTTTTCAAAACAAAGAATGTTGCAAGCTACTGGTATTGACAAATAAAGTAGAGTTGATCCAGGGATATTTCCGATTGCCACATAATTCAGGTGGTTTTTTTTGCCTTCCTCTGGATCAACAGTTATGCAGGAAATATGGTCATTGCTGAGTAGGTTGGACTGGATGGACGTATGTCTTTTATGTCTTTACTATTAACATATATTATTTCCATTGCCAATTTTATTATATTGCTATAAATGCTTTCACTTTAAAAATTACCGTAATTTTATTTTTTATATATATTTTTCTTTTTTTTCTTAAGCAACATTTATCCTTAAAGTGTATTGTGACTCCCTCTCTTCCACTGCGTGCAGCCTGCCAACCTCACATCACATTGAGACCATTATACCACCCACAGCCGGATTTACATAAAGCCGGATCTCCAGAGAAAACACTAAGGGCTAGGCTACACTTGCGTGTTCTAATGTCCGACCTGATCGCATGATTAAAAGCACACACACGTGTTAGGCAACTGATCTGGCCAAACTAGGTGTGCTGCATTGCGTTACGATCCGCTTTTTGGAACGCTAAATGCTAGGAGTATAATACTATCCTTTGCTGACACAATTTGTGTTTTGGATCGGCAGCTGGATAAAGGTCTTACTCACTTATTTCAATCTTCTGAAGCAGGGGCATAACTATAAGGCCCTGTGCCCCCCGCAAGATTGGAGGCTGGGTCCCTTCCCCTCCCCAGTTGTTTTTAAACCGCTGATCATGCATATGGCGTAAAGATACACACGATCAGCTGTTATATTTACTTCATAAGCGCAATCAGCTGTTTAAAAACAGCTGATCGTGGATCATCTGGGGAGTGGATTGCAGGCTCTCTTACCTCCTGATTTTACGCCAATGTTTAGAGGGATGGCGCTAGCTGTGAGTGTCCGGTGGCAGAGTTTACTTGGGGATACCATTGGATAGGATTCTTGAGTCAGTGGGTACTGTTGAGAGGTGGAAAGAGTTTAATGGTTAGCCACAATTATCAACAGCAATTTTTCTATATACTAGAATACTATAGGTTTTTGTCCTTTATCCATTTGGAACTGATGCACTTTTTATTGCTTAAGAGTATCAGTTTTGTCAATTTGTTTGGTTATAGCAAATATATATATATATATTTTTTTTTAATTTTTTTTTTACCGTATTATTATTATTTTTTTTAATAAAGACATATTTGTCTTAAAGTAGATTTTTAAAAAGGATACTTCATCAGATACCTCTGTGGCTCATAATTCCCCCAATGGTCACAATTGTTCGCAGTTAGGTATATATGGGTATAGTTACTAGTGTGGCAGTATGATGTGCTGCAGTGAAAGGTAATGGCAGACTTAAAGGGACACTAAACCAATATTATCAATTACAGTAAATCTGTATCTATTATTCACAGGGAGGATTGCTCTTCTGCTTACCTCCCTGTGAATAATACATTAAGATTTACTGTACTTGATAATACCAGTTTAGCGTCCTTTAAGGCTATCATTTCCTTTAACTGCAGCACATCATACTGCCACACTAGTAACTACTGTAACTGTGAACAATTGTATCCTTTTGGAAATTTGTAATGTTTCCTTTGTGTTCCTGTATCCTGCGTTTAACAGGGATCCCGGTCAGGTTAAAGGTACATTTTTTGTTACTACATCAGCTTGTTTGCCTCTATCCAATAACCGTTACCTTGTACCACAAAAGCTAACGTAGCCTATTTTCAATAGGCCAGGCCTTGCTATCTCCAAAATCTATTGTAAATGGCGTGCCCAGCGTGAAATAAGTGCAAAACACATGCTACTGTGGGTTTTGCACTAATTCAGCCCAAAAATGCCCGATATACAGGGCCGGATTTATAAATTTATCTCTCCTAGGCCAGTTATTTTGTGTTCCCCACCAAGCACCCCCAAACTTTACCAGCTAAAAAATATATATGACATTCCCATAAAATTATCAATTTATGTAACACACACACATATAGTTTCATGGTTAATTTTTTTATAACCCCCCCTAGTGATGTGTTACAAACCGTGAGCAGAATAAGATGAACCTTAGGTGGGGGAGAGGGGGTTTCTGATAGGGGGATGCCTCTAAAGTAGGTGAGTTATAGATGTTTAAGTGTGTGTGTGTGGGGGGTGGTTAGTGGATGCTGCTGAATTAAGGGGGTATGGGGTTCCTCTCAAGTTGATGGGTAGGAGGGTGCCTCTGAAGTGGGGGGATATTAGGGTACCTCTAAAGTGTGTGGGTTGGAGGGGAGAGGGAATCTGCAGCCCTGTATGCATATTGAAAGTCACCTCAAAGTTCTGTGACATTTACGGTAACGCAACTCCTCAGTGACTTCTAATATCCTTATAATTTACAGTAGGGGATACATTATCCCTTATAATACACAAGTGGTACACAGAGTTCCCTGTATAACTCAGTCTGTGTCCTTGTACCTTTATATGGACACAGATCTCCTCAGTGACTTCTAATATCCTTATAATTTACAGTAGGGATACATTATCCCTTATAATACATGAGTAGTACCCAGAGTTCCTTGTATAACTCAGTCTGTGTCCTTGTACAATTATATAGACACAGAACTCCTCAGTGACTTCTAATATCCTTATAATTTACAGTAGGGGATACATTATCCCTTATAATACATGAATGGTACCCAGAGTCCCCTGTATAACTCAGTCTGTGTCCTTGTACCTTTATATGGACCCAGATCTCCTCAGTGACTTTTAATATCCTTATAATTTACAGTAGGGGATACATTATCCCTAATAATACATGAGTGGTACCCAGAGTTCCCTGTATAACTCAGTCTGTGTCCTTGCACCTTTATATGGACACAGATCTCCTCAGTGACTTCTAATATCCTTATAATTTGCAGTAGGGGATACATTATCCCTTATAATACATGAGTGGTACCCAGAGTTCCCTGTATAACTCAGTCTGTGTCCTTGTACCTTTATATGGACACATATCTCCTCAGTGACTTCTAATATCCTTATAATTTGCAGTAAGGTATACATTATCCAGTATTACCAACTGCTACAATTTTACATACCTTGACACAGGCATTCACACACACACTTGCTTTACACACACATGCATACATACTGATACACACATTCATTCACACACATATATATTACATACTCTCACTACATTTCATTACCAATCCAGGTACAGACTATAAACAGTGCTGGTAGCATCAGTCAGTGTTTTACATACACAGATACACTCTCACTCATTCACACACACTCTTACATATGCATTATTTCACACACAGACACACCTGCTCTTACACTTACTCACTACACAATAATAATATAATCTTACATGTACAAACTCTAACATACAGACACAGTAATAATAAGTAATATGTGATGTGTAGTGTACTTAACTCATTCAGCCCAGCATGAAGAGGTTAATATATTAACAAGACTGACCTTCCAACCCCACATACCATGGGGGGGGCGGAACCAGACACCAGCAGCCTGGACACTGGCAGGCTGAAAGAGTTAAATGCAGTGTAAACTCCTGGGCTGTCAGTTGGACATTGAGGGTGAGGAAGCTGATTGATTAGTGTTCGGTTATGTTAGCCTCATCTTCCCCGCATGTTCGGCTGTGTAATGTAACAACTTGCATCTGACATTTATTGCTGCTTCTGCTTTACAACTGAAAGTAGTGGATTGCTGGGCTATACATTACTCCTTCATGACGCCCCTGGCTGCCGTGCCACCCTAGGCCACAGCCTAGGTGACCTACCCAGAAATCCGGCCCTGCCGATATAGCATTGGCCCATTAATTTCTTATGATGGACACTTTTTATGCACCTATGGCATGTAAGTGGCAGTGATTCGTAAAGATTGAAAGGGTTTCCCCACCTTAATTTTTAACTTTTTCTGTAGTGTAGAGGACCCTATCCCACCCGTAACTGCTTTGTTTGTTTGTAAAAAAAACTAATCAGAAAGGTACTTACAGAGCTTCGTTCTGCAGGCATTCTGATCCGTCCCTCTGTTTTCAGGAAATTGCAAGCAGTGGGCCAGACCAACAGTCGTGTCTGTGATTGGTTGAAAGGCAGCCAATCACAGACGTAGCTGCCGACAGTGCAGAATGCCGGGGAATGAAGCTCTTTCAGTACATTACTGATTACTTTCTTTGCAAACGAACATGGCAGTTTGGGGTGAGATAGGGTCCCCTATATTACAGCAAAAGGATTCAAATTTAGGGCACCAGGCAGCAAACAGAGGTCAGGAGGGAGGGCTCCAGTGGGGAAGCTAGAAACCTCTTAGGAGAAAAGACAGCTCCGACTCTTCACTTTCTGGGACTTTGGCTAAACACTGAAGGAGAACCATTTGGAGCAGAGAAGTAAGGTAAGGATTTTTTAACACTACACAGTGGGGCCAGTAATCGGTTAAATTTTAGTTTTCAGGGTGGACATGCCCTTTAAATATGCATGTAAGTTACTGATAAGCACTTGACAAAGAGCGTTGCAATTGTGTATTAAAATAAAGCATCTACAGCTTTTGAAGTTATAAACAGCTTTGTCCTGTATTCGACAGACAGATAGGGACAGATATATAGATATAGCGACAGATAGATAAACAAAGTTCCCTAAGATCTTTTACCTCTGGTGCTCCCAGATCTTCTTTTAAACTGCCAGCCCATCAAATCCCTATGTAGCTGAGCGATTAACAAATGAACACCAGCAGGCTTGTTCATCCATATTGTTTAGTTAAATAAAAAATATAATAAATGATGCCTTATTATTATAATATTACATGCTTTAATAAAGACTCACTTAAGGTATTAGTCTATATACAGACTGAAACCAATGCCCAGTAAATAAAGTCTTTCCAATAAACTTTTCCTCTTTGGCCTTGAATCTCTAGTGCAAGTAGAAGTGACTAAATGCTTTCTCTGGTGTATTTTTGGATAACAATCGCTTAAAGGGGAACTGTAGTCTCCAAACAAGTTAAGTTTAAATGAAAGGCCAGTTTCCTACCTTTAAAACGAGCCATCAACCACCTCTCTATGTGCTCCATAGCCCAAGATAAGACATGACTGACCAGAAAGTTAATGGGTGGGAGGATGACATGTGACACTCCTAAGGCTTCTCCTGCACAGTGCCGCCCACGAGCACAGCCTGAGACTCCCTCAGTGTGTGAGGGAGACAGGAAGTCCCTCCTCCTCTCTGCTGTGTGAAGTCCTTACAGAGTATGTAAGGGAATTTACAGCCCTTCTCTCCCACTATGTGAAAACAGCCTTTTCAGGCAGAGTTCTCACTTTCCACAGAGTTTTCTGTAGGTGGGGTCTGAGTGTCCCACGGCACCCGCGAGTGGGTGGGGCTTGTGCACCTGTGAGTGGGCAGGGCTTGTACAACTGTGAGTGGAGGGGGTTTTTGCACTCGTGAGTGAGCGGGGCCATGGCATCCACTGGTGGGCAGGGCCACATGGGGCTGTAAGAAAATGGGCCATGGGGGGCCTGCAACTGGAGGGACCATGGGGTCCATGAGTGGGAGGGACCAGAGGGGCTGCAAAGGGGAGGAGGAGACACGGGGCAGATTGACTGACTTGGTTTCACAGCAGGAAGCAGGAAGTGCAGGGGACCTGGTGATGCTGCTGCCATATCACACACAAAAATGTAAATATCTTCAAAACTATGCAAAATAAACAATGAAAATACATTGCAAAAATTCTCAGGAGAGCAATTCCTATCAATTTACATAACGTCATTTTTGGACCACAGTTCCCCTTTAATAAAGCATATAATATATAAGGCTAGGCATTTTCAATGGGGAGGTGCAAGAATCTTTATTACAGCCACTCAGCTGCATCACTGAGTGACTTCCTATCTCCCACTGCACCTCCCCGTCTCTCTCCCTCCCTGTATACGGTAAGCCATGTAGATATGAAGCCTGTTTTTCTGAATATAAATAGTTAACTGCCTTTTGTACTTGAAAGCAAAAGAAGGTACTGACAATCAGCTCTCACCCTGTTCCTGTCTGGTTCCAGTTCATGAATGAATTACAGTACAGATAAGGAGGAGCGAGCAGCCCAACCAAGTCAATTAGGAGACAGAGTATCTGTGCTGGTTTTTTTGTAAGGCTGGAATAATACACTACCTACAGAATAATATACGCATATTACTTCACGGAGTTCCGTTCCCTGTATAAAAGCACTCAGACTATGGCCTCGTGCTTCTATATGGTCAGGGAATTCCTCTGTGGTGTAATATATTTATATTACACCGTAGGTAGCATATTATCCCTTATATAATGCATCTTTAAAATTACCAGTCTATTTAAATATAGTATAGTATAGTATTTGAGGTTGAATAAAGACATACATCCATCCAGTCCAACCCATCTAGCAATATCCTCATTTCCTGCCTAACTGTTGATCCAGAGGAAGGCCAAAAAAAACCCACCAAAGGGGGAAAAAATTCCTTCCTGACTCCAAGTGGCAATCGGAAATTTCCCTGGATCAACTCTACTTTATGTTAAAATGAATGTCAGTCCATGGTCCTCCTTTCATTTAAAAATAGAAGGTTTTACTATAAAATGGATTTTATAGATTAATTTATTCACACATTACATTGTTTCACTTCTGTCACATAGTAGTACCTTCTTTATATTTGTAGTCCAGTGTGATATTATTCAGTAATTTTTGACCGACAGCCTTAGTACAGAGGAGTTGGCCAACATATGTTTCATTTGTCGATTGTTTTGTGATACTTCCGTTATCTTGTACGATAAAAATGTTCACGTCGGCATTCACCTCTGAATACACAAACTGGGTATCGTACTGCATTTCCAAGTCTCCTTCTTTTACAGCACATTGAGAGGTGGGCCCTAGCTGATAAATACCTAAGAGAACAAAACCAAAATATATCAATATCAAATATTTTAAAACACCCTGCAATTGCACAAAAAATAGAATTAAAGCCCTTGGTTTAATCCACCCCTTCTCCAATACTTTTGCCCAGTTTCATATGGTATCTGCACTGTTCCTGTTTGTGTGTTTTATGAGATTTCTAGGAACCGTATTGCTTTTTTAGGGGAAGTTCTAGTAATTTCCCCCCAATTATTAATTCCCTTTGCTATACCCTGGTGTGGTTAGTAGTGTGCTGACATTTCAGGCCCTGCAACACCCCTTCTTGTACCCATGCTATCTTTATTGGTTTCCACCAGTAATTTTTATATCATGGACTTCTGGGCGATTCAAATATGCTTAGGAGAGAAGGTAAAGAAATTACCTGCTCGCTCACTCTCCTGGTATGTAGTCTGACAGGCCCCAACAGACTCTATGGGCCTCATTTACCCAGACTCGCTGGGCAAATATATGGAGTTAAAGTCACGCTAACCAATTTGCTACCGGTTAGCGTGACTTTAGCTACAGCGCGGGTTACGCAAAAATCACTCGCGCATCCGACGCTCGCGATTTAATATCGCGTTTGCACTCATTTTAGTGCAGGATTTAATGTCAGCAGACAGCAGGCGTTAAAATCCCACAGTGGCTAAATCCCTACTGGGATTTACCCACATTTGCAAACGAGATATTAAATCGCAAACAGGACTTTTACCCAGAGCGGTAGCGGCTCTGGGTAAATGAGCCTGTATGACTATGAGCATGCATGCATGATCTATGCATCTATGCATCTGGACTACATGCCAGGGGAGCAAGCAAGCGGGTAATTTCTTTACCTTCTCTCCTGGCTCCTGATTGTTCTATTGAAGAACAGAAGGTAAGACACAGCTCCTTTACCTCCTGTTCTTCAATAAAACTGAATTCCAAAAATATGTGGAGATACCCTTTAAAGAGTCATACTACTGGGTTATATTCTGGATTCTTTCTGGTTATTATAACCAGAATCCAGAATTTAACCCAGTTATGTCTCTTTAAATATTGTGTGTCAGTATCATATTATTAATAACCAGAACATTTTTTACATGTCCAACTTGCTCATATTGTTAGTGTGTGCATATAATATTATAATGAACTGACACGAAAAACAAGAAAATAGTTGCAGATAAAGATTTAAAACAAGCTGAGGCCCATGGGTAGGTAGAAGTTAGGGACAGTAGATGCCCATGGCATCTTTAGAAATAAAGTTTCCTTTACTTGTTGTCTGTTCTGTACTGTACATTGAATGTGGGCCTACATGTTTTTTAAAAAAAATAACTCAGCATTTCACTACAGCACTCACAATATAAGAAGGCATCCAGGGAATGCTGAGATTTGTAGTTTTGAGACATTTAGATAACTGAAAGTTGAAGGTCCCTGCAATATATTTTAGTGGTATGGTAGGTTTGTTCCTATAAACATATTTGGTTATGAATAAAATATTTAGTTTAACTTTTAGACTTTTTTTTAACTTCCCTGTACAAATTTTAGGAAGAAAGACTAAAAGTGGGTCTGGTCAGGTTTCGGGTCCAAAATTTGCAGGTAGAAAAGTGGGTCAGCTACAGTTTCTTCGGGGCAGATCTAGAAATTAGACCCATGCAGAACTTTAGCCATCACCCCCATCCCACACAGACTGGTACATATAAGATGCACTCACCCCGATCTCACACAAACTGGTACATATAAGATGCACTCACCCCCATCCCATACAGACTGGTACATATAAGATATAAGTCCTCATGCCCAGCTCACAGAGACATATACATAACTTGTGCCCAGCACTGCCCACACAGACACAGTGGCACTTGCCAGGTACAGGTACTAATCACCGACAGGCACTCACACACAATCGCCGACAGGCACTCGCACACAATCACCGACAGGCACTCGCACACAATCACCGACAGGCACTCACACACAATCACCGACAGGCACTCACACAATCACCGACAGGTACTCTCACACAATCACCGACAGGCACTCACACACAATCACTGACGGGCACTCCCACACAATAAGTACAGGCACTCACACATATTCACTGACAGGCACTCACACACAATCACCAACAGGTACTCTCACACAATCACCGACAGGCACTCACACACAATCACAGACAGGTACTCTCACACAATCACCGACAGGCACTCACACACATCACCGACAGGCACAATCACTGACAGGTCACTCACACACAATCACCGACAGGCACTCACACAATCCCCGACAGGCTCTCACACACAATCACTGACGGCACTCACACACAATAAGTACAGGCACTCACACTATTCACTGACAGCACTCACACACAATCACCAACAGGTACTCTCACACAATCACCGACAGGCACTCACACACAATCAGTACAGGCACTCACACACATTCACAAACAGGCACTCACACACAATCACCGACAGTCACTCACACACAATCACTGACAGTCACTCACCACAAATCACCTACAGGCACTCACACAAAATCACCACATCACCAGCAGGTACTCGCACACAATCACCAACAGACACTCACACACAATCACTGACAGGCACTCACACACAACAGTAAAGGCACTCACACATATCACCGACAGGCACTCACACACAATCACCGACAGGCACTCACACACAATCACCAACAGGCACTCACACACAATCACCAACAGGTACTCTCACACAATCACGACAGCACCACACCACTCAGACAGGCACTCACACACATTCACCGACAGGCACTCACACACAATCACTGACAGGCACTCACACACAATCAGTACAGGCACTCACACACAATCAGTACAGGGACTCACACATATTCACCGACAGGCACTCACACACAATCACTGACAGGCACTCACACACAATCACTGACAGGCACTCACACACAATCAGTACAGGCACTCACACACATTCACCACGCACTCAACCACACCGACAGTCACTCACACACAATCACCGCCAGTCACTCACAACACAATCACCTACAGGCACTCCCACACAATCACCGACAGGTACTCGCACACATCACCGACAGACACTCACACACAATCACTGACAGGCACTCACACACAAACAGTACGGCACTCACACACATTCACCGACAGGCACTCACACACATCACTGACAGGGCACTCACACACAATCACCAACAGGCACTCACACACAATCAGTACAGGGACTCACACATATTCACCGACAGGCACTCACACACAATCACTGCACGCACTCACACACACAATCAAACAACACCGACAGGCACTCACACCCAACACCACAGCACGCACACCACAATCACACAGACAGGCCTCACACAATCACCGACAGGCACTCACACACAATCACCGACAGGCACTCACACATCACCGACAGGCACTCACACACAATCACTGACAGGCACTCACACACAATCACCAACAGGCACTCACACACAATCAGTACAGGACTCACACATTTCACCGACAGGCACTCACACACAATCACTGACAGGCACTCACACACAATCACCGACAGGCACTCACACACAATCACCGACAGGCACTCACACACAATCACCAGCAGGCTCTCACACAATCACCGACAGGCACTCACACACACATCACCGACAGCACTCACACAATCACCGACAGGTACCCTCACACATTTCACTGACAGGCACTCACACTCAATCACCGACAGGTACTCTCACACAATCACCTACAGGCACTCACACACAATCAGTACAGGCACTCACACACATTCAGCAACAGGCACTCACACACACATCACCGCCAGTCACACACACAATCACCGACAGTCCTCACACACAATCACCTACAGCACACTAACACAAAATCACCGACAGGTACTTGCACACAATCACCGACAGGCACTCACACCCAATCATTGACAGGCACTCGCACACAAACAGTACAGGCACTCACACATATTCCACCGACAGCACTCACACACAATCACCGACAGGCACTCACACACCAATCACCAACAGGCACTCACACACAATCACCAACAGGCACTCACACACAATCACCGACAGGTACTCTCACACAATCAACACCCGACAGGCACTCACACCCAATCATACAGGCACTCACACACACATTACCCAACAGGCACTCTCACACACAACACAACAGCCCTCACACACACAGACAGGCACTCACACATATTCACCGACAGCACTCACACACAATCACTGACAGGCACTCCCACACAATCACCGACAGGCACTCACACACAATCACCGACAGGTACTCTCACACAATCACCGACAGGCACTCACACACAATCACTGACGGGCACTCACACACAATAAGTACAGGCACTCACACATATTCACTGACAGCAACTCACACACAATCACCGACAGGCACTCACACACAATCAGTACAGGCACTCACACACAATCACCAACAGGCACTCACACACAATCACCGACAGGTACTCTCACACAATCACCGACAGGCACTCACACACAATCAGTACAGGCACTCACACACATTCACCGACAGGCACTCACACACAATCACCGACAGGCACTCACACACAATCACCAACAGGCACTCACACACAATTCACCAGACATAGACTGGTCAAGGGGATCCTATAAGAGATACTGCACTATTTTTTATCTCTTATATTCATGCACATTGCACTTTGAATTTGTGGACAACTGACCAACTGAAGTCAAATTTGTTTGTTTTACACCAAAACAACTGGTTGAATCTTCACTTTCCATGAGTAAGTGGGGTTTCTATTCTATTTAATGACTGCTTTATTGGATTTTATACCAGATCAGAACTTTCAAACAACTTGTTCTTTTCTTCTTTTTATAATAGTATGAGCGCAACCAATTCTAAGTGAAAATCTTTTTTAACATAAGTGCCCTTTTCTTCTCTGTAAACCACTGGCACTGGAAGTACCCCAAGCATACAGTATAACTAGATCATGACTTACCATCACTTGTCTCCTGGGGTGTTGCATCCCAGATTTGCCATCCACTGTAAGGGCCTCCAACATCGGGCCGAAAGAAGCTGCTTTCATTCCAGCAATGGAAATTCCTGGTTGGGTGAAAACAGACACACAAATCAGAGCAATCCAATAGGTCTTAACTTTTTGGGTGAAATAGCATCAAGATTATTTTGAATGTTTGTGACATTACAACCTGGTCCAAATTTTTTTGTGTATTTTACATTTTTTAACTGAGCTGAGATTGGTAACATGCGTGAAACCATAGAACGCAACTCTGTACAGACACCATGACATACAGTTGGCCATGCAGAACTGTCATATTGGTAGAAAATACCCAGATGGATTCCTGGAAATTATGAATATACTGCATTCGCCTTAACAGTGTTAAATAATCCAGGGATTGCACAATTATTTTTTAGTTTTATTTTGTCTCCCCATAAAACAGTAATAATAATATTAAGCCTAGGCTGGTCAGTTGCTTGGCAAGTTTCGGGTTAGAGAGTCAAAAGAAAAACTTTAGACCAACGGGGAGATTCAATAAAAGTTCTTATCGTTTAAAATGGTGCTAATTTTGCCCCAACCAATCAGATATTATTTAGCATTTGAAAGCTAACATCTGATTGGTTTGGGCAAAATTAGCACCATTTTAAACGATAAGAACTTTTATTGAATAACCCTGTAAGTTGCTTAAATTATGACATTCTGAATAATGCAAAAAAAAAGTCTATTGAACTTCTCAGTCAGACCACCTGTGGTTTGCATTTGATATATGCTTATGGATTGTAGATACAGAACACTAAAGGGACTTCATTTATTTAATTATTACATATATATAGCTGCTCTAAAAAAAAGTATCTGGAGTGCACCTGTATGTAGCTACCTGAATATATATAGTATACCATAAACTGTATTTTGGGGGCACCTTCAGCTTGATCTATAAATTCCAGAATGCTTTGGCAAAGTAAAATGCAAAGATGTTTCAGGAAAAACTGTATTTATCAAAATGTGTTTTATCTCAGTAGAAAATAAACTATGGTTTGATAAAGGATGACATAACAATGCTTACTACAGTAAGATTTGTGATGTAGGCTTCATTTAGATTGATTATTTGATTTTACTTGTTGAAGGTGTGTTGGCATCCAGCAATTCATTTGTACAGAGGGAAGATCTCTGCAGATAGCCCACAATGTTAGTAGAGGGGAGTTTTGAGACGGAGGGAGAACAAAATTCAAATTGGAGCATATTCTACAATGGCAAGGGCTTAAAGGTAATAGCACTGATGCTAAATAATGTGTTGACTGCCAATTCTGTCTTAGAAATAACAGGCTGTACACGTAACCTTGCTTTGCATTGTTTTCCTGGTGTGTTCTGAATCCTGTTAGGTGAAACCGTTCATAGTGCATCTCTTTGGATATCTTTTTTTATTGTCTGTGATGTTAAAATTAAAAATTCTCAATGAGCAAAAATTTAAAAATAATAATAATTTACCAGACACTGTCCCCGCCTCTTTCTACCAAGTCTCCCTTGGTGTTGTAGTACAACTCAATGCTTAGGTTTTTATCTGTATCATGTGCAGATAGATAGTTCGTAATCACTCGGCAGGGCAAGCCCAGGGCTCTGGCGACTAAATGGGTAGACAGAGTTGATAATTAGTTGGAATAAGGCAATAAGTGCTCAATAATTTGTGGCCCTGATCAGCATATATCAATTATTGCTGCTACAAGCGTTCTCATGATGATAAGTAGGGATGATACTGGAATATTTTCCCCCATTTTGGTAAACTTGCTTGATAAATGCTATACCTGTGCAGGAAACACCTGCAAATACCCAACACTGTCCGTATTTCACTGGCTTTCTCTGACTGAACCAGCTATTCAAAATCTGAGTACTTCCATTCCAAGAGCTTGGGTCTGTGCCATCAGAGTAATCTCCACTCCAGTTTCCTTCAACCACCCCATTGTCATCCACACTGTTAATCTAAAAACAGCAAGAAAATAGCATTTACTGTTTATTGTTTAAATAAAGTATTTAATTTCAATACAACAAGTTTTTATGGGAATATTAAAAAAAAATCAGAATGCTGCCACTGTGTTGTTTTAAATACCTTAAAGGGCATGTCCACTCCCAAAACGATAACTGATGCTTAGCCTCAATACCATTCTAGTCCCTCTGTTTGCAGTAAATCCTCCCCAAATCTTCACAGATATTTTACCACAGCAGTACCACTGAGCACCACCTACCCTCTCAGAGCTACTGCTCAGAGGAGGAATCCCCGGGTAAGCCCTTCAGTCATTGGCAGTGACGTCAGGCTTACTGGGGGATTCCACCTCTGAACCATAATAATTAATGCATAAAGACAGAGATTGACCATAGAGCACTCAGCAAGATGACTAACTGAATTTGTCTTTCACCAATTTAATCCAAGGTATCTACACATCTTTACCTCCTATGTTACAATTAAAATATTGGAATATATTTTTTTTTTATTAAAACTTACTATAGAGCTCAGCATCCTGCACACATGGCTTGGATTGTTTCGTTTTCGCATGTCCTCTGATGCATTACGGCGATAACTCAAAGTTGAATCCAGAAGAGCAAGGCTAGTATTAAGTATGTTGTTCTGAAACTAAAAAAATATAACAAAGGATTTATTTTTGTCATTTTTGTTGCACTCAAAAGCATTGCTGATCACCTCTCTATTGATTTTATTCACCTGTATCACAAATGTAATCAACACTAATTACCTCTCTATTGATTTTATTCACCTGTCTTTGCAGGTGTTATCAATGCTGATTACCACTCTTTATTACATTAACCTATGTTTCCAGAAGGCAATCTTGCTTATACTTAGGGCTGCAACCTTTCCATTTAAGACCCAAACATACATGAAATCTTCATGTTGCAGTACTTAAGTTCTATTGGATTAAATAAATATGGCTACACTGAAATCCATGCAGTCTATATCAGGCTTCCTACCAACCTTTTGTCATGTAGATTTCATACTTGACTTGCATGTCCACCAACAAAACTAGAATTTAACCCACTGCTGGCCCCACTGTGTAGTGTTAAATCTTAACCTTACTCCTCTGCTTCTTATGGATCTCCTGCAGTACCTGTTCAAAGTCCCAGAAAGTGAAGAGTAGGAGCCTGTCTGTGAGTCATCTAGTTGTCTGCTTCTTCCTTGTCCTCAACAAGGACTAAAGCATGCGAGTGAAGGAGATTGTTGTTGCAGGTTCCACGTGGGCCAATGCCAAACTTTTACATACCCTTCCATATGAACTTATTCAACCCCTTCCTATTCCTTCTTGCTGCCGGACCCATTTATCTTTGGACCTCCCTCCTTCTAAGAGGAATAATGTAATTTGGGTGACCATAGACAGTAAATGGCTCATTTTGTTCCCTTGCCCAAAATGACATTTTACTTCGAACTGACCCGACAAATTTATTTCACAGTGAAACCCAGTGTATTTCTACATTTTGGAGGGCTCTTTGCAAAGTTCTGGGCATAAAATTAAATTTTTTCTTGGTTTATCACGGTTTATCACACCCAATCAAATGGAGCTGATGATTGTGCTAACCAATGTTAGAAATAATTTCTAAGCTGCCATACGGTCTTATACTCAGGATAATTGGGTTGAATAAGTAACCCTCGAATGTAGCATTCAAATTTGGTAACCTTCAAATATAGCCTTCTATTTAGGTAACCCTGGAATATAGCCTTCTATTTAGGTAACCCTGGAATGTAGCCTTTGATTTCATTAACCCTCAAATGTAGAGTTCAAATTCGATAACCCTTGAATGTAGCCTTCAATTTCAGTAAGCCTCGAATGTAGCATTCGATTTTGGTAACCCTTGAATGTAGCAGTCTGGGCTGGAAAAATTGAAGAGTTCTTATCCATGTGGGTATTGTTCCTTTTGTCGGTAGATATTATGTTGATTGCAATAAGACAAATGCAATTTATGTTTTAATGTGCAGCTGCCCATTATTAGTATGTGGGGCAGATGTCAACAAAACTGAAGGAACGACTGTCAGAACATTTGTCCAATAGCAGACTATCATCTAAACACTTGGAAAAAGGAAAGGCACTGTAATCACTGCGGATGCTGAACATTTTCTGAACCATCATAATTCAACTACTGCATCCTTGAAATGTATAGGAATTTAACATATATGACAAACAATTAGACATGTCCATGAAACTCCTACAGACAAAGGTAGCCTCGATTTCTCACCTGAAAAGTTTAGCCCCTTTTGGATTGAACCAAGGAATGGGCTACAGTGTGTTTATATGAGACATTTTGTGCCTCCATTCTTTCCTGGACACATCTACTACAAAAGCACTGTATGCCTATCTACATGGTTCTACTTCTGCATACTTTTAACACTTTCAACCCTACTTTCTGGAAGTCAGTGGTCTCAGGGCAAGACATAGCTTCAATACGGAGCTCAGCGAACTACTTGGTAAAGAGACAATAGAGTAGAACTAGAAATTGGTGGGGCCCCCCATTGTCTATTGTTTTATTGTTTACTATCGATTATCATCATTCAATGTGTAACACTCATTTAATAAGAAAACCAACAGCATCCTTTGACAGTGTAGTCCTAATACAAGAAGTACCCCATCTGCATGTTAAAAACAGGTCCTGTAAGGTGTACTGTACATTTTTATTGTTATTAATACTGAGATGTATAGTGCCACTTTGTTGCCAAGAATAATGATACTAATTATCTTGTGCATTCGAGACTAGCAACTAGCCGCTATAGCTTTTAGCTCATGTTTACTTTTGGCCATGGTGTTTTTTTGCATTGTCTGTAATGTTATATAATGGGTTACTACCAAGTGTTAACACATATTTATTGGTCTACGTCACTTATCTTCTCAGAAGATTCTGATCGCGAGACTGAGACAGCAATAAGTAAGATGCACAGATCATGATATAATGACGCAATAAGTAGCAACGTAATTGTAGTAACATGAGACGTTTCCTGCACTTTATAGGGTTTTCAGAGTTACCGACAGTAGGCCACAGTAGAAGCGAAACACATTTCGGTTGTTCGCCCACAGAACTCCCGGTCACCTCCCTCAGTACCAGTGACTGTTTATCCTGACTCTACTTATAGTGCCTTAGATACACACTCTGTCTGACTGTGGGGTAACTAGAATAGACTGGGGGGATACACTGGAGGCATGTGTATTACACATTTTAATTGTTTATTAATCTCACTTGTGTTCCCTTAAACCTCTATGTATGGAGAAATAAAGTTTTTTTAATCTTATTTGACACTATTCCCTTGTGAGTAAGCGATTTCCTATGGGTCTTTTTCCTGTTTGTTTGTATGCTATAATTACCCATACGCCACCCCCCGGATTGGCTTTATACAATATGGTCTTTTCCCCCTTTTTTGACCTCTAATTGATTGAGTGGTGCTCCTCTAATTGTTTTCTTCCAGTTCCCAGTATATCCTGCTCTCGATACCATTGTCTACTCTTCATGTTTCCTGCACCTGTATCCAGTATCATTACACCATGTATGCTACCTTTTTTTAAACATTGGTATTACATTGGCTTTTTTTCCAATCCAGAGGCACATCACCAGACAATAGTGAATATGAAATAATTAGGAACAGTGGGCAAGATAAAACTGGACTAAGCTCTCTTAAGATCCAAAAGATGTATTTGATTAGGTCCTGGGGTTTTATTGATATTCACTTTGTCTACTTTCCATACCATATCCTCTGTCAGTGAATATTCCTCATTTATACCCTTCATATTATTACTGTCTAGCGCAGCACATGGCTGTAGTATTATTTCTGAAAATACACTGGTGGTCCCTACTTTTAACTTGGCCCTTAACTGTCAGGACCTCTCTTCCTCCACTATCCTTTTTCTTGGCACCAATGTGAACCAGGACCATTGGGCCACTCCCACCACTATGCCCCTCAATAATCTTTCTACACATTCCACCTCATGTCGAACCCTAGCACTAGGTAGGCAACTCACTATCATGTTGCGTCTTGGCGTCAGATAACCCTGTCCGTCTCTCTCCCTTGTATTAGAGATGGTGGTCCCCTGGGTGCTTAAGGTATCAGCCCACTCTATACAGGCTTTGTACAAATGTTTTGTTCAATAACAATATACCTTAATTTACACACAAGTTGCCTATTGTGACACAGTATCAGAATCTAATCAAGTACCACATCTAAATAAAATACAAGTTTCTTTTTTAACGTACAGGTTTATATTTACCAGGCTGTCAGTGGATATCTTTTTTTTAATATTGATAGTACATAGATTTTTTTCTATTAGGAGCCCCAATTCCAGACAAAAATGAATAGAAGTCTTTACAGTTTAAAAGAAAGCGGTTGAAAAAACCCAGTAACCTTGTTTACAATGTATGCACTGTCTTACCTGACCAAAGTCCCAGGGTACAGCAGTTGGTTTTGAAGATAGCCCTGTAAAGATCAGACCAAATTCTGAAAGAACATATTCTTGTCTTTCTGCCTCGTTTGAGAGGTATACAGCATCACCTTAAAAAAAATATAGATTTGGCATGAAGGACAGTATTAATAAAGGATCACCATTGGTAATTATCGACATACGGGCATATTTATTAACCCACGGTATCAAAAACTTCTGAAAAATACAGATACTGCCTTGGAAATTCAATATCATCTGGAATCAGCCCATTGGCAGCCACAGGCAATATTTTATGAAACCGTTATAATGCTGTAGTTGAAAATACCAATTGGAATTGACATTTTGTACAGCCACTGCATTACTTTACAACTGTGTTGTAAAATAGCAACATGGACAATAAAAGGATAAATATTGCAAATTACCAATATCAATCTATTGTATCTACCAAAGTTTCCCAATAATGTAACATATCAATCTTATTACCATACACATTAATTACTTCATATTCTTTGACACCCATATATGCATACAACCATGTATTCAAAAATAGTCCCAAAAATTCTTAAAACTTCCTTTATTTCTTCTAGCCAGAATACACTTACAGTGAGTAATTAGGGTCTGTGAATATTTTATCTGTTTTATTTTGAAACTCTGTATGGTATTGTATGTCTATATTTGTAACATAATTTTCCATTATTTTTGTATTACTGTATGCACTGTTCACCATTTGGAAAGTTTTTCTTTGATACTCTAAAAAGTAGACTCTGATACAGTGATGTGGGTTTAAATGACTTTTTAACCTTGTTTGAATGCTTTGCTTGTTGCAGGAAAGTGTGGATTGGTGAAGCTCGTTTGTTGCTGGAGTGAGTGGTGCAGTGTTAACCATTTAGCTGCCAGAATTGGATTGTGCATAGCTAGTGAGCATCAGAGTGATTGTGGGTTGTCCCCAGGGCCTTAAACATGGGGTGGTGGCAGTGAATTGACAATTTATTGGTCAGATCACATGCCCAGCATTGTGCATAGCTAGTGAACATCAGAGTGATTGTGGGTTGTCCATAATACCTTAAACATGGGGTGGTGGCAGCAGAAGACAACACAGAATTTTAGCAAACTTCTTTATGTAGAAAAATTTATAGAAAATAAAAATGTTAAATTACCTGATGACCATGGATTGAAAAGGACTACAATGTAGCCAACACGTGAGTTACCTCCACTTGTCTGCACCGACAGAGCATATCGTCCGATAACAGCATTGGTTGGTGTATAGAACCTTATAGTCATGGAATTAGGTCCAATGTCACCTTTCTGTGCTCCCCAGCTATTATTTGGAGGAGAGTTGGAACCAGAAAAATTGTAGTCCAGGACCGAAGAACCTAACAGTAGAGAAAATATCTAGTAAAGAGTAAAGGTATACTGTATAATGGTTTCTTGAAGGAAAAAAAAAAGCCTAACAAAGCTACATTTTTTATGTGAGCTTGCATGTATTGATCCGTTGATTAATGCTTAATCGAGATAGCCAAACCCATTAAAATTATTTTTGTCTGCATGTTTGTGATATTGGCTATCAATTTAATTTTGGCACATAGACTACCTAATGCTAAAATTATTGAGCCAAACTTGGCACATGTGTATTATCCCTAGGATTCGTACTGACTATGTAGTTCACTAGAGACTGTACAAAATAAAATGTTTCACAGATTAGTATTCATTTATACTTATTTAAGGGTTTGAATATGTAATCTAAAAAAGGAGGGGCAAAAGCTTAAAAGAAGTACTACACTTAACATTTATCACTATAGGACTAATAATATAACTGATACAGCAACCTATAAAAATTAGAGGTGGGATCCGGCTCTGACTCGGACCTGGATCTGACATGGAACCGCTTGGTTCTGAAATCCGAATGATCCGTCCGAATCCAAGACGTATTGTCCAGATTTCGGGACTTCGGAGCAAGTATCGAACGTTCGAGGATTATCGAAATAACCGAAAGATTTTGCATTTGTTCAAAAATTTCTGTCTGACTGAATTTTAATTGGTGAAAATAAACTAGAATATGCTTGTTGGAGTTTGTACACAAATTTACTCGCACCTGATGTCATAAGGCTAGCGTTGAACTGCAGCTTATCTTCAGCTTTCACAGACTTGTTGAACTTTAAGTTGACAAGGAATTCCTGTCCCCGGCGGACAATGAGCTCTTTACTGAGGTAGTCGCTGCATCTGTGGGCTGCTCTGTTATCATTAATATTGAGATCAGCACTAAGAACTCTTAGATCTACAGGAAAAATAATATTCAAAGTCTTAGGTTACATGACAAGTTGATAACAAAAATGTAATGTTTCCTGAAATTAAAGCAACAAAATACTTTGATAACTGTTTAGATATGATTGTATTCATTTGTACTTACAGTGGTTTGAAAAACTATTTGCCCCCTTCCTGATTTCTTATTCTTTTGCAAGTTTGTCACACTTAAATGTTTCTGCTCATCAAAAACCGTTAAATATTAGTCAAAGATAACTTAATTGAACACAAAATGCAGTTTTCAATGATGGTTTTTATTATTTATCCACAAATGGCAAAAACACGGAACAGTGATGAACCTTCCCAGGAATGGCCAGCCGACTAAAATTACCCCAAGAGCACAGAGAAAAACGCATCCGAGAGGCCACAAAAGACCCCAGGACAACATCTAAAGAACTGCAGGCCTCACTTGCCTCAATTAAGGTCAGTGTTCACGACTCCACCATAAGAAAGAGACTGGGCAAAAACGGCCTGCAGTTCTTTAGATGTTGTCCCAAACCACTTTTAAGCAAAAAGAACATTAAGGCTCATCTCAATTTTGCTAAAAAACATCTCAATGATTGCCAAGACTTTTGGGAAAATACCTTGTGGACCGACGAGACAAAAGTTGAACTTTTTGGAAGGTGCGTGTCTCGTTACATCTGGCGTAGAAGTAACACAGCATTTCAGCAAAAGAACATCATACCAACAGTAAAATATGGTGGTGGTAGTGTGATGGTCTGGGGTTGTTTTGCTGCTTCAGGACCTGGAAGGCTTGCTGTGATAGATGGAACCATGAATTCTACTGTCTACCAAAAAATCCTGAAGGAGAATGTCCGGCCATCTGTTCGTCAACTCAAGCTGAAGCAATCTTGGGTGCTGCAGCAGGACAATGACCCAAAACACACCAGCAAATCCACCTCTGAATGGCTGAAGAAAAACAAAATGAAGACTTTGGAGTGGCCTAGTCAAAGTCCTGACCTGAATCCTATTGAGATGTTGTGGCATGACCTTAAAAAGGCGGTTCATGCTAGAAAACCCTCAAATAAAGTTGAATTACAACAATTCTGCAAAGATGAGTGGGCCAAAATTCCTCCAGAGCGCTGTAAAAGACTCGTTGCAAGTTATCGCAAACGCTTGATTGCAGTTATTGCTGCTAAGGGTGGCCCAACCAGTTATTAGGTTCAGGGGGCAATTTCTTTTTCACACGGGACCATGTAGATTTGGAGTTTTTTTTCTCACTAAATAATAAAAACCATCATTTAAAACTGCATTTTGTGTTTAATTATGTTATCTTTGACTAATAGTTAACGGTTTTTGATGAGCAGAAACATTTAAGTGTGACAAACATGCAAAAGAATAAGAAATCAGGAAGGGGGCAAATAGTTTTTCACACCACTGTATATTTACATTTGGTCACTGGAACAGTGCAGGTGGATTTTGTCACACAATCCTGGAAGAACTGAATGCTCCATAAATCCCACCAAGGATGATGATGACCTTTGCACAAAGTTAATGAAGAATTGTTAAGACATTTTGGACAGCAGGATTAGGGATGTAGAATGTATGTCTGTATTTAAACAACAGAGGGATGAACAGAATTACATTGCACATGCTTTCTCTCAGCGGTTCTTTAGCATGTGATGATGTAGTTAGACAAATGACATGCAGACTTTTAAAGGATCTGCCATTTGTGCCTCTCCTGATGCAGTTGAACTTTAAATCCCGCAAGTATACCAGGAATTCTACAAATAAATGTGTTCTATTTAAGAAGTAAGCTCTATTCCCCTTTTGCTTTTATTTTTATTATTATTATAGTTATTACACATGGGCTTATTAAAATGGCATACCTTGTTTTCCAAGTAAATAATGCTAATCTGCACTTTTATGCCTTTTGTCCTTATGTTATTCCATATGTATTCCTCTAATCTCAGACCATTCCTTCAGTCACACACACTCACTCTTCAGGCCCCTGGGTTTACTGGAGCCAAATCTGTGCCAATTGAAATAACAAATATAGTCAACATCACCCAAATATATACTCAAGTCTAGGCTGGTCATAGGCTAGGGTCCCTGGGTAGTTAGGCAAGTCTAGGCTAGTCATTGGCTAGGGTCATGCGGTAGTTAGGGCAAGGTCTAGGCTAGTCATAGGCTAGGCGTCCCTGGGGTAGTTAGGCAAGTCTAGGCTAGTCATGGCTAGGGTCCCTGGGTAGTTAGGAAAGTCTAGGCTATAGTCATAGGCTAGGGTCCCTGGGTAGTTAGGCAGTTAGGCTAGTCATAGGCTAGGCTCCCTGGGTAGTTAGGCCAAGTCTAGGGATTAGTCATAGGCTAGGCTCCCTGGGTAGTTAGGCAAGTCTAGGCTAGTCATAGGCTAGGGTCCCTGGGTAGTTAGGAAAGTGTAGGCTAGTCATAGGTTAGGGTCCCTGGTTAGTTAGGAAAGTCTAGGCTAGTCATAGGCTAGGTCCCTGGGTAGTTAGGCAAGTCTAGGCTAGTCATTGGCTAGGGTCCCTGGGTAGTAGGAAAGTCTAGGCTAGTCATAGGCTGGTCCCTGGGTAGTTAGGCAAGTCTAGGCTAGTCATAGGCTAGGCTCCCTGGGTAGTTAGGCAAGTCTAGGCTAGTCATAGGCTAGGGCCCTGGGTAGTAGGAAAGTGTGGCTAGTCATAGGTTAGGGTCCTGGGTAGTTAGGAAAGTCTAGGCTAGTCATAGGCTAGGGTCCCTGGGTAGTTAGGCAAGTCTAGGCTAGTCATAGGCTAGGGTCCCTGGTTAGTTAGGCAAGGTGAATACAAACTATAAAGACCCAAACAGGATCAATACAGCTGGATTATTTATCCAGAAATTTTCAAATCTGCTCTGCTATGAACAGACCGTGATTGGAAAATGTCACAATTTTGGTTGCAGGTTTGGCCAACAATATATGAGAATTTTTAGTTTTATAATCTTTACAAATACTGTTGCAACCGTTCTCACATTCTAACATTTTATGAACCTTCAGTGGTATTAGAACTTGCCACATGTCCTAAATTTCACAAGGATCACTACCTGTGTTGCAAATGAGTTACCCCCCACTTCTTAGTTCTCACAGCTTGTCGGATTGCGGCTGCATGTATGTAAGAATTTGTCAAGTTCCATTATTTTTTCTATTGTGAATAATGTTCTTGAAACCAGGGTTCAGGTTTGGCTGATTCTTACGATTTTGGAAGTGAATATAAACCCTCGATATACTGAGCATTTACTATGGGAATTGCAAAATACAAATCATAACATTTTACAGCATATTTACGTTTCATTATGGTAATTGGGCTTTAAAATCATTGAGTTTCCAGGCGGCTGTTTTTTAAGATTTTTAATCCTATCTGCACTGAAGAGGGGTGGCAAGAGGGGTTTATTTTAACTTGGTAGCCCCCCCCATCAAACCTGCAATCATGTGGATAATTCCAAGACTTTTATAATTCTAATTCCTCTGTAATACAAGTGAATTGATCTGAAGTGGTTGAATGTAAATGATGTACACTGTTAAGTTTGTTTCCATTGGGTGTATATATAATTCTGCTCACATTAAGTACAGCAAGCAAAGTTGTATGTAGAACAAGCAAATGTAAAGAGGCTGCATCCTGCTTGCTGACTGATGAAAATAGAAAGATTGTGTGTTTTGCGCCAAGTTTGTCAGCTGGTACTTGAAGCGGCTTTCACATGAAGGATTTATAGATAACATTGCCTGTCTGATACCTTGTGCTTCTTTGTCTACTTGTTTAGTGCCAGTGCTTCATTATCAACTCTTTTGGCTAAAACAATCTCACTCCGTGAGCCTTAAACTGACATTTCTTGCTTTGTTTGATCAAAAAACATGCCAGAGCTTCCTCCACGCTTTGTTTCTGCCAAAACCATTTATAGCACAGACCTGACTTGCAGGGATGAGCCCAGTTTGGAAGAATATATACCAGACACTGGCATATTCCTCAACAGAATCTGGGTGATATTGTCCTGATTTAACTGGGCTTGCATCATGAAATTTTTTCTATTTATGATCCACAGGGTATAAGCAAATAGTTAGGGCTCAGATATTGTGTTTTACATCCAATAAAAAGGGTTTAGATAAATTGTACAAAATAAAACCACATATTTTCTGTGTTTTTACTGGCAAATAGTTCCTTTTTTATTTTTGCATGAGGAAGCACTTTTAATCAGTTACTTGATTTACAAGAGGTCCAAAAAACAACCAAATATTGCTGCATTTGGTCTATTGACCATTCACATTAATTACTTTGTGGGGGTTCTTTCATCTTTCATTGTAAAATGATTTCTTGTGAATGGCACTAAATGTCTGAACAAGTTTTTCAAAATGCAACAGTAAGATTTGTCGCAAAATAAAGATGCTTATCGTATATTGTGAGGAAAAAACATGGGGATGCTTCACTCAGACAGACATTCAGGCTAAACCCTTGAAGTGCCATGACCAAAATGTCAGTGCAAACTGATCGTGTGGTCTGTTTTCTACTGAAAATAGACTAAAATTTAGGTCATGACTGTTAATGACCCCAAAATACTTGTAATACAATACAGTAAGTGAAAAAGGGGATGCCAGGCAGCACTAAAAATCTAAATCTAGTGCTATTTTATTGTGACATGTTTTGGACTATGATAAATCCAATAAAATAGCACTAGATTTGTATTTTCAGTTCTGCCCGGCGTCCCCTTCTTTCACTCATTCTGTAACAATTATTTTTATTATGTGGGTTTGGAGCAGTTGGAAGGCGGGACTTTTAAGGAATACCTGGTCCGGTGTACCTACCTTTGAGATGAATTGGCCCAAAATATTTTGAATGTGTTTAACGCCAGCCCTAAGGTGTCCATTCATTAGGAACTCGCCTTCTAATGTCCCGAGGCTGACCCTTGTAATCCAAAAAATGAATGGGCCCAGCTGAGACCACATATTAAGTTTCATATTATAGGATTATTATTATTTCTTTTGGGACAGACTTTTTTTTTTTTTTTTTTAGATCTTCCCAAAGTACTTGGCCATGAGATTGGTCATTTTCATGCCATAAATGTGACTAATAATTGTCAATTATTGTCCACCTTGAGTATAGCTACCTTAACATTTGGTAAAAGGATAATGGAAACTGCTACTGGTTCCTCTGTCATTCTTAGCAACTAAAAAGACAGGGTTAGAGATCTCTACTTAGATTTAGGAAAATCAGTAGCAACCTTTAGAGGGAAGAACCCAAAGACATGAGAATTTACTGACTTGAGGTTACACTGCAACATATTAATTGTGGGAATCACAAGCATTTCCTGATTGTGTCTTTGACATAGCTTTAATGTCAAGAAGGTTTATGTTTCCAGAAATCCAACTCTCTTCGTCTGTGAGAAATGTCAAAGGACTTGAAGAGTGTTTTTCTTTCTTATGACCCCAGCCCTTAGAAATCTGGCAGATCCCTGATTATTTGTTTCATAGAAATAAGACTCTCTGTCTGGGGGTTTTACATCTGTCAGCTAGCCAGTCTCTCCCTTTCCTGTCTTTCCCCGGGAAATCATTTTTATCATTTTATTATAAAGTAGAAATAAAAAAACCTTCAATATTCTTTGCAGAAAAAAACCCTAATGAAATAATGATTTATAATAGTTTTTACAAGGTAACTCGGAAAGAAAACTTAATCAGTGTATATCCCAATTTTCCATATTTTCTGGCTAAGCTTAAAAGGAAAAACACAATTAAATCCCAAAAACTATTTGATTTTCCTGTGATTGAGAACATAACTTTTATTATTCTGTGGGTACGTTTCCATTAAAACGGATTTGTTGCTTAAAGAAACATTTACATGGGGCTTTGCTTTGTAGAATAATTTTCCCCTACTTCTGCAAATGTTATTGACACATTCTTGGATACGGTGGCTCTTCTTATATCCACAAGGTTTTACATGAAAATAATATTGAAAATAAAAACACCATAACATCTAAAATAGGTGTTTACAGTCATGTAGGGGCTCATGTATTTCCCAATAATGGGTTACTATGAAGAGTTTAAACTTTGTTCTTATCCTTTAAATAGCTCAATAGGATAAGGCTCCCTTTTTTCTTGACAACATTTCTTCTGTACATTATAGTTGCATTACAGTAGGGATTTTTTTGGGGGGGGTTTTAGAGCAACATTGAATGCTCATTTTCTCAAAAGCACATTGAATGCTTGTGCTACAAAAAGGCTTGGCTTTCCTCTGAAATGGCATTTGACGATCTATATTAAGGAAAACAACCTTTTTTTCTCAATCTCATTTCGGTGTTGTCTTTTTTTTTGTCCAGAGCTATGGCAGCTTACACCCCTTTGAGGTTTACTTTTACTTTCTTTGTCTTGTTTAATATTCAAATGTGTATTCTTTTTGTGTGTGTGTAGGCAAAACAGTAATGTTTCCTTACATGTTTATATTAGCTTTTCAAAAGTACCATTTGTATGTATGGCCATTTTAAAGGCTGGCTCATTGTGACTAGACAATTAAAGAGGTATCTGTGTGCCCTTAAGAGAATAGAAACATTTCCTTGTCACTAGCTATAAAGTCTGCTTGGATCTCGTATCATTTTTCTGCTCTGGTTCACAAAGTAATTAGAACTTCACCTTTGCTGGGAGCTTCAATTCAAGCAGAGCGTCTAAGAGAACATCTCCTCTGGTCTTTGCTTCTCTGGAATTCCATTCGGAGTGTAAAATGAGAGCTGAAATATTTTGGAGAGATGTAATGGTATCAGGGGGCTTTGTATATTTATTTTCAGCATAAACTGAAGACCATTTTTATTTTTTCTGTAAACTTTATTGTTGGAACTTCTAATTCTAAACCGCTAGTTAAATACTGCATTTCAACTTTGTTACACCAACATCATTTAAGCATTTATTTTATGGCAGGTGTTTTTGATGGGAGATGGTCAAGTTTGAGGCAATCCCATTGCTCACCATTTACATTTGTTATGACCGCTGCCAACTGGTTTTGAAAACTCTTTTATTTCAAGCTTTTTTCTTCCCCTTGATGATCTGGCAGGTCACCGGATCTAGTGTTGGATTCTTCTGCTATTTCCCGTAAATAGTGCAAGCCACCTTTATTAAAATCTAGCACAGGTGGGCAGGGAAAGGATCCTGAATGTATTCTTTAATACTGAACTAGCGATCACTAAATCCCACAAATCCACAGCATTGGGGAGAAATGCCTGTAATTCTGTAGGTTTATGGCAGTTCTAGCTAGCATACACTCCTTTTTAGTGATTAGTAATTGGTTTTCTGACTGCCCAGTAATGGTTAGAGAGAAATCATGGCAGATGACCCAGGACGACAGCTTTTGTATAGAGGGAGGGGGCTAGATAATTCAAAAAGATTTGGGGATTCTGGTAATAGCAATGGCCAGACAGCATTGTAAAAAGTGGGCTAGATAAGTTTTCTAAAACTAAAAAATATTGAGAACTACTGGTATTAATACATTTACTGTCGATTGCCATTTGGAGTCAGGAAGGAATTTTTTTTTCCCCCTTTTTAGCTTTTTTTTTTTTTTTCCTTTGGACCACACTGTGGTGTTAAAAAGGATGGTTAAAGGTTGGACTGATGGACATATGTCTTTTATTCAACCTCGGTTACTAAGAAAAATTCACTACATTGTTTTTAGTAAATCTGTGTACACACATGTGTACCGCAGTTCAGAGCGATCCCGAGGCTGCTGAAAGATCAGTCCACCTTGAAACCACTAGGAACTGCCTAAAAATTTCCCTCTGTTGCATTAGTCTCCCCTGTACTAAAGTATAGGGAGTGATCTATGGCTGAGAAATGAGGACAATGCTTGGGACTTAAAGATTCTGTCATCTTTAAAGATCTGTGCTGTGTGTACCCACCTTATGGAAGGACGCAATCTGGGGATCCATTATTGAGACCCTTTTATTGATTTATTACAGGTGGCCGTGATATAGGGGCCAAACGCATTATTTAACCCCTATATGTTTTGCAGTGCTATATGGGGACACTTCTAACATCTCTGTCTATGGAGAGTGTCTGGTATGAGTGAGTACGTTAAAGGTGGCCATACATATTAACAATAATGGGTAAATCCCATCGTGGAGTGTATGGGCTTTTCGCGACTGACCGCAGTGCGACGAACGACCGTAGTCAACCTACGGTTGGTGGGAAAGACGAAAATTCCGGCGGTCATTATCGGCTCCCTTTACTTAAGCAAAGGAGCAGATACAATAATTTACATGTCTGGCCATACGACCGACTGATCCCCATACGTGTATGGGGATCGATCGGTCGTTTACATGTGTGGTTCCCGATGCAATGTGCTGACAGTACCAATGTGATCTATCGCACCCTTTAGTCCTTAGTCCCTCTGCACTACTTGTATATACAAGTAAGACACACAGGTCATTATACACTATTGGTGCTGTCCTCCTAATGTATGCTCTAACAGCTTCTGGGGATACCTATACTTTGTGAACCTTAAATAGTCCCACTGTTTCCAAATACTGCAGGAGAAAAAAAATAACATAGTGGTTTAACATCTTTAGGGTTGATTACATTAATTATTTTAGGGGAATGATATCAAATTATTTATCAAAATTTTATATATATATATATAAACAATATATGTAATCCATTTGTATGTTCATTATATTAATTATGAAAACCATAAAAATATTTATAAAAAAAGTTTTAGGGAAACTATGAAACAGACAGTACTTGCTTCTGTCTATGAGATACCGATACTAAAACTGGATATTGGCTTAGAAAGATAAATGCCTTTGTGTGGCATTTAAAGCAGGACCATTCCCTGGAACCGTAACCAGGTTCAAGGGATTTTAATGAAACATGACTTTGGTAAAACCACAGAATTAATACAATCTCACTCACAGTTACATGGTAGGTCATTTTTGTTACTTGCTCCTAGCATACTCAGTTTAGCCATCTTACTAGTCTATACATTTGCTGGAGCACCCAGCATTCATTTATTGCTTGTTTTCTCTTGGTAAGGTGTGCAGGATCCTACCCATTGTTTGAAGTCTATTACATTTGGTTACATTGATACGATATATTGACCCTTGGCACTTTGAGGAAGATTTTTAGTGAATAGGCTACATGATATCAACCATTGAGATTTAGAGGAAAAATAGAGGAAGCAAAGTGCTTGTATAGAAAAACATGTTGGAATTGGTAGGATCTTCTTTAAAGGGATGTATTCTTATCAGCTGTTCTCATGCTATAATTTAAATTAAAAAAAAACCCCAATGTTTTAGCCTGTTTATCTCCTTTTAGATTGTGTATAAATGGCATATATAGTCATCCTTATGTATGCACTTTTTTCTAGATATTTTTCAAATGCATAAAATATGTATATGTAAATAGAGCCTTCTGTTATTAATTTCAATGCAAAAAGGCACACCATCAAAATGAGTCCGTCCTTGGCAGAAGGGATTTCAAAGGCAAAGTTTTTATGTGCAATGGTATTGACTGGCTAGTATATTGTGTAATCCAAGAGAGTCACAACATCCTAGTGTTAAAGGGAACAGACCCTTCTTCAGGCAATATAACCGAATAAGGGGGTTGTTCCCCATAAACTTGTGATCGATGTAATGGTTCACAATAAAAATGTTTTTTGTAGTGCAAATTTAGTTATTATACGTTGTTCAGGTAACTTGTGTCCTTGGCGTAGGGTGTGTTGGAGACTGGACTGGAACTCCCTTGTTTGTAGGGGTAAAATTTCATAGTGTTGGCAGGTAAGTTTGAATTCAAAAACATAGTGTTCTTTGTTTTTTTTTGTTTCTTTTATTGTGTCCTTACACAATTAGTGTTTTACGTACAGAAGCCTACATTAAGGAGGACTTGGGGGCATCAACAATATAATTGTTTGACAATTCTGGGGTTCAGAATCTTTAATAGGTTCAGTGCTTCACAATGAAAATCAGAGGTTACAGTTCAATTGATTCATGTGATATAAAATTCTATTTATAATGCAAACAACTATCTGTTGATTGTGTGTGGCCAAATGGCTTTTAGGCAAAATAGCTTAGTAAAAATATTTGCTTTAGGCATAATATAGCAAAAATATTGTGTAAATTTAGAACTGTAATTAAGACTGAGGAAAGCAGGTGTTTTTGGGGCTGGTTTTATTTAGATTTAGGTACAGAACCACTTAAGGGAAAAAAAGGTGAGTCATAAACCACAATGGACACCTGGCAGCTGTTTTGAACAATAGTTTGAAGGGGTTTCAAGGGACTGAAGTTCCTTAGTTCAAGCTTTTTCATTAAAATTTAGCTGGTAAGAGTTTAAAAACGAGAACAATACTACATTCATTGGTAAGATTTGTTATAGCTCGCAAACACCCATCAAAAAGCCATGGAATGGAAATGAGAAAAAACAAAATATCACAGCTTCACTCAATATGTACATTTAGATGGCTCAAGGTTGAAATTCTTATTTTTAAATTCTAAAAATCAAATCCATATTCTGCCCTTTCCACACGTGTCCTGGGTGCCACTATTCCTGATACCCAGCTTTGTGCTGCGAAAATGAAGGTGGCAAAGGCCATAAGACAGAAAATCCTTCAAAAAACCAGATGAAGCTATAATCATTTTTTATTAGAACCAGCATTGGGGCAAAGATAATCGATAATGAATAACACTTTTAATAAATGCAGTTATGATTTTTCTGTTCAATTTTTGTCCAAACATCGAGGGAACCCCCCAGAGTAATAGATATTGGATTGATTCATGGTCTGATATCTATTCACTGCACGGCCATAGACACTGTCAGTGAGGCCTCGGACCGTGACTTGGATGAGGGTTTGGTATGTGCTAGCCTTAGTTTTTAGGAAACGGTTGCTATTTAAATAACCGCAGTTATATATTTCAGAACTGACACCTTTAGTAGAAATCATGCCAAATGACCTAGATGAGATAATATCATAAAAAGTTAAAGGGATCTTGGTCTCCAAACAATTGAGTTTAAATAAAAGGCCAGTTTCCCACCTTAAACAACGCCACCAACCACCTCTCTACGTGCTCCACAGCCCAAGATATACAAAGTAAGAAATGCCAGAAGTAAGGGTGGGAGGCTGGCACATGGTGATGTGACCATCCTTAAGATTCTCTGCATAGGCCGCCCAGGTGAGACACAGGAAAGGCCCCCTCTCTACTGCCATGTGTGAAGGACATGCATCTGCCAAAAACGGTAAGGGAGAATCTACAAGCCACTTCTCTCACCCTACCCCCACACACTAGGTCACCTCCGAAAAAGGCTGGCTTTTCCACAGTTTTTTTTTTTGGGGGGGGCCCACAGCACCTGGACGGGTGGAGGCTTAGGCCACTGGATGGGCGGTGCTTACGGACACCCATAGAGTGGGTGGGCACATGGGGCTGTAAGGGAATGGGCAAGGGGGGGCCTGCACTGGAGGACCATGGGGTCCCATGAGTGGGAAGACCAGGGGGGCTGCAAAGGGAGGAGACAACGGGCAGATTGACAGGTTTCAGAGCAGAAAGTGCAGGGGGGACCTGGTGATGCTGCTGTCATATCACACACACAAAATGTAAATATCTTCAAACTATCTAAATAATAAACACAATGGAAAAATAAATACACAACACTATTGTAAATGACAATTGATAGAATTCTACATAAAACAGGGAAAATGCACAATGATTATTTGGTTTGCCAGCCACAATGCCGCATGCGCTATGGTGAGATTTTAGGGTAAGCATACAATTTTTGCGTGAGTATGCATGCTTCAGTGAGAAGTAAGATGGTCAAGCTTTTTTCTAAAGATGAGTTTGTGGTGAGACTATAATGTTAGTGTATTGGCATCAGTTCTTACAAACAAATATGGATGATACAGCATTAAGAAAAGGGCGGTGTGTTAGTCCAGCTACAATCACTTAGTTAAACATCTCATCCCTTGTTGAGTTGTGATTATATTAATACTGCTTTGAAAATAATCTAAGAATGATTGCGTAAGGAGGATGTCATTTCAATATTATCATCCACGATCGAGAGTGATACACACAGTGTGGAATTCTTGAAATCTCAAGACAACACAATTTCGCACAAGAAGACATCAAGATTTTTTCTCTGACGTACCATCTGTGTATCTGACAGTTATTATTCTAATTACCTTAACCCAGGGGGAGGCGAATGGTTGGCACATGCTGTTCATTTAATAGAAATGTTTGTTTTTTTTCTATAGAAGTGTAAGCTGCGTTCATCATTCGTCAGCAAAATCGTTGTTACATCCCACAGCTGTGTAATAGGGTTTTGCCCTTACTGTTAAAGAGGAGGAGTATCTATAAACAGGCTTTCAATCATCAATGTAAACTTTATTTAAAGTTATTTAAAGACTTTTTCAATCTGTTTCCCAACACATTGTATAGCTTTATGTGCTACTTAATAGTGTATTGTTTGTCTGCAGTAATTGAAATCGTTTCACCTTAAAAGCAGAGCTGACATTTAAGCCTATTAAAGATATTTCTTGTTTATGATTCAGCATACCGAATTGCATGAAGTTTCCCAATATATTTAAATATGCAGCACATCAGCAGGTATAAGGTGATCCATAAAGGCCCTGTAACAGACAGAAGGAATTTAACCTCTTCGACATGTCTGTTATGGCCACATATAATCATGGCTATTTAAAAAACATCAAGCAAAACAGAAGAAGTAAAGAAGTAGTTTGGAAAAGTCCTTGACTTGGCCTCTAGGGACTACTTTAAAAATTGCTAAAAAGGATATTTCCGTAAGAATTCTTCCTTTTTAACCTGACTCCTAACACCCGTTCAGGTGTAGTTCAAAGTTTTGCTTTTGCAGCTGCTATTGAAACCATTTGTTCTTCCTATTGAAGGAAATCACTTTCCTAACCTGCATTCAAATCAATATATCTGCGTTCCTCCAAAATGTTTAATGGATTTTGGAATAAGAGCATTTTCTTAATATATCTCTAGGAGAAGAATTGAAATCTTTAGTGACTGACAAATCATCGATTTTTTTTTTATTATTATTTTTAATGAGCAGTTAAGATTACCTAATTCATGGTGGTTTTGAAGAATCAACAGCAACTTTTTTAAAGAACTTGACGAAAAATTCAGGTGGTGTGTGGCTGATGGTTACTAATTATTGAGTACTCCCACATATAAATCAGTTGGGAAATACCAATCAACTTGTGCCACTTGATCTTATTCATATTCCAGCATAAATCAGATGGATCCATTCTTCGCACTGCTTAATGTAGCGCAGAGCTATGCCAGATGGACTAAGGCAAGACTAAAGCCCGGTATTCCTGCCAACAGACCCACTCACCGCTAAACTGATTGGTGGTCTTTTTGGTTTGGAGTTAATGCGCCTTGATGATTTTGCAGTCTATTGAGGATACAGAACAGGATCAATCCATTGGACTGACTGATTTTGCCAGGTGATCTGAAAACTGGAACGTTGTACTGACACACATACACTTAGTAACATACACAAATACATCCTTTGTAAAACTAAATGTTCTGTAACATCAAAAGTAGCTTTCTGAAAAAAGTGTTCCAACCTGGTAAAATGATTCATCACTCGCCTTTCTAAGTAATACATAGGAGCAGCAGTAAACTACTGTGTATCTCCCTTACTAAGGGAGGGGCTGGGAATTGTGCCTGTTTTACATGGATATACCGTCCTACAAGAGTACTGTGTCCTACAGAGAAATTAATAAGATTTGTTGAAACTAAATGAGTGACTTTTTGGTTAGATACACAATGTAAAATGTCTTACTTCCCCCCCCACCATTTGACCCTTATTAGTATTGTTTAGAACACTCCTCAATGAACTACACCCTCCAAGACCCACTGACCGACTACATATATTTTTGCTACCTCAGACTGGTGGTTTTAAATAGTCGAACCTAAGGCAAGGAAACACTGTCGCCCATTAATAATATGATTGAGCGGCTACCTTGGGTGAAAATCGAAATAACGAGATGAGGACTGAGAATGTGCACCATTATTAATGGGATAAGTTAGTTACGGAGGATGGCGATAAAGCAAATTCTTGATAATTTTTTTCCCTCTGTATACACTATGAAGATCAAGTAAGATATCATAGAGATAAGTAGCAATAATGGTATAAAAGATTCAAGTGCACTTTGGTTAGCCGAGGATATGGTACAGAAAGAACTAATAAGGTTAATATTATAAATCTCCTGGACGGATAAATAGATCCTTGGGTACTTAGGAGCTAAGTTCAGTTTTATCTAGGCCATTGTATTTTTGCTGATTCCCTCATGTCCGGTGGTGTGCCTCGGATTGGAAAAAGCTGATGTTATTCCAATATTCAAAAAGCGTAGTCGTTACAGCCGGGTAATTACAGGCCTGTAATGTTTAACTTCAGTGGTGAGGAAGATCCTGGAAAGTTAAAGGGAACATGTTCTAGAGTATGTTTCAAGGACTGACATTATAAGTACTAACCAGCATGGATTTAGGAGGAATAGATCTTGTCAAACTACTTCTTGGCTTTTATGAGGAAGTAAGTAGAAATTAGACTCTGGTATAGCAGTAGATGTAGTTTACTTGGATTTTGCAAAGGCTTTTGATACAGTCCCCCATAGGTGACTAATGAATAAGCTAGGTCTGTTGGTCTGGGGAGTCACATTTGTACATGGATAGAAATTGGTTAATGAAAGGATGCAGAGAGTAGTTGTTAATGGGGCTTCATCATTATGGACTACTAAGTGGGGTGCCACAGGTTCTGTGTTGGGGCCGCTTCTATTTAATCTATTTATTAATGATTTAGAAGTGGGTATTGTCAGAAGGTTTCTGTGTTTGCTGACACACAAAACTTTGTGACCATTAAAAACTTCAGAGGATGTGCAATCGTTGCAGGGGATCTAGATAGATTTCACATTGGGCTGCTAAGTGGCAGATGAATTCATGTTGATAAATGTGATGATGCATTTTGGACTTAAAAAGCTTGTGCTCTTATATAAATGGTCTGTGTTAAGAGAATCCTGTTGGAAAGGGATCTTGGAGTTTGGTGGATAACAAAACTAAAGGAGCAAGCAGTGCCAGGTGGCAACAGCCGGAGCAGCATGGTATTGTCTGTTGTATTCAAGGGAGGAAAATGTTTCTCCTCTTTACAAAGCATTGGTAAGGCCTCATTGGAATATGCAGTGCAATTTTGGAATCCTGTACAAAGGACACATCTTGAAATGGAAAGGTTCAGAGAAGGGCAACTAAATTAATAAGGGGATTGGGGGAGTTGAATATGAAGAGAGACTGGAAAAGTTACAATTATGTACGCTGGGAAAAGGCGCTTGCGTGGGGATATGATTACTGTGTATAAATACATTAACGGGCCATACAATAAACTCTGGGGCATTGTTCACCAATAGAACATGTCAAGGACACGTGGACATCGTAAGACTTGAAGAAAAAGGTTTAGGCTTCAGTTCGGAAAGGGTTTCACTGTGAGAAGGAATTAGCTATGGAGCCAGTGGACTTGTTTTATGCAGGTTCATTGGTCAGTTTTCAAAAAAAGCTGGATGAGTTTTCGCAAACAGGAAATGTTGCAAGTTACTGTGTATTGATCATAAAGTAGAGTTGACAGGTGATCACAGTGAGATTTTTTCCCCTTCATAAATTTGGTGGGGTTTTTGCCTTTCCTCGGATCAACAGTAGCAGGAAATGAGGATATTGCTAGATGGGTTGGACTGGATGGACTATGTCTTTTTAACCTCAATACTATAAGTATACCTAACGATTGCGGAAGTAATGACTTTTTGACAACCGGTTATCGAAACTTAACAAAGCTTTATAAATATGCCCCTATGTTTTTGGTAACTCCTAAGGCTGATCATCACTATTTAAAAAAAAAAAAAAACCATGGTAATCTGTCAGGAAAAGTCACACTGGGCAAAATGCTTCTTGAGTATAGCTGTAGACATGAGTCAAACCCTTGTGTGTCCCATGTTTATATTGGAGACTTTAAGAATTACTGTTGATCTATAGCCATGTGGAGATATTGTTTGCTATGTTTAGGTACATTTAATTATTACATAATAATGTTTTAAATTAAGCAAAAATGTGTTTCTCATCGTTGTTTTGTTGTTAATGATTTTTTTTTTCACTTCTTATGTGTCAAGTAGCCTAGGTTGAAGGTCTATTACCGGATTGTACTCCATAGACTCCTTTGTCACATGACTTGAAGCAGTGTGTTGAATTGAAATGTAACTGGCCAAAGAAATGAGATTTTTGATGTGTCAATCATGCTCTGTCCCTTTGATGCAGTCTGACCTGGTCTAGTGAGACTCTGCAAATGTCATTACATAAAATATTCTACCAGTTCAAGTTTCTTGTGTCACAAATTCTGCATTTGGTTGTATTTTTATTCTTCACTGATGGTTGTTGCTGTTCTATATTTTTTTTAATATAATTAGAATATATTGATCATTTGTAATATGGATCATCATGTTCGTACTAGTACGAAAATAACAGCTCATGAAAATACGAAATAAACAGTATATGTCTTTACAATCAACCTACTTTCTTGGGTGAACTGCAGGTGCTAATGGACATTAATTCTCTTGGGGGCAACACATTGATCTGATTGAGGTAAAGGAATTCCGCTTTGTGCTAACAGCCTAGATAAGTAAGATTCATGATGTAGACTGTGGACCTAGGGATATAAGCATATGTGCAGCCCTCTGTTAGTACCACCATCAAATGTAGCTGTAGCTTGCCCCAGCCAGAAGATTTCACATGTACAAAGTACTCACTGATGAGAAGAAATATTGTCCCTCATAAGAAATGGATCCTTTTTAGAAACCAATAGAGAAGACATGTGGATGACCATGATGAACTTTGGATAAAGGACCTTGCAGTCAGAGAACAGTGTGGCACCTGACAATAAATACAACAATCTAAATACATTGGGTTGTACAGGTCTGTCTACTAATCGTCTCTACAGAAGCTGGCATGTCCTCAGTTGTCCACTTGGTGTGTGTGGTAACATTGAATCCCTGATTTAATTGTGTGTGCTAGTGCTAATTGTACAATGGTTATTGAGCAGGACTGTATGTTCCATGCTCTTGGTTTTGTAAGTGCAGTGCCAAAGAACACTTTTAAGGGGAAGTTTTGGTGCAAATACATTTGCTTTTCAGAAAAAAGAGCAGTATTTTTTCATCCAATGACCTTAATCTGCCAATTGAGCATTTTGTCTGTGTATAAATAAATGCAACTGAAATACTGACTTCCTGTTTGCAGGACCCCTAATAGAGACCGTTATGGTCTTGCCCTTGACCCCCAGCGCCTGGGTTGATTCAGTTGCTCAGTAGAGATCGAGCATCTTTGACCATCCATTGGTAGAAATTACTGTTAGGTAATTCCAGGAAGTGGTGCATCCTGGGAAGAGGACTGTTAGAACTGAAATGTTAGCTCACTAATGCCAACAGCAGGAACAGCAAAGGGTATGAAAATCAACTGGTTTTTCAAAATGGGAGAGAGAGATATGTAGAATACTAAGAAGGCATTACACAAACTAAAAGTAAAGGGCATGTCCACCCTTAAATTTTTTTTTTTATATATGATAGGGCACCTCCACCAGCCCCAACTGCATTATAAGATTTTGGAGAAAGTGCCCAGTAGTTTACTTACCTTACCTCTTTCCCCGCGCCGCATCCCAGCCCTTGCTTGCATAGAACTGCAAGCAGAGGGCGGGACAGCAGCGTGCGTCCCTGATTGGCTGAGAGCAGCCAATCAGTGACGTGGCTGCCGGCCATTCAAACCGGGGAGGGAAGAGGTAAGGTAAGTAACTATCGGGAGAGTCTCTGGTAATCTAATAATGCGGTTGGGGCTGGGGGAAGATCCCTATCAAGTACAATGGGTTTTTTAGCTAGGGGAGGGGAGACCAAAACAGGAGGGAGTGAGAGGGAGAGGGGAGATTGCTGCAGTGCCATGCAAAACTTCTCCTGGGGGGGAGCAAGAGGGCAGAGGCCTATATGGGACTCTGCTATCCTCCTGGTGCCAGTTTTTTTAACTTTGGGGGACATACAGGGAGAACAGATTGGATCTGGGATGTAAGGTAAGGATTTTTATTCACTACACAGTGGGGCAGTAGTGGGGGGGGATTATAGTTTTGGGGTGGACATGCCCTTTAAACCAATATTGATAATTTCACTGAACTGTCTCTTAAACTGTTTATAATTACAGTTTGAATTGGGTATAAAGTTAAAGGATAGCTTTCAGTATAAATAAATCAGGGCAGTCATTCCTTATTAAGGAATATCACTGACTGCTGGGTTAATGGTCACAGTAAACTTACTAGTTAACAAGAACAAACCCCCTTTGATAGTTTTTAAATAGCCAGAAGAGGAATAAACTCTCTGCTAACCAAGTGACATAACTGAAAAATGTACTTGCCGTCTTTTATTCGTGAACCTTTGCCCTAAACTCAGCCGTTCTGGATTTGTCTGAGCATCTTCCTTAGATTGCTTCCAGTCACGCTATTAAACAGCTACTTCTTGTTTATTAGGCCCATTTTTCTTCTCGTTTTCTTTTGTGCTTATAGTATAACCATTAAAAGCACATCCCGCGTTAACCTATTGCCACCGAAAATAATATTTTCTGTCATCGTTAAGTTTAGTTTCTGCAGCAGAAAGCTTCTTAAATCGTTCTGCATAGAGAAATGAGTTAATTTGTCACAGTTAGTTGTCTTAAGGATTTTATTTACATGAAAGTCTACTTTAGATACACAGTAACAAATTGCTGGGTAATCTAGAGAGGAAAGTTTGGATGCCTTGGGGGGGGTAAAATTATTCATTTACAGATAAATATTTAATCTTTTGAAGGTTATAATGAAAGCAGAGAGAAATCAATTTCTGGAGTGTTTCTACTAAGAGCAAATTGTAATACTAATTGAAAAGAATGTATTAAATCAAGACAGTTATACTATGGAAGCAGTACATTTAAACTAAAGTTCTGTAGAAATGTTCTATCGCACCCTAGGACAAAAAGCAACTTCCAAGAAATCTATGGCACAGGTAAGAAGCTGCCAGTAGATAAATCTGCAGTGCATGAATGTTTTACCAATAGGAAGCAGGCAGGGGAGGATGCATGGATCAGCCAATAAAAGGTAGTTTGCATGCTATTGGAGCTTGTCGATTTAAGCCTGTCAGGCCTCAGTCAGAGATGGGCTTGACACAGGCCATAGATTTTATAATTTATGTTTATTCACTTTTTCTTCTTGCTTTTGATGGTCATGTCATTATGCAGGAATCTGTCACAGGCATAAATTTAGATTTAAGTTGCAGCAATGCTAAATGTAGCGTGTTATGTCAATGGTGAACATTCAAAAAAGTCTAGTAACCACTAAGAAACACTCTGAACGAAACATTCGCTTATGTAAAAATAGCCTTAGCTTTAATTATCGCTCTTACTTTATAGACAATAATTGCAATAACTAACATTAAAGGGCCTACCTATATCATATACAGATTAAACAGAATAAGGCTTCAAGTTGATATATTTTTTTATTCTTAGAAGTCATGTACGGAATTTTTATTTTCTATGAATCTTGGAATTTTTAATATGCTTTGCCACTAACCCTCACAACGAAAAAGGGCTCTTCACTGAAAAAGTGGATGTGTCCGTTTTTTTTTTTTCACTAATTGAGAATGAGAGGTTTAAAGGAGATATTCCACAGTTTTTTATGGTGGTTTTCTTTTCTAATGAGTGCTTGGAACTTGGATAGCAATAAAAGTTAGGGTTTGCTCCTAGATTTTTAAGTGGCTACAAATGAAAAATGATTTAACTCCTTGTTACAGGAGGGAGACTAACCCTGAGTTGTTATATTCCAGAATCGGAAAACAACCACCCTAACGAAAACACCAATAAGCATAAATCCCACTTCAGTAAATTGTATTAAATAAATGTAAGCATGTAAGAACTGGATGAAAGTATCTGTGTGTATGTGCAGTGTCAGACCACACTCCTGACCTCAGAGTCACATTGCTTCCTTGCTTTATCTGTCCTGTAAAAGGATGGGCTAGAGATATTAAATGGGTTGTGACCAACTGCCAACAGACTGAGCATGGGCAGAAACATTTAATGGTCGTTGACCCCCAAATGTGTGAGTGATTCATAAGGCGTGTGTCGGATTATAAGCACAAAACCATATATTATTTAGGTAATTCCTAGTGCCCGTATCAAATTAGAAGTTGAGACACAGATTACTGGTTTATATTCAAGGTTGTACTGCCCTCTGGTTCAGTGTTGTCTGTGCGGTTTTTTAGGTTGTCCTTTAAATTGTATTGCATAAAGGAGTTTGTCCTCCTCAAGTGTTTCTGATACTTTGTATACGATGTTTTAAAGGGTATATCCGTTTTGAAAGTGAGTTGCTGTTTTAGTTTAATTGAAATTTTTGCCAATGGAGATACCATTATACTTTTATTGTTGACTATACATTAATTGGTTTGTGTCTAGGTAAAATAATATACATCAAATAGATGTGGGGGGTACTAGGCCCAAATATAAACAAACATATATCACAGCTGTGATGAAAAGACAGACTACACTGGAGCCTCTTTGGTTTGATTTAGTGTTAATTACAAGATTATACTAATTGCGATTAGTTTATAGTCATTAAGAATAGTTACATATTTAGTTAATGTGATTAAATTTACCCCAATCAAGGTTTAGAAATTATCTCCAGATCACTGAGCGTTTTTAAAATGCTATGTCCTTATCAAATCGAATGGTTTTTGTAAGAGATACTAACAGGGTAATGGCCCTTTTTCGGCTTCAAGTTACTCCAATCTGTCTCTTAAGTGGCAGGCATCCGCTTCCAGAAACAAAATGTGAAGAGCCACAAGCAGCAAGTGTAAACTGCCAGCATTTGTAATGGTACAAAGCGACATGTTCGGAGGCCCAACTGCTCCTGTATCAAGCTATTTCCTATTCATCAGTTTCAACTCAGGACTTTGGTGGAATTGTCCGATAATTTATTATCAGCATCGCACACATGGCTTGGATTTTCGTTTTCGCATGTCCTCTGATGCATTACGGCGATACTCAAAGTTGAATCGAAGAGCAAGGCTAGTATTAAGTATGTTGTTCTGAAACTAAAAAATATAACAAAGGATTTATTTTTGTCATTTTGTTGCACTCAAAAGCATTGCGATCACCTCTCTATTGATTTTATTCACCTGTATCACAAATGTAACAACACTAATTACCTCTCTATTGATTTTATTCACCTGTCTTGCAGGTGTATCAATGCTGATTACCACTCTTTATTACATTAACCTATGTTTCCAGAAGGCAATCTGCTTAACTTAGGGCTGCAACCTTTCCATTTAAGACCCAAACATACATGAAATCTTCATGTTGCAGTACTAGTTCTATTGGATTAAATAAATATGGCTACACTGAAATCCATGCAGTCTATATCAGGCTTCCTACCAACCTTTTGTCATGTAGATTTCATACTTGACTTGCATGTCCACCAACAAAACTAGAATTTAACCACTGCTGGCCCCTGTGTAGTGTTAAATCTTAACCTTACTCCTCTGCTTCTTATGGATCTCCTGCAGTACCTGTTCAAAGTCCCAGAAAGTGAAGAGTAGGAGCCTGTCTGTGAGTCATCTAGTGTCTGCTTCTTCCTTGTCCTCAACAGGACTAAAGATGCGAGTGAAGGAGATTGTTGTGCAGGTTCCACGTGGGCCAATGCCAACTTTACATACCCTTCCATATGAACTTATTCAAACCCTTCCTATTCCTTCTTGCTGCTGGACCCATTTATCTTGGACCTCCCTCCTTCTTAAGAGGAATAATGTAATTTGGGTGACCATAGACAGTAAATGGCTCATTTTGTTCCCTTGCCAAAATGACATTTTACTTCGAAACTGACCCGACAAATTTATTTCACAGTGAAAACCACGTGTATTTCTACATTTTGGAGGGCTCTTTGCAAAGTTCTGGGATAAAATTAAATTTTTTCTTGGTTTATCACGGTTTATCACACCCAATCAAATGGAGCTGATGATTGGCTAACCAATGTTAGAAATAATTTCTAAGCTGCCATACGGTCTTATACTCAGGATAATTGGGTTGAATAAGAACCCTCGAATGTAGCATTCAAATTTGGTAACCTTCGAATATAGCCTTCTATTTAGGTAACCCTGGAATATAGCTCTATTTAGGTAACCTGGAATGTAGCCTTTGATTTCATTAACCTCAAATGTAGAGTTCAAATTCGATAACCCTTGAAGTAGCCTTCAATTTCAGTAAGTCCCGAATGTAGCATTCGATTTTGGTAACCCTTGAATGTAGCAGTCTGGGCTGGAAAAATTGAAGTTCTTATCCATGTGGGTATTGTTCCTTTTGTCGGTAGATATTATGTTAATTGCAATAAGACAAATGCAATTTATGTTTTAATGTGCAGCGCCCATTATTAGTATGTGGGGCAGATGTCAACAAAACTGAAGGAACGACTGTCAGAACATTTGTCCAATAGCAGACTATCATCTAAACACTTGGAAAAAGGAAAGGCACTGTAATCACTGCGGATGCTGAACATTTTCTGAACCATCATAATTCAACTACTGCATCCTTGAAATGTATAGGAATTTAACATATATGACAAACATTAGACATGTCCATGAAACTCCTACAGACAAAGGTAGCCTCGATTTCTACACCTGAAAGTTTAGCCCCTTTTGGATTGAACCAAGGAATGGGCTACAGTGTGTTTATATGAGAACATTTTGTGCCTCCATTCTTTCCTGGACACATCTACTACAAAAGCACTGTATGCCTATCTACATGGTTCTATTTCGCATACTTTAACACTTTCAACCCTACTTTCTGGAAGTCAGTGGTCTCAGGGCAAGACATAGCTTCAATACGGAGCTCAGCGAACTACTTGGTAAAGAGACAATAGAGAAACTAGAAATTGGTGGGGCCCCCAATTGTCTATTGTTTTATTGTTTACTATCGATTATCATCATTCAATGTGTAACACTCATTTAATAAGAAAACCAAACCGCATTTGACAGTGTAGTCCTAATACAAGAAGTACCCCATCTGCATGTTAAAAACAGGTCCTGTAAGGTGTACTGTACATTTTTATTGTTTAATACTGAGATGTATGTGCCACTTTGTTGCCAAGAATAATGATACTAATTATCTTGTGCATTCGAGACTAGCAACTAGGCTATAGCTTTTAGCTCATGTTTACTTTTGGCCATGTTTTTTTTTTGCATTGTCTGTAATGTTATATAATGGGTTACTACCAAGTGTTAACACATATTTATTGGTTTATACGTCACTTATCTTCTCAGAGATTTGATCGCGAGACTGAGACAGCAATAAGTAAGATGACAGATCATGATATAATGACGCAATAAGTAGCAACGTAATTGTGTAAACATGAGACGTTTCCTGCACTTATAGGGTTTTCAGAAGTTACCGACAGTAGGCCACAGTAGAAGCGAAACACATTTCGGTTGTTCGCCCACAGAACTCCCGGTCACCTCCCTCAGTACCAGTGACTGTTTATCCTGACTCTACTTATAGTGCGCTTAGATACACACTCTGTCTGACTGTGGGGTAACTAGAATAGACTGGGGGGATACACTGGAGGCATGTGTATTACACATTTTAATTTTTAATCTCACTTGTGTTCCCTTAAACCTCTATTGAGAAATAAAGTTTTTTTAATCTTATTTGACACTATTTCTTGTGAGTAAGCGATTTCCTATGGGTCTTTTTCCTGTTTGTTTTTGCTATAATTACCCATACGCCACCCCCCGGATTGGCTTTATACATATGGTCTTTTCCCCCTTTTTTGACCTCTAATTGATTGAGTGGTGCTCCTCTAATTGTTTTCTTCCAGTTCCCAGTATATCCTGCTCTCGATACCTTGTCTACTCTTCATGTTTCCTGCACCTGTATCCAGTATCATTACACCATGTATGCTACCTTTTTTTAAACATTGGTATTACAATTGGCTTTTTTTCCAATCCAGAGGCACATCACCAGACAATAGTGAATATGAAATAATTAGGAACAGTGGGCAAGATAAAACTGGACTAAGCTCTCTTAAGATCCAAAAGATGTATTTGATTAGGTCCTGGGGTTTTATTGATATATATTTGTCTACTTTCCATACCATATCCTCTGTCAGTGAATATTCCTCATTTATACCCTTCTATTATTACGTCTCTAGCGCAGCACATGGCTGTAGTATTATTTCTGAAAATACACTGGTGGTCCCTACTTTTACTTGGCCCTTAACTGTCAGGACCTCTCTTCCTCCACTATCCTTTTTCTTGGCACCAATGTGAACCAGGACCATGGGGCCACTCCCACCACTATGCCCCTCAATAATCTTTCTAAACATTCCACCTCATGCGAACCCTAGCATAGGTAGGAAACTCACTATCATGTTGCGTCTTGGCGTCAGATAACCTGTCCGTCTCTCTCCCTTGTATTAGAGATGGTGGTCCCCTGGGTGCTTAAGGTATCAGCCCACTCTATACAGGCTTTGTACAAAGTTTTTGTTCAATAACAAATACCTTAATTTACACACAAGTTGTATTGTGACACAGTATCAGAATCTAATCAAGTACCACATCTAAATAAAATACAAGTTTTCTTTTAACGTACAGGTTTATATTTACCAGGCTGTCAGTGGATATCTTTTTTTTAATATTGATAGTACAGTAATAGTTTTTTCTATTAGGAGTCCCAATTCCAGACAAAAATGAATAGAAGTCTACAGTTTAAAAGAAAGCGGTTTGAAAAAACCCAGTAACCTTGTTTACAATGTATGCACTGTCTACCTGACCAAAGTCCAGGGACAGCAGTTGGTTTTGAAGATAGCCCTGTAAAGATCAGACCAAATCTGAAAGAACATATCTTGTCTTTCTGCCTCGTTTGAGAGGTATACAGCATCACCTTAAAAAAAATATAGATTTGGCATGAAGGACAGTATTAATAAGGATCACCATTGGTAATTATCGACATACGGGCATATTTATTAACCCCCGGTATCAAAAACTTCTGAAAATACAGATACTGCCTTGGAAATTCAATATCATTGGAATAGCCCATTGGCGCCACAGGCAATATTTTATGAAACCGTTATAATGCTGTAGTTGAAAATACCAATTGGAATTGACATTTTGTACAGCCACTGCATTACTTTACAACTGTGTTGTAATAGCAACATGGACAATAAAAGGATAAATATTGCAAATTACCAAATCAATCTATTGTATCTACCAAAGTTTCCCAATAATGTAACATACAATCTTATTACCATACACATTAATTACTTCAATTCTTTGACACCCATATATGCATCAACCATGTATTCAAAAATAGTCCCAAAAATTCTTAAACTCCTTTATTTCTCTAGCCAGAATACACTTACAGTGAGTAATTAGGGTCTGTGAATATTTTATCTGTTTATTTTGAAAACTCTGTATGGTATTGTTATGTCTATATTTGTAACATAATTTTCCATTATTTTTGTATTACTGTATGCACTGTTCACCATTTGAAAGTTTTTCTTTGATACTCTAAAAAGTAGACTGTTACAGTGATGTGGGTTTAAATGACTTTTTAACCTTGTTTGAATGCTTGCTTGTTGCAGGAAAGGTGGATTGGTGAAGTCGTTTTGTTCTGGAGTGAGTGGTGCAGTGTTAACCATTTAGCTGCCAGAATTGGATGTTGCATAGCTAGTGAGCATCAGAGTGATTGTGGGTTGTCCCCAGGGCCTTAAACATGGGGTGGTGGCAGTGAATTGACAATTTATTGGTCAGATCACATGCCCAGCATTGTGCATAGCTAGTGAACATCAGAGTGATTTGTGGGTTGTCCATAATACCTTAAACATGGGGTGGTGGCAGCAGAAGACAACACAGAATTTTAGCAAACTTCTTTATGTAGAAAAATTTATAGAAAATAAAAATGTAAATACCTGATGACCATGGATTGAAAAGGACTACAATGTAGCCAACGTGAGTTACTCCACTGTCTGCACCGACAGAGCATATCGTCCGATAACAGCATTGGTTGGTGTATAGAACCTATAGTCATGGAATTAGGTCCAATGTCACCTTTCTGTGCTCCCCAGCTATTATTTGGAGGAGAGTTGGAACCAGAAAAATTTAGTCCAGGACCGAAGAAAACTAACAGTAGAGAAAATATCTAGTAAAGAGTAAAGGTATACTGTATAATGGTTTCTGAAGGAAAAAAAAAAGCCTAACAAAGCTACATTTTTATTGTGAGCTTGCATGTATTGATCCGTTGATTAATGCTTAATCGAGATAGCCAAACCCATTAAAATTATTTTTGTCTGCATGTTTGTGATATTGGCTATCAATTTAATTTTGGCACATAGACTAACTAATGCTAAAATATTGAGCCAAACTTGGCACATGTGTATTACCCTAGGATCGTACTGACTATGTAGTTCACTAGAGACTGTACAAAAATAAAATGTTTCACAGATTAGTATTCATTTATACTTATTTAAGGGTTTGAATATCTAATCTAAAAAAGGAGGGGCAAAGCTTATTAAAAGAAGTACTACACTTAACATTTACACTATAGGACTAATAATATATGATAAGCAACCTATAAAAATTAGAGGGGGATCCGGCTCTGACTCGGACCTGGATCTGACTGGAACCACTTGGTTCTGAATCCGAATGATCCGTCCGAATCCAAGACGTATTGTCCAGATTTCGGGACTTCGGAGCAAGTATCGAACGTTCGAGGATTATCGAATAACAGAAAGATTTGCATTTGTTCAAAAATTTCTGTCTGACTGAATTTTAATTGGTGAAAATAAACTAGAATATGCTTGTTGGGTTTGTACACAAATTACTCGCACCTGATGTCATAAGGCTAGCGTTGAACTGCAGCTTATCTTCAGCTTTCACCAGACTTGTTGAACTTTAAGTTGACAAGGAATTCCTGTCCCCGGCGGACAATAGCTCTTTACTGAGGTAGTCGCTGCATCTGTGGGCTGCTCTGTTATCATTAATATTGAGATCAGCACTAAGAACTTTAGATCTACAGGAAAAATAATATTCAAAGTCTTAGGTTACATGACAAGTTGATAACAAAATGTAATGTTTCTGAATTAAAGCAACAAAATACTTTGATAACTGTTTAGATATGATTGATTCATTGTTACTTACAGTGGTTTGAAAAACTATTGCCCCCTTCCTGATTTCTTATTCTTTTGCAAGTTTGTCACACTTAAATGTTTCTGCTCATCAAAAACCGTTAAATATTAGTCAAAGATAACTTAATTGAACACAAAATGCAGTTTTCAATGATGGTTTTTATATTAGTGAAAAAAAAACTCCAAATCTACATGGCCCTGTGTGAAAAGTGATTGCCCCCTTATAAAATAATTAAAAATAAACTAATTGAGATCATTCAGTCTGGTAAAGGTTATAAAGCCATTTCTAAAGCTTTGGGACTCCAGGAACCACAGTGAGAGCCATTATCCACAAATGGCAAAAACACGGAACAGTGATGAACCTTCCCAGGAATGGCCAGCCGACTAAAATTACCCCAAGAGCACAGAGAAAAACGCTACCGAGAGGCCACAAAAGACCCAGGACAACATCTAAAGAACTGCGAGCCTCACTTGCCTCAATTAAGGTCAGTGTTCACGACTCCACCATAAGAAAGAGACTGGGCAAAAACGGCCTGATGGCAGATATCCAAGGCGCAAACCACTTTTAAGCAAAAAGAACATTAAGGCTATCTCAATTTTGCTAAAAAACATCTCAATGATTGCCAAGACTTTTGGGAAAATACCTTGTGGACCGACGAGACAAATGGAACTTTTTGGAAGGTGCGTGTCTCGTTACATCGGCGTAGAAGTAACACAACATTAGCAAAAGAACATCATACAACAGTAAAATATGGTGGTGGTAGTGTGATGGTCTGGGGTTGTTTTGCTGCTTCAGGACCTGGAAGGCTTGCTGTGATAGATGGAACCATGAATTCTACTGTCTACCAAAAATCCTGAAGGAGAATGTCCGGCCATCTGTTCGTCAACTCAAGCTGAAGCGATCTTGGGTGCTGCAGCAGGAAAATGACCCAAAACACCACCAGCAAATCCACCTCTGAATGGCTGAAGAAAAAAAAAATGAAGACTTTGGAGTGGCCTAGTCAAAGTCCTGACCTGAATCCTATTAGATGTTGTGGCATGACCTTAAAACAGGCGGTTCATGCTAGAAAACCCTCAAATAAAGCTGAATTACAACAATTCTGCAAAGATGAGTGGGCCAAAATTCTTCCAGAGCGCTGTAAAAGACTTGTTGCAAGTTATCGCAAACGCTTGATTGCAGTTATTGCTGCTAAGGGTGGCCCAACCAGTTATTAGGTTCAGGGGGCAATTTCTTTTTCACACAGGGCCATGTAGATTTGGAGTTTTTTTTCTCACTTAATAATAAAAACCATCATTTAAAACAGCATTTTGTGTTCAATTATGTTATCTTTGACTAATAGTTAACGGCTTTTGATGAGCAGAAACATTTAAGTGTGACAAACATGCAAAGAATAAGAAATCGGAAGGGGGCAAATAGTTTTTCACACCACTGTATCTAAGTGTTTGAATATTTAATCTAAAAAATAAAGGGCAAAAGCTAAAGTTATGAATAAAAGTGAAGTTTACAGTTTCATCCATAAATAGTAACTAAACTAGGCCACACTCGTGCACTTCTGATCGCGTTTTGCAACCTGTTTTGCAATGTATTGTAATTACGCTTTGCATGCATTACCCTTTGTAAATGGTCACAGTCATGGCTGTATAGATTGTTTATGTTATGAAAAAGGTGTCTCCCTTGTCTTATTACGTAATGGTAGCAGTACACGTCTGTTAATACCGTAAGCAAATTAATGATCACAAAAAGGAAAATTTTCATTCTGACATTATGGACCCCTAAATACAGTATAGGAATCCAACAATGTCCTAGGCGAAAAGAATTCACATCTCAAGTAACCGCTACATTTAAAAAAAATATTATTTCTTTTTCAGTCATCAATTCATCAAAATACATAATTAATTTAAATATAACTATATATATATATATGCATGTGTATATATGTATCTATACTAAATATATATGTATCTTACTAAACATTAATATGTGAATACATTAAGTCAAATTATTCCCAAGGGTGAATATGCTCAAATTCTTAGCAACACTTGATAGGTCCTCTAAAAACTTCACAGGGGACTTAGGGTTTCGCTGGACCGTGGCTGAGAAACACGCTCTAAGGGGCATATTTATAAAAGGATCGCTATTTTCGCCATCATCGCAATGACAAATAGCACTATTTTCGCCTTATTTATAAACTCGCTCATTTTTGCTTTCGCCTTTGCAGAAAAGTATCACTGTGGCGATGTGTGGCGATAGTTTTCGCCCTATTAATTGCATTAAGTGTGGTATCACTGCGAAAAGAGAGATTGCTCTCTAGTGTAATTTCAGAGTTATCTTTGTCACTTTTTTATTTACAGCAATTTATAAATAGGGGGATTTTCGCCTTTTTGCCCCTTTTCTCCCTTTTGTTGCATTTTTTGCAGTTTTAACAGGATTTTCCCCAAACATCATTACTTACTGGAATGTTCCATTAATATGACTATTTCTTACACAGCACTATGGTATGTTCCCATATTAATGTAACTGGTTTGGTAATAGCTGCAGTTTGCTTAAAAAAAGAACAACACTAAAAAATGTCCTATTAATAAATAGAGACAATTCGCCTGGGTGAGTTTTACACTATTTATCATATCCTATTAATAAAATAGAGAAAATTCGCCTGGGTGAGTTTCAACTATTATCATATCCTATTAATAAATAGAGACAATTCACCTGGGTGAGTTTTACACTATTATCATATTCCTATTAATAATAGAGACAATTCGCCTGGGTGAGTTTTACACTATTATTCATATCCTATTAATTAAATAGAGACAATTCGCCTGGGTGAGTTTTACACTATTTATCATATCCTATTAATAAAATAGAGAAAATTCGCCTGGGTGGTTTTACACTATTTATCATATCCTATAATAATAGAGACAATTCGCCTGGGTGAGTTTTACACTATTATCATATCCTATTAATAAAATAGAGACAATTGCCTGGGTGATTTACACTATTTATCATATCCTATAATAAAATAGAGAACATTCGCTGGGTGAGTTTTTACACTATTTATATATCCTATTAATAAAATAGAGACAATCGCCTGGGTGAGTTTTACACTATTTATCATATCCTATTAATAAAATAGAGACAATTCGCCTGGGTGAGTTTTACACTATTTATCATATCCTATTAATAAAATAGAGACAATTCGCCTGGGTGAGTTTACACTATTTATCAATCCTATAATAAAATAGAGACAATTCGCCTGGGTGAGTTTTACACTATTTATCATATCCTATTAATAAAATAGAGAAAATTCGCCGGGTGAGGTTTATACTATTTATCATATCCTATTAATAAATAGAGACAATTCGCCTGGGTGAGTTTTACAACTATTTATCCTATCCTATTAATAAATAGAGACAATTCGCCCGGGTGAGTTTTACACTATTATCATATCTATTATAAATAGAGACAATGCCTGGGTGAGTTTACATATATCAACTATTAATAAAGAGACAATTGCCTGGTGAGTTTACACTATTTATCATATCCTATTAATAAAATAGAGACAATTCGCCTGGGTGAGTTACACTATTTATCATATCCTATTAATAAATAGATACAATTGCCTGGTGAGTTTTACACTATTTATCATATCCTATAATAAAAATAGGAGAAAATTGCCTGGGTGAGTTTTACACTATTATAGTATCCTATTAATAAATAGAGAAAATTCGCCTGGGTGAGTTTTACACTATTTATCGTATCCTATTAATAAATAGAGAATATTTGCCTGGGTGAGTTTTACACTATTTATCATATCCATTAATAAAATAGAGAATATGCCTGGGTGAGTTTTACACTATTTATCATATCCTATTAATAAAATAGAGGACAATTCGCCTGGGTGAGTTTTACACTATTTATAATATCCTATTAATAAAATAGAGACAATTCGCTGGGTGAGTTACACTATTTATCATATCCTATTAATAAAATAGAGACAATTCGCGGGTGAGTTTTACACTATTTATCATATCCTATTAATAAAATAGACAATTCGCTGGTGAGTTTACACTATTTACATATCTATTAATAAATAGAGACAAATTCCCTGGGTGAGTTTTACACTATTTATCAATCCTATTAATAATATGAGACAATTCGCCTGGGTGAGTTTTACACTATTTATCATATCCTATTAATAAAATAGAGACAATTCGCTTTTGGTTTTACACTATTTATCATATCCTATTAATAAAATAGAGACATTCGCCTGGGTGAGTTTTACACTATTTATCATATCCTATTAATAAAAGAGACAATTGGCCTGGGTGAGTTTTACACTATTTATCATTACCTATTAATAAAATAGAGAAAATTCGCCTGGGTGAGTTTTACACTATTTATCCTATCTTATATAAAATAAAGATATTTGCCTGGGTGAGTTTTACACTATTTATCATATCCTATTAATAAAAATAGAGACAATTTGCCTGGGTGAGTTTTTCACTATTATCATATCCTATTAATAAATAGAGAAAATTCGCCTGGGTGAGTTTACACTATTTATCATATCTTATTAATAAATAAAGAAATTTGCCTGGGTGAGTTTTACAATATTTATCATATCCTATTAATAAAATAGAGACAATTCACCTGGGTGAGTTTTACACTATTTATCATATCCTATTAATAAAATAGAGACATTACCCGGGTGAGTTTTACCATATTATCATCCTATTAATTAAAATAGAGACAATTGGCCTGGGTGAGTTTTACACTATTTATCATATCATTAATAAAATAGAGACAATTCGCCTGGGTGAGTTGGAGTTTTACACTATTTATCATATCCTATTAATAAAATAGAGAAAATTCCCCTTTGTGAGTTTTACACTATTTATCATATCCTATTAATAAAATAGAGAAAATTCGCCTGGGTGAGTTTTACACTATTTATCGTATCCTATTAATAAAATAGAGAAAATTCACCTGGGTCAGTTTTACACTATTTATCGTATCCTATTAATAAAATAGAGAAAATTCGCCTGGGTGAGTTTTACACTATTTATCATATCCTATTAATAAAATAGAGAAAATTCACCTGGGTTAGTTTTACACTATTTATCATATCCTATTAAAAAATAGAGACAATTCGCCTGGGTGAGTTTTACACTATTTATCATATCCTATATAATAATAGAGACAATTCGCCTGGGTGAGTTTTACACTATTATCATATCTATTAATAATAGAGACAATTCGCCTGGGTGAGTTTTACAACTATTTATCATATCCTATTCCTATAATAAAATAGAGACAAATTCGCCTGGGTGAGTTTTACACTATTTATCAATCCTATTAATAAAAAGAGACAATTCGCCCTGGGTGAGTTTTACACTATTTATCATATCATTAATAAAATAGAGACAATTGCCTGGGTGAGTTTTACACTATTATCAATCTATTAATAAAATAGAGAAAATTCGCCTGGGTGAGTTTTACACTATTTATCATATCCTATTAATAAAATAGAGACAATTCGCCGGGTGAGTTTTAAACTATTTTCATATCCTATAATAAAATAGAGACAATTCGCCTGGGTGAGTTTTACACTATTTATCATATCTATTAATAAAATAGAGACAATTCGCCTGGGTGAGTTTTACACTATTATTCATATCCTATTAATAAATAGAGACAATGCCTGGGTGAGTTTTACACTTATCATATCCTATTAATAAAATAGAGACAATTCGCCTGGGTGAGTTTTACACTATTTATCATATCCTATTAATAAAATGAGACAATTTGCCTGGGTGAGTTTTACACTATTTATCATATCTATTAATAAAATAGAGAAAATTCGCCTGGGTGAGTTTTACACTATTTATCTATCCTATTAATAAATAGAGACAATTTGCCTGGGTGAGTTTTACACTATTTATTCATCCTATTAATAATAGAGAAATTTGCCTGGGTGAGTTTTACACTATTTATCATATTCCTATTAAAAATAGAGACAATTGCCTGGGTGAGTTTACACTATTTATCATATCCTATTAATAAAATAGAGACAATTCGCCTGGGTGGTTTTAACTATTATATATCCTATTAATAAAATAGAGACAATTGCTGGGTGAGGTTTACACTATTTATAATCTCCTATAATAAAATAGAGAATTCGCCGGTGGAGTTTTACACTATTTATCATATCCTATTAATAAAATAGGACAATTCGCTGGGTGAGTTACACTATTATCATATCCTATTAATAAAAAAGAGACAATTCCTGGGTGAGTTTACACCATTATTCATATCCTATTAATAAATAGAGACAATTCGCCTGGGTGAGTTTTACACTATTTATCATATCCTATTAATAAAATAGAGACAATGCCCTTGGTTTTACACTATTTATCATATCTATTAATAAATAAGAGACATTCGCCTGGGTGAGTTTTACACATTTATCATATCCTATTAATAAAATAGAGACAATTGCCTGGGTGAGTTTTACACTATTTATCATATCCTATTAATAAAATAGAGAAAATTCGCCTGGGGGAGTTTTTCACTATTTATCATATCTATTAAAAAATAGAGAAATTTGCCTGGGTGAGTGTTTTACAATTTATCATATCCTATTAATAAAATAGAGACAATTGGCTGGGTGAGTTTTACACTATTTATCATATCCTATTAATAAAATAGAGAAAATTCGCCTGGGTGAGTTTTACACTATATATATCTTATTAATAAATAAAGAATATTGCCTGGGTGAGTTTTACACTATTTATCATATCCTATTAATAAAATAGAGACAATTCACCTGGGTGAGTTTTACACTATTTATCATATCCTATTAATAAAATAGAGACAATTACGCCTGGGTGAGTTTTACACTATTATCATATCCTATTAATAAAAAGAGACAATTGGCCTGGGTGAGTTTTTACACTATTTATCATATCTACTTAATTAAAATAGAGACAATTCGCCTGGGTGAATTTTACACTATTTATCATATCCTATTAATAAAATAGAGGACAATTTGCCTGGGTGAGTTTTACACTATTTATCATATCCATTAATAAAATAGAGAAATTCGTCCTGGGTGAGTTTTACACTATTTATCATATCCATTAATAAAATAGAGAAATTCGCTGGGTGAGTTTTACACTATTTATCATATCTATTAATAAAATAGAGAAAGAAAATCGCCTGGGTGAGTTTTACACTATTTATCATATCCTATTAATTAAAAAGAGAATATTTGCCTGGTGAGTTTTCTTTTATCTATCCTTTAATAATGAGGAACTTCGCCTGGGTGAGTTTTACACTATTTATCATATCCTGTTAATAATAGAGACAATTCGCCTGTGTGAGTTTTACACTATCATATCCTATTAATAAAAAAAGAGACAATTTACCTGGGTGAGGTTTACACTATTTATCATATCCTATTAATAAATAGAGACAATTTGCCTGGGTAAGTTTTACACTATTTATCATATCCTATTAATAAATAGAGACAATTCGCCTGGGTGAGTTTACACTATTTATCATATCCTATTAATAAAATAGAGACAATTGCCTGGGTAAGTTTTACACTATTATCATATCCTATTAATAAAATAGAGACAATTCACCTGGGTGAGTTTTAACTCTTTATCATATCCTATTAATAAATAGAGAAAATTCGCCTTTTGAGTTTTATACTATTTATATCTTTGGCTGAAAAAAAACTCTATATGTATTAACCATTTAATACTACTTTATAAAACACCAGGCAGTATTGCCTATTTACCATCATATGTGCTGAGCTTTTTTTTATACTAACATTATTAGTGCTACTTTTTGCTAGTAATTTTCGCTTTTGATGAAAATTCGCCTTTTAATAACTGATGAAGGAAAAGTTGAAATAAAAATTTATGGTAAAGGCTGGTGGGAAAATAGCAAAAATAATGCTTTATAAATATGTTCTCAGACCCCCATTTGATTGTATTGGTAAATAAAGAAAATCGGAAATAAAAAAAAAATCTTTAAAAAGCGAAAAATTTATCTTAAAAAAGAAAATCGCAGATCGTATTACAGCAAATACTGGAAAATAGTCTAACACCCCCCTGAGTACTTATTAGTATTGAGAAACACTCCACAATGTACAACACCTCCATGGACCCATTGGCAGGCTAAATAAATGGCCACTATGCGTTTTCGCCACCTAAGACTTGGCGAATTGGAATGGCTGAACTTAACGCAAAAATACACTTTTCGCCATTTTATAAATATGCTTGAGCGGTTACCGCAGCGATGTATGGCAAAAAGCGAAATGTAGCGGTAATAACCTTTGCAACTGGTTATCACTGCTATAAATAGCGAAAAGGCCAAATAGGTGAAAACGCTGCGTTAAAGAAGGCGAAAAGTTTAATGAACCTTTATAAATATGCCCCTAAGTCTTGTCACAATCTTCCATTTGAATTTTGCCAATTTGAACAAGTGCAATGATGAACTCTATAGATCAATTAAAAAACGTTTGGACATTAAGAAGCACCTACTGAATTGGGGTGTAAAACCCCCGCTTCTCATTACAGTACGACACTCTGGCATGGTCTGATAAGCTGAAACAGGTTTAATACTGCATCCCCTGAGCAATAGAATAAAGGTTTGTGCTCCTAAAATAATTGAATTGAAAGGGAGCAGCAAATCTCTTGAACATTGTCTAAAAATTAATTGACACAATACATGTCTGTATTATATGGTCTAAATAAATTCTACAGTATTTATAGTGAAACATATAGGGTGATCTATTAAAAAGCAGATATAGCATGGCTGTTGAAGGGTATACCTACTTATTAGGGTTGCCACCCAAACACAAATAAAATGTACATGCTGAAAGGATGCTAAATTGAGTAGCAGGAGGTCTTCCTGTGGTAAATGATAATAAACAAAAAACATATTTCTACCCTTAACATTCCACAAAAACTTGCATTATTATATATGCACCTTTCCTTTAAGATCCAAACACATGTAAAATTACATGCTGCAAAGCTAGTACCAGTTAATTAAGGGCATGTCCACCCATTTAATAACTTTTGGGGTATGGTAGATCTCCCACCGAGCCCCAACCACTATAATAGTTTTACAAGAAACTCCCCAATCATTACTTACCTTACATCTTTCTTCCGGCGTACTGTCTGGCCCTCTGCTTGCATGAAACTGCAAGCAGGGGGCCGGACCGGCAGCGTGTCTGTGATTGGGAGAGGCATTGGAGAACGCGGGGGAAAGAGGTAAGGTAAGTAATGATCGGGGGAGTTCTGTAAAAACTATTATAGCGGTTGGGTTGGGGGAGGGAGATCTACTATACCCCAAAAGGTTACACACTAGGGGGAGGGAGAGCAAAACGGGTGGGAGAGGGAGGGGGGGAGGTGCTGCAGTGCGCATGGCAAAATTCTCCTGGAGGAGAGACAGGAGGCAGAGTAATATATGGACTCTGCCAGGCTCCTGGTGGCCAGTTTTCTGGACTTTGGAGGGGCATAGCAGGGTAGCAATTTGAAGCAGGGATGTAAAGTAAGGATTTTATTACACTACAGAGTGGGGCCAGTAGTGGGTTTAAATTATAGTTTGGGGGTGGACATGCCCTTTAAACGCAGTGCTGTATGACTACACTAAATCTCTACAGCTTCCACAATGATTCTAATGTAAACCAGCCTGTCACCACGTGCATTGTAAATGTGTTTGGGTCTTAAAGGAGGGTCTAGGGTGGCAACCCTAGACACACTCAGGGTGATTTATCTCCTTCTCGTGGACTGGTGTCAAAACTTCACTGCACACTCCAGATGAGAAAATCTCATCTGCAACTTTGCAGTCCCTTCTGAAAATCGTTTGGGTCCACCTTCAGCACTTGCACATCATTTTAGTTTCAAAGCATTTTAGGTTTTAAAGTTTTGTGTCATCACAGAAATTTTTTTTACTGTAGACTGATATTTGGACTGTGATACGTGGCCTTTATGATAGAAACCATCTTCACTGTAAGATAGATATTTGGACTGTGATACGTGGCCTTATGATAGAAACTCTCTTTCACTGTAAGATTGATATTTGGACTGTGATACGTGGCCTTTATGATAGAAACTCTCTTTCACTGTAAGATTGATATTTGGACTGTGATAAGTGGCCTTTATGATAGAAACTCTCTTTCACTGTAAGATTGATATTTGGACTGTGATACGTGGCCTTTATGATAGAAACTCTTTTTGCTGTAAGATTGATATTTGGATGTGATACGTGGCTTTATGATAGAAACTCTCTTTCACTGTAAGATGATATTTGGACGGATAAGTGGCCTTTATGATAGAAATCTCTTTCACTGTAAGATTGATATTTGGACTGTGATACGTGGCCTTATGATAGAAACTCTCTTTCCTGTAAGATTGATATTGGACTGTGATACGTGGCCTTTATGATAGAAACTCTCTTTCACTGTAAGATTGATATTTGGACTGTGATACGTAGCCTTTATGATAGTATAGTATAGTATTTGAGGTTGAATAAAGATATATGTCCATCCAGTCCAACCCATCTAGCAATATCCTAATTTCCTGCCTAACTGTTGATCCAGAGGAAGGCAAAAAAAAACCACCAAATTTATGAAGGGGAAAAACATTTCCCTGGATCAACTCTACTTTATGAATCAATACCAGTAACTTGCAACATTTCCTGTTTGCAGAAACTCATCCAGCTTTTTTTTAAAACTGACCAATGAACCTGCCATAACAATGTCCACTGTCCATAGCATTACCGTTCTCACAGTGAAAAACCCTTTCCGAACTTGAAGCCTAAACCTTTTTTCTTCAAGTCTTACGGGATGTCCACGTGTCCTCTGACATGTTCTATTGGTGAACAATGCCCCAGAGAGTTTATTGTATGGCCCGTTAATGTATATTTATACACAGTAATCATATCCCCACGCAAGCGCCTTTTCACCAGCGTACATAATTGTAACTTTTCCAGTCTCTCTTCATATTCAAACTCCCCCAATGTCCAAATTAATTTAGTTGCCCTTCTCTGAACACTTTCCATTTCAAAGATGTCCTTTTTGTACACAGGATTCTAAATTGCACTGCATATTCCAAATGAGGCCTTACCAATGCTTTGTAAAGAGGGAGAATAACATTTTCCTCCCTTGAATACAAGACAATACCATGCTGGCTCTGGCTGTTGCCACCTGGCACTGCTTGCTTCCTTTAAGTTTGTTATCCACCAAAACTCCAAGATCCCTTTCCAACAGGGATTCACTTAAAGGGCATGTCCACCCTTGTAATAAACTTTTTATATAATGTACTGCTCTTTCCCCTAGCCCCAACCGCATAACTTTTTTTTACAGAAAATGCCCCAATCTTTACTTAACATGCCTCTATCCTTCGTCGCACTGCCCCGGCCCTCTGCTTGCACAGAAATGCAAGCAGGGGGCGGGACCGGCAGCCGCGTCTGTGATTGGCTAAGAGGCAGCCAATCACAGACGCGGCTGCCGGGAGTTCAGAACAGCAAAGGAGAGAAGCATGGTAAATAAAGACCGGGGCACTTTCTGTAAATAAAAGTTGGGGCTGGGGGAAGGAGCAGTACATAATATATAAACAGGGAGATTCAATAAAAGTTCTTATCGTTTAAAATGGTGGTAATATTGCCCCAACCAATCAGAACTTATGTAACATTTGAAAGCTAACATTTGATTGGTTGGGGCAAAATTAGCACCATTTTAAACGATTAGAACTTTTACTGAATAACCCTGAAAGGATTTTACACTAGGGGGAGGGAGACAAAATCGTGAGGGAGGGGGAGAATGGCTGCAGTGCGCATGCCAAACTTTTCCCAGAGGGGAGACAGGAGGCAGAGTCCTATATGGACTCTGCTAACCTCCTGTTGGCCAGTTTTTGGGACTTTGGGGGGGACTACAGGAGAACCATATGGAGCTGGCATGTGAGGTAAGAATTTTTACACACTACATAGTGGGACCTGTAGTGGGTTAAATTATAGTTTGGGGGGTGGACATGCCCTTTAACACAGAGCCATTTATAGTATAAGCAGCACAAGCATTTTTAAGTCCAAAATGCATCATCTTACATTTATCAACATTGAATCTCATCTGCCACTTAGCAGCCCAATGTGACAATCTATCTAGATCCCCCTGCAACGATTGCACATCCTCTGAAGTTTTTAATGGTTGACAAAGTTTTGTGTTGTCAGCAAACACAGAAACCTTGCTGACAATACCCACTTCTAAATCATTAATAAATAGATTAAATAGAAGCGGCCCCAACACAGAACCCTGTGGCACCCCACTTTAGTCCATAATGATGAAGCCCCATTAACAACTACTCTCTGCATCCTATTCATTAACCAATTTCTATCCATGTACAAATGTGACTCCCCAGACCAACAGACCTCAGCTTTTACATTAGTCACCTATGGGGGACTGTATCAAAAGCCTTTGCAAAATCCAAGTAAACTACATCTACTGCTATACCAGAGTCTAAATTTCTACTTACTTCCTCATAAAAGCCAAGAAAGATAGTTTGACAAGATCTATTCCTCCTAAATCCATGCTGGTTAGTACTTATAATGTCAGTCCTTGAAACATACTCTAGAACATGTTCCCTTATTAAACTTTCCAGGATCTTCCTCACCACTGAAGTTAAACATACAGGCCTGTAATTACCCGGCTGTAAACGACTACGCTTTTTGAATATTGGAATAACATCAGCCTTTTTCCAATCCAGAGGCACACCACCGGACATGAGGGAATCAGCAAAAATAAGAAACAATGGCCTAGATAAAACTGAACTTAGCTCCTTAAGTACCCAAGGATCTATTTTATCCAGTCCAGGAGATTTATTAATATTAACCTTATTCAGTTCGTTCTGTACCATATCCTCGGCTAACCAAAGTGCACTTGAATCTTTTATACCATTATTGCTACTATACTCTATGATATCTGTACTTGGATCTTCAATAGTGTATACAGAGGGAAAAAAAATATTCAAGACATTTGCTTTATCGCCATCCTCCGTAACTAACTTATTCCCATTAATCAATGGTGCCACATTCTCAGTCGTCATCTTCTTACTATTAATATATTTTTATATTATAGGCTTAGTGATGCTTTGTTCAGCTATCCTAACTTCATTATTAATTTTAGCTAGTTTGATTGCTTTCTTACACTCCTTGTTACAGTTTTTATAATCCCTAAAGGCCCTTTCCGTTCCCTCTGACTTAAAGGTTTTAAATGCCTTTTTCTTCCTTTCCGTTTGAATGGAACATCTTTACATCAGAATTCAGCCACATGGGCGCTGATTTATTTTTTTTACATTTATTTGCAAAGGGTATAAATTTAGATGTGAATTGACTTAAAATCCCCTTGAACCCAGTCCACTTCTGTTAAGTACCTTTTTCTGATAATACATTATTCCAGTTGACATTCTGAAGAGCTGCTTTTAACCTGGGAAAATTTGCCTTCCTTCAGGAAGGAACCTCCAACATGGCCCAAGATATAAGCAGACAGACGGGCGATATCAGCACACGGCCTAGAGCAAGGAGATCCCGTCCACCGGAACGGTTCAGTCCTCCTCCAAGCCGCAGACAACAGAGTCGCAGCCCGAGTCCGGCCCGGGAGGAGCAGCACAGGGACAATTCGGTCTTCCCCTGGGCCGCGACACAACAGCAGCGGCGGGAAAACAAAGCAGTATGGCGCCTCCACCAGGACGCATCACCACAGAACCAGCAGCAGCCACCAGGATACCACAAGGGGAGAAGCGGACACACTGGGCAAGACACAAGGGCCCAAGGAATGCTCCGCAGGGAAGACAGGCGCGGACACACCACCCTTATACAATGGCAGCACTGGTAAGTACCACATCTCAGGGGCAAGTGGGTAGAATAACACCCCAATACACCCAATAAACCCCCAACAATGCACAGCCTGGTCCTCAGGTCAGGGCACAAGCAGCACGGCCTGGTCTTCAGGCCATGACACACACAGCACACCTCAGGACACAAGCCTGGTCCTCAAGCCAGGGTACAAACAGCCCACTTCAGCACAACCCCCTCTAAAGCATGCAGACAGGAGGTTGGGGGCACTTTATACAGGGGACCCGACAGGCCCCTCTACTATTTTGTCTCCACAGGCCATGGAATCCCAGTAAACAGCATCACAGCAATATCCCTGGAATACCACAGCATCTATTTCATCCAGGAATGCGAATCAACAACCAGATTCTCAGACAGCGCAGGAGAATACAGGTACTCACACCACCATCAGTCAAACACTTCACAGACAGAAGGCCAGGAATCAATTTCAAGGGACAGTAACAATTTCATACATTTCATAAATAGGCAGCTATTATTCAATTGGGACAACACACAGACTAATCAGCCTACCACAACAAGCGCATAAGCCACAGGGCCATCTACACAGGTTGTAGACCAAGGCCCAGTCAGGATGGAAGCTCAGCAGCCACTACCACCTCCTCATAGACCGATAGCCGAAATGCAACAGGCGGACATACACCAAAACACCGGCTCAGCAATAGATGCCTCAGCGCCCATTTCAGACTTTGCTAAAGGGCATACATGTGTCTGTTTTGAGGGTCCATTGGGCGCTCATTTAAAAACAGATACAAAAGAAGCCATATGGCGGGGGGAATTTATAGACATCTTTACCTTATTACCATTAGAAAGATTCAATATTGAAAAGTGAGAAAAAGGTAAGGAACACAGGAAGGAGGAGGATGAGGATAGATGCCGCTATCGCCTCATACCTCGATCATTTGGCAATTGGTTACAAGCATATTCCATAATGGCCAGTGTTATTGGGGAAAAATTCCCCGAACAATGTTCCTCACTTTTCTGCTACCTAGACAGTATCTGGGAAGCACACAGGGTCTATGGGGGCCTAGCTTGGCTCCACTATGACGAGCAATTTCATCAAAGGAAATTGGTTCACAGGGAGCTTCGCTGGGGCCACAAAGACATTAGTCTTTGGCTCAGAGTAATGAATGCACCTTACACAGGAGCCCCCTCCATGGCCTACCACTTGGTTCAAGCTTTGGGTTCGGCGATGCCCAATACCATGTCCACACAAAAGAAGGGTTTATGTTGGGAGTTTAATGAAGGACAATGCCAATGGGGTCAGTCTTGCAAGCTTCGCCATGAATGCGCTCTATGCTCTGGCTCCCATCCACAGGTCAAATGTTTTCGTTGCTTTCGACCACAACAAGGAAAGGGCAGGGAACCAAATGGAAAAGGGGGAGACCCCAGTGATGGTAGAGGCTTTGGTACCATGGCTAGAGAGATACCCAAATAAAAAAAAGCAAGGTTCCTAAGGGAGGGTTTTACCATGGCTTCAGAATTCCTGAAGTTCTAGATACCTGTGCACATAGGGTAATATAGTCCAGGCGGCAGGTGCAGTCTATCCCACAGGGTTTCCTTCACCCCAGCAATCCAATGCAGAAACAAAATGTAGGGAGGACGCACACTGCAAAGCCAATGTAATCTTTATTCAAACATCAAACAGCACATGTGCACGTGTGCTGTTTGAATAAAGATTACATTGGCTTTGCAGTGTGCGTCCTCCCTACATTTTGTTTCTGTTCAGAATTCCTGCTCAAGCTGACACATCAAAAATCATTCACAAAAACTTGCAATCAGTACACAAGTCAATGATGATAGTCAAAGACAAACTTTAAAAGGAAATTTCATTAGGCAGAATGGCGGGACCCGCCATTTGCTAATCTGAGGGTCTCTCCTTTGGATCTCATCCCCAAGAAGGAACCTGGCAGTTTTCGGCTTATCCATCATTTGTCGTTTCCCGCAGGAGACTCTGTGAATGATGACATAGATAAAGAACTGTCCAGAATTTCCTACACTTCCTTCAACGAGGCTCTCAGATTAGTGCAAGCAGCAGGTCGAGGTGCCTTGATGGCAAAACCCGATATCGATTCGGCCTTTCGGCTCTCTCCTGTACACCCTGATTCCATCCCTTTATTGGGATGTCAGCTCGAAATCAAATACTTCATAGACAGGTCTTTGCCGATGGGCTGCTTGATATCATACGCGTATTTCCAAGCATTCAGCACCTTTTTGGAATGGGTAGTGAGACAATTGTCGGGTGTCAATTCAAGCATCCACTGTAAGATTGATATTTGGACTGTAACATACATAGTAACATAGTAATTAAGCTTGAATAAAGACATACGTCCATCAAGTCCAACCTATTCACCCTCTTTATATATATATATATATATATATATTTTTTTTTTTTTTTTTACCCATGACAATAGTGGATCCAGAGGAAGGAAAAAAAGAGCTAAAAAGGGGACAAAAAAAATTCCTTCCTGACTCCAAACGGCAATCGGAAAGTATCCCTGGATCAACCAGATCTATATGCATTAATACCAGTAATTCTCGATATTTTTTAGTTTTAGAAACTTATCCAGGCCTTTTTTAAAGCTATTCAATGAACTTGCCATTACCACATCTGCTGGAAGACAGTTCCACAATTTCACCATTCTCACTGTAAAGAAACCCTTCCTAACCTGAAGATGAAACTTCTTTTCTTCCAACCTTAGAGTATGTCCACGTGTCCTATAGTGAACAATGCACCAGAGAGTTCATTGTATGGCCCATTAATATATTTGTATAAGGTAATCATGTCCCCACGCAAACGTCGCTTCTCCAATGTAAACAGCCCTAACTTGTCTAATCTGTCTGCATATTCGAGCCCCTCCATTCCCCTTATTAATTTAGTTGCCCTTCTCTGAACTGCCTCAATTTCCAAGATGTCCCTTTTGTATATGGGATTCGAAAACTGCACCGCATATTCCAAATGAGGCCTTACCAGTGCCTTGTAAAGAGGGAGAATAATATTTTTCTCTCTTGAATCTATTCCCCCTTTTATACAAGACAATATCTTGCTAGCTCTAGCCGTTGCTACCTGGCATTGTTTGCTATGGTTAAGTCTGTTAACTACCAGAACCCCCAAATCCTTTTCCATTACAGATGCACTTAACACAGAGTTATTTATGGTGTAGGTGGCACAGGGATTATTAAATCCCAAATGCATCACCTTACATTTATCAACATTGAATCTCATCTGCTATTCTGCTGCCCATTGTGATAATCTATCTAGGTCTGCTTGCAGCACTTGCACATCATTGGAAGTTTCCAAAGCTCTGCATAGTTTAGTGTCATCAGCAAATACTGAGACCTTGTTCTCAATGCCCTCTTCTAAGTCATTTATAAACAGATTAAACAGAAGAGGCCCCAGTACAGAACCCTGAGGCACTCCGCTTAGAACGTGATACGTGGCCTTTATGATAGAAACTCTCTTTCACTGTAAGATTGATATTTGGACTGTGATACCTGGCCTTTATGAGAGAGTAAGCACTTGTCACTTTATACATGGATACCATTGATTGTTTATGTGTATTTATCGATATCTAGCATGTTCATTGATATATGTTATATATGTTATGGTGGAATTCTGCCAATATGTGTATTCTGTTATTAATAAATTATTTATATCTTTATATCGCCTCTAAAATAATTTTTTTGTTGTATTAAGTTAAGTGTTTAAATTATTTTTTTTTAAGGTGCGGGCCCCACATTGTTTTTTAGTAGGGGGTTTAAATCTATTTACTACACTAAAGCTAGGTACACCCAGTGCCTGTGTGTGGGCGCTTTTCCGAACAAGTGAGCGGCAGCCGAACGTTCCAGAAAAAATCAGTAAATTTCCCTCGGCCACGGTAAGAGAGAGTCTGCCGCGGCAGAGGGAAACTCACAGTCACGAGAACGCTCGGGACTGTGTGTATGCAGATCTTTAAAAAATGACAAACAGGATCTGCAAGAAACACATAAACCTAGCTCTCAATACCCAAATAGATTAAATGGAAGAAGCCTCAATAGAGGGAAATGAGGCAACCCACTCAGGACTTTAATCCACAAAGAATATCAGTGAATCTCTTTGTAGCTACCATCATGTTCTGCAATTTGACTATTTTGGATTAAATACATTCATGCACAAAATGTAATAAAATCTAATGGATTTATTGACAGAGAGTAATGACAGCTTCGGGGGGGGAGAAGCAGAGGTAAGATTAAAAGATTAAAACCTGTTTAGACATTGTAGATAATGTTTTGTATGATGAGAGTATCCCTTTAATGTAAGACATCTCCAAACAAGTTGAGTTTAAATAAAAGGGCAGTTTCCTACCTTTGAAAATGGCCATCAACCACCTCTCTACTAGGGATTTTCGAAAATATGAGAAATCTCGTAATTTCGAAAATTTTCGAAAATACGAGGATTTCTCTTATTTTCGTAAATACATATTTTTGAAAATTTTCGAAATGACGAGGGTTACTCGTATTTTCGAAAAATACGTATTTTTGAAAATTTTCGAAATTACGAGGATTTCTCGTATTTTCAAAAATTTTGGAAAATATGTATTTTTTAAAATTTTCTAAATTACGAGAAATTTCACAATTTCGAGGATATTTTTCATTTTAATGGGTCCGCTCGCGGATTTTCGAATTTTCAAATTTCAAATTTTTTCGAAAATTCGCAGATCCTCGAGCGGACCAGATTTTGCAAAGTTCGGACATCTCTACTCTTTACGTGCTCCACAGCCCAAGATATAAAGAAATTACTGACCAGAAAGTTAAAGCTGACGTGACATACTTAGGGCTGCTCCTCCACCTCGCCGCCGGCGAGCACAGCCTCAGACCTCAGTGTGTGAAGATCCCCACAGAGAAGGTAAGGGAATCTACAGCCCTACTCTGCCTGAAAAGGCTGTTTTCACAGTTTTCTGAAGGGGGTCTGAGTGTCCCATGGCACCCATGAGTGGGTGGGGCCACGGCACCCACAAGTGGCAGGGCCACCTGGGGCTGTAAGGGAAGGGACCAAGGGGGCCTGCAAATGGGGGTCCATGAGTGGGAGGGACCAGGGTGCCTTGCAAGGGGAGGAGGAGACACAGGGCAGATTGACTGTCACATGGTTTCAGAGCAGGAAGCAGGAAGTGCAGGGGACCTGGTGATGCTGCTGCCATATCACACACAAAAATGTAAATATCTTCAAAACTATGCAAAATAAACAATGAAAATAAATTGCAAAAATTCTCATTAGAGTAATTCCTATCAATTTACCTATATTCATTTTTGAACCATTACAGCTAATCTGGCAGACCGATCCACGACATGCAATCAATTTTGGAGGAACTGCCTTTCTGGATCTTCTTTGCGGCCGACATACTTTCCTGTTCATTACCATTCATTTTGTGTTTGTATGTCGGGCACAAAGAAGATCCGGAAAGGTGGTTCCTCCAAAATTGTTGTGGATCGGTCTGCCAGGTAAGCTGTAATGTATAGGCACCTGAATTCACCTGAACAAAATTTTGTTCCAAGGACATTCTTGTCTACATGTTTTCCTGGCTCACAAACATAAAGTCATCTGAATCCTGAAGGAAGTACTTTACAATGCCATTAGTCCGAAATAAACTAAATAATCAGTTAACTGACTCAAGTTTGCTGGAAAACTAAAACTATATTCAGTATGTATAAATATACTTATATAATAGGGAGGCTATCATTACAAAATAATTCAGTGATTTAGAAATCCGAAAATTACTATACATATGTATTTGCTCTGAAGTTCTCCTTTAATCTATAAATAAATATGTGTAAGTAACACTTATGGTGTATGTTTTGCTGCATCCTTTCAATCCAGTAATTATTTTGCTCAGTATCTAAATCCCTCTTTTAACCACTATATGTGGCCACATTTACTTACCCGACAATCCCACAACATAAGACTGATGCAGCTGGAACCGCCTTTCCCGTTGTTATTTGCAACTGACATGCGATCGCAAATCCCATTAAAAGAAGAACAGGAAAGGTGGTTCCAGCAGGATCGGCCTAATGTTGTGGGATCGCTCAGGTGGGTAAATAAAATCTCTCTAGTGTATGGCCACCTTAACCCTTCCCATCTAACCAGATTTTTTTTTATAAGGGCAAGCATGCTCAGTAATGAGGCAGCAACACAGCATACAGAAAACCAACTGTCACCATTCCAGCTACAGTAACACTGCTCAAATATTGCACTTGATTGACAGCTGAATGTAAAATGGTTCAGATTGTATTTCTAAAGAAATAAGGGGCAGATCAACAAAAATAGTACTGTGGTGGTTGGAAAGAATGATAGTTTCCATCAATGGAAACTATCAGTATTGATGCCCTTTAAATAGTGGTGCTGCCAAAGGTCTACTGGCCATATTTTCTACCATGACAACAAGAGGTTATTGTAAACTATCTGTAGATAATAGGGTTTAGTGTTCCTAATGCTTAACATGTATTTAATGTTTACATTTTCTGATGAATGCAACCAAACCAACACCATTACCAAAAGGAAGCATTTATCTGTGCTATCATCCAAGCTTTCATGACTGTTTGTTAACCATACTTTGGTACGCAGGTCAGCATGAAGCAAATGTCCCAAACAGGAATTGTAATTTTTTTTCATTTTAAGCATTGACAGTTTTACTTTTTCAATTCCCTTTTCACATTATTTACAGATAGAATCATAAAAAAACTAAAGATACCTTGTAAGTTAGCATGCTAAACAATTGACTGCAAATACATGTGGCTGTGTCTCACATACCTGCCATGTTGTCGAACTTCTTTGTTCTTCTGTTTAGAATAATTTGAATCGCTTGTCCTAAGACAGGGAGTTTGTAGAAAATTACAACCTCTCCTTATGTTTTTAATTGCTAATGTTTAGCAGTGGGTGGAACCTCGCGATTTTTTTTTCATGCTATGCTGTTCAAGCGTCTGTGCTATGGGGATGTTTCTTGCGAAAGTCAATGGGTGAGGTTTCCAGTTTCTGGTCCATGCTAATTTTTTTAGTCATCATTCTGTAAAAAATCTTTGTAATAGGTCCTACAGTAGGTAAGTGATAAAAGATGCTGATAGTGATTAAGAAAAAGGATGCTGGAGGTTTAAATGTTGAGTAATAAGATATTGTTTCTAAGAACGATATGGGATGAATGGGAAAATCATTGTTTGCAGTAAAGTAGTAATAATGTTTGTTACCTTGGTACTTGTTATTTATAAACCTGTGATACAGCAAAACTCCAATTATGTGGAGATGCTAAAATAGTGTCCGTAAGTACCAGTACATACTGGGCCTTAAGAAACAAAGGGGTATTGAATGGGTGATACTGCGCAGTAGCAATATACGACCCGGCACTTATATATTGCACCTTGAACATAAATATACTTGGACATCCTTTAAGATTAGGGGAAAAGAAGTCCCATCTTCAGCTTAGGAAAGGTTTCTTAACAGTGAGAACAGTGAAACTGTGGAACTGCCTTCTAGCACATATGGTAATGGCAAGTTCATTGAATAAATGGCCTGGATGAGTTTCTAAAATGTAAAAATATTGAGAATTACTGGTGTTAATCCATTTAGTTCTTGTTGATCAAGGGATCCCTTCAGAAAGGACCCCCCCCCCATTTTCAACTAGTTTTTCTTTCTTCTCTGGATCAACTGTTAGGTAGGGTTTATAAGCTATAAAGGTTGGACTAGATGGACCTCCGTTACTTTGTAACTATGTGGTGCATGTAACACAAGTCTGCTATACAGCGTTAATATTAATGCAGCCCTAGAAATCAGCAGCACTCTTACACACATACACACAGAAACACTGCAACAAACAAACATACACACACACAAATGCACTGTTACTCAATGTACATTTCATGCAAACAACACTATACAGAGTAACATTCATGTAAATGCATGCCACTGACCCAAAACTGTATAAATATCTTATCCCCATCACTCACTCTACCCTGAACAATGACACTTATTTCTACTGTTCTTCTCCCCTCAAACTTTTTTTGCCATTCTGTTTCTCTCTTCTGTCCAGTTATATTTCCTTTGGTTCATTTAATTTATTGTGCTTTGTTGCCTTTCTTCCTCATTTGTTTTTCATATCAGGATTTTGTTAACTGTAATTAATTTGGCTTGAAAAAGCCAAATTCCTGTTCTTTCTATTTCTTCTTCTTCCGTTTTATTCTTCTGCTTTTTTGGACTGTATCTCCTCCCACAGTTTTTGAGCTAGAGACATGAAATTTGGTACAGACGTGCGGAAGCGTTACTGCGTTATCTGCAAATTTTGGGACATTTTTTACCCATAGACTATAATGGTAACAATCCTCCAATGTGGATATTTCAAAACAGTTTGTTTCATGGTCATAACTACAAATGGTGATACCCCCAACCCCCCACACAGACACAGGTACACCCACCTACTGACCTACCTTTCCATTCCCATGGAAGCCATATTTAAAGGGTAACTATAGTCAAAAAAACTATTTTTGATCAATCATCCACAATAAAAGTTAGTTATATGGTCATACATGCAAAAACGCATACCCCCAAACTCATATGGGTACACATACCTACTGACCTACCTTTTATTACTTTGCCATACATACTTAAAGGGTAACTAAAGTCATAAAAACTAATTTTGATATATCCTCAATAAAAGATAGTTTTATGGTTGCAAACACAAAACAGACATACCCCCTCAACCAGACCCAGGTACACACACCTACTGATATACTTATCCATTACGGTGGCAGCCATACTTAAAGGGCTAAAGTCAAAAAAGCTAATTTTGACCAATCATCAAAAAAGTTTGTTTTTTTAACCCCTAATGTGATACAGGTAAACACACCGACTGATCTACTTATCCATTATTATGGTAGCCATACCATAAAGGGTAACTAAAGTTTGTTTTTTTAACTTCCAACCTGGTACACACACCTACTGACCTACCCTTCCATTTCCATGGCAGCCATATTTAAAGGCTAACTATAGTAAAAAAAAAAACATTTTGACCAATCATCAAAAAAGTTAGTATTTTATCCCCCAACCTGATATGAGTACACACACCAACTGACCTACCTTTAATTCATGTGACATATTTAAAAGGGTAAGTAAAAAACAACAATGTCCTCTTCATTTACATTATTGAGTTTTATAATCTGCAGCACAAACACACCCTTAGAGCTTACAATCTACTTGTATATTGTTATATAAAAATTATTATATTTTTTATATTGTTATATATATTCTCCAAAGTTTCTTTATTTGCATTGTCATGTTCTATTTGAATGAGGTTTTTGGCTTTGTACCTCTACATTTATTACTATAACAGTTTGTTCTTCTGTTCGGTTATTAAAACCAGCCAGTGGCGTAGGAATAGCCATAGCAACCATAGCAGTACTGTCATGGTTGGAGTGTTTCTGCTTCCTGGGCCAGCTTGGGCTCTGCTGCTTCCTATTACTAGGAACTGGGAGCAGTAGCAGCAGTCAATGATGCGTGCAGCATGTGAGCCATAGAAATTATCATTTATTTTGGCATGGGGGATTTTAAAATCTTGAAGCTGGTGTTAAATTTTCGCATTTAAAGCAGCACAAAACCTCTATTAAATTAGGTTGAGGCAAATGTGCATTTGTGGAAACCTAAGCAGCTCCTGCATACCTTTTCTTAAAGTCTCAATAAAGATGAGAATTATAGTCCATTGCTGGTGATGAATTCCAGTTGATGAATCCCGGTTTCGATCCTGAACTGCCGGTTTTGAAAATCCGTGGATCCAATGGATTTTTTACAAAATTTTTATCAAAAGTTTGGATATATTAAATTCGAAAATTCCATTTGAAAATCTAATTTTTTTTTTTTATCGAATATTCTATTGAAAATTCAAAAATTCTGCACAATATATGCTGGATGGAGATATTTAAAAAATGTGGAGCCAGACTGATCTGATCTGATAGTTTCATAATGTGTGTATGTACCAGTTAATATGTACACAAAACACAAATGGGATGGGGAGGGTAATACTGGCCATGCACTAGGTAAACATACATGTGATCAGATGTTAATACAGCTGTTTGTGATGGGGGTAGGGGGGTTGGTCAGGGTCCCGCCATCCAGTCTCGCCCCTAAAGCCATTTTATGGGATTTAGGCAGAGTGCTGAGGCATAACTACCACAGGAGCAGCCCCTGCGACCAAATGGATTTTTCTACCAAAGATACAGCCACCAATATAGACATTAATTGTAGGTGAAGCAGGGAGGTGGGCTACATTATAGCTTTGTGGGGTGGGTGGGGGCATGTTTAGGGGGGGATTACTGGCGCCTGGAATCCCCCCTTTCTGCCTGCTCAGTGCTGTCTGCTGTTCTACCTTTCCTGGTGCCCATATACTGTTATAAAGTTTGTTACATAGATTGTTACATTGTCAATTGAGCTGTGAGTAAGAAGTTTCGATAACACCTCTTAGCCACAATGCAACCACACATTGCATTCAGAAGGTCCCTAACACCTGTCTGTCATATGCTAATTGGGACTTTCCAGGGTACTTAATTTCCAACAGATTCTTGTTCAAGTCATTATGAATTGAGAAAGCCAGTCGGATAACTAGCGAAACGTCTTCAAGGACTAAACTTTAAGTCCAGTTCATCTAACTGAATATAACAGAAATACCATCACCTGGATGTATGAGAACCTTTACAGATAGACTGTCAACATTGTATTATATTTATATAATACTAAACATCAAGCCCGTTAGAATAACGGGTGCTAGAAGCCCAGAGTGCCCCCTTAGTGTCCCAGAGCCATAGCCCCCTCCTCCATGTCCCAAGGCCAGAGTCCCCTCTTAGTGTCCCAAGGCCAGAGTCCCCCTCAGTGTCCCTAAGCCAGGCTACCCTCTCTGTCCCAAATCTAGAGTCCCCCCGCTGTCCCAAATCCAGAATCCCCCCTCGGTCCCAAACCCAGGATACCCCCTCTGTCCTAAATCCAGCCCCCCCTCTATCCCAAATCCAGGGTCTCCTCCTTTCAAAACCCAGGGTCACCCCTCCATCCTAAATCCAGGGTCACCCCTCTGTCCCAAACCCAGCCCCCCCTCTGTCCCAAATCCAGGCCCTCTTTGTCCCAAATCCAGAATCCCCCCCTCGGTCCCAAACCCAGGATACCCCTCTGTCTAAATCCAGCCCCCCCTCTATCCAAAATCCAGGGTCACCCCCTCTGTTCCAAATTCAGGGTCTCCTCCTTTCCAAAACCCAGGGCACCCCCTGTCCCAAATCCAGGGTCCCCCCTCTATCCCAAATCCAGGGTCCCCCCTTTGTTCCAAATCCAGGGTCACCCCCTCCATTCTAAATCCAGGGTCACCCCTCTGTCCCAAACCCAGCCCTCCCCTCTGTCCCAAATCCAGGGCCCTTCTTCTGTCCCAAATCCAGGGTTACTCCCTTTGTTCCAAATCCAGGGTCCCCCCCCTGTCTCAAATCCAGGGTCCTCCCTCTATCCCAAATCCAGGGTCAACCCCTCTGTCCCAAATTCAGGGTCATCCCCTTTCTCAAATTCAGGGTACCCCCCACTGTCCCAAATCCAGGGCACCCCCCTGTCCCAAATTCAATGCCCCTCTCTATCCCAAATCAGGGTCCCCACTTTGTTCTAAATCCAGGGTCACCCCCACTGTCCCAAATCCAGGGTCCCACCTCTCTCCCAAAACCAGCCCCTCCTCTATCCCAAATCCAGTGCACCCTCCTGTCCCAAATCCAGGGTCCCCCCTTTGTTCCAAATCCAGGGTCACTCCCTCTGTCCCAAATCCAGGGTCACCCCTCTGTCCCAATCCAGCCCCCCCTCTGTCCCAAATCCAGGGCCCCTTCTCTGTCCCAAATCCAGGGTTACTCCCTTTGTTCCAAATCCAGGGTCCCCCCCTTTGTCTCAAATCCAGGGTCCTCCCCTCTATCCCAAATCCAGGGTCACCCCCTCTGTCCCAAATTCAGGGTCCCACCTCTGTCCCAAATCCAGCCCTTCCTCTATCCCAAATCCAGGGCACCCCCCTGTCCCAAATCCAGGGTCCCCCCTTTGTTCCAAATCCAGGGTTACCCCCTCCATCCCAAATCCATGGTCACCCCTCTGCCCCAAATACACCCTCCCTCTGTCCCAAATCCCGGGCCCCTCCTCTGTCCCAAATCCAGGGTTACCCCCTTTGTTCCAAATCCAGTCCCCCCCTCTGTCCCAAATCCAGGGTCCCCCCTCTGTCCCAAATCCAGGGTCCCCCCCCCGTCCTAAATCCAGCTCCCTCCCTCTATCCCAAATCCAGCCTCACCCATCTGTTCCAAATCCATCCCACCTCTTTCCTAAATCCAGCCCCCCCTCTGTCCCAAATCCAGCACCCCCATCCCAAATCCAGGGTTACCCCCTTTGTTCCAAATCCAGTCCCCCCCTCTGTCCCAAATCCAGGGTCCCCCCTCTGTCCCAAATCCAGGGTCCCCCCCTGTCCTAAATCCAGCCCCTCTTCTATCCAAATCAGCTCCACCCCTCTGTTCCAAATCCATCCCACCTCTTTCCTAAATCCAGCCCCCCCTCTGTCCCAAATCCAGGGTCATCCCCTCTGTCCCAAATCCAGCACCCCCATCCCAAATCCAGGGTCACTCCCTGTCCCAAATGAAAGGCACCCCCCTCTGTCTCAAATCCAGTGTCCTCCCTCTGTCCCAAATCCAGGGTCTCCCTCTGTCCCAAATCCAGCCCCCCTGTCCTAAATCCAGCCCCCTCCCTCTATCCCAAATCCAGCCTCACCCCTTTGTCCCAAATCAAGCCCACCTCTGTCCCAAATCCAGGGTCATCTCCTCTGTCCCAAATTCAGCCCCCCGTCCCAAATCCAGCGTCATCTCCTCTGTCCCAAATTCAGCCCCCCATCCCAAATCCAGGGCCCCCTCTATCCCAAATCCAGGGTCACCCCTTCTGTCCCAAATTCAGGGGGGCCCCCTCTCTCCCAAATCCAGGGGTCCCCCTCTCTGGCCCAAGCAACCTTACCTGCAGTCTGTGTAATTGCTGTGTTCTGCCTCCGTGTGTATTTCCTGTGTTTCTCCCTCTAGTGGCCATCAAATTGCTTGCAGTGCTCACAGTACATACAAGTCACCCACAGGTAGAGGCAGGAGGATCAGATAACAACTACTAAAGCTAGGTACACACAGTACTGATAATGCTCCAATACCATCAGATCCGGTGGTATCGGTACTGTGTGTACCTAGCTTTCTAGATGCTTGAACATCTAGCAAGTCTGTACCAGCTTTAGTGTGCAGGGCATCCAAAAGTAAAGGATGTCCAAGCACGCTTCTTGCACAATGGGGGAAAGTTATTTATTTCTTTTTTTTTTTTTTTGTTTACTGGTATTTTCTTTTATATATTTTTTTTACTCTGGGTACTGCAGCTTTACAGGGCTACCTCTTTCAACAGATTCAGATTTACACAGTGACGCAATCGCATTACACTACACTACGCATGGATTTATAGTGGAACACTGGTCCAAAAATTACTTGGTAAATTGATAGGAATTGCTCTCCTGAGAGTTTGTGATATGTGTGATATGGCAGCAGCATCACCAGGTCCCCTGCACTTCCTGCTTCCTGCTTTGAAACCTGTCAGTCAATCTGCCCTGTGTCTCCTCCTCTTTGCAGGCCCCCCTTGGCCCATTCCCTTACAGCCCCATGTGGCCCCGCCCACTCGTGGGTTCCTAAGCCCCGCCCACTCACAGGTGCTGTGGGCCACTCTGACACCTCCCCCCTAACAATACCCCCCCTGAAAACTCTGTGGAAACAGCCTTTTCTCACTCTGCCTGAAAAGGCTGTTTTCACATAGTGAGAGAGAAGGGCTGGAGATTCCATTACCTTCTCTGCAGCTGCAGGTCCTTCACACAGCAGAGAGGAGGAGGGTCTCACTCACACAATGAGGGAGTCTGAAGCTGTGCTCGCTGGCGGCACTGTGCAGGAGAAGCCTCAGGAATGTCACATGTCAGCCTCCCACCTATTAACTTTCTAGTCAGTCATTTCTTTATATCTTGGGCTGTGGAGCACGTAGAGAGGTGGTTGATGGCTCATTTTAAAGGTAGGAAACTGGCCTTTCAATTTGTTTGGAGACCACAGTTCCCCTTTAATATTGAAAGTAAACACTTTTGTAAATAGCTGTACCTTTTGTGAGACTTTAAAGGCAATTATGTGGTTGATTATATTTGCAACACAGAAAATCTGATTTCATTTACATCTGTATATTGTCCAAAGTTAAAGTCTAAATTAGTTAGCAATGAGGATAGATGAATCAATGAAGCCAAATTAGTTACAATAATGACATAGCTGTGAATAAACATAATAATAAAAATAATTAGTTACATGTTCCCGACTATGTTACTCTCCTAAACAACATAATTAGAGATTAAATTGTTAAAGGACACATCATAAAACCTAGAGAATGATTCTTGAGTATCAGACAGTTCATTAGTCACACCATGTTACATTCTGGCCAGGGGAAGCAGTTCAAACTGGCAAATTGCCACTAATGATGTTAAATGTGTGGGTGTGGCTCACTAACGAATTCTGTAGATTGTAAAACCTGTTTAGAGATGATTTATCACCCGAGAATTGAACCCTAGAAGTTTCAACCAATCCACAAACTAGCATATATATGCAATATACTGTATAAATGCAAGTATGTCATAATAAAATATATAGAACACATTTACTTGTCAGCTATTCTCTGCATATTGCCTTGCAAAGAATCTACAACAAACACATGTGAAAAGGTGTGCAATGTGAAATCCATTATTGGCTTATCACCTAATTGCAAAAATCCTTTATTTAGGAAAGATAATCTGAAAGACCTCCTACATTGTTTTCTGAGCTATGTAAATCTAGCAACAGGAATGCTTCTAGACCTTTTGGCACCTGAGCCAAAATTTAAAGCCATCCTCTTCTTTTCTTCCAATCTTAAAAGATGTCCACGTGTCCACTCTGATATGACCTATTAGTAAACAATGCACCAGAGAGTTTACTGTATAGCCCATTAAAATATTTGTATAAAGTGATCATATCTCCACACAAATGTAATATAAACAGCCCTAACTTGTCTAATGTGCTTGCATAGTCAAGCCCCTCCATTCCTTTTATTATTTTAGTTGCCCTTCTCTGAACTTCTTCCATTTCCAAGATGTTCCTTTTGTATATGGGATTCCAAAACTGCACCGCATATTCCAAATGAGGCCGTTCCAGTGCCTTGCAAAGAGGGAGAATAATCTTTTTTTCTCATGAATCTATTCCTCTCTTTATACAAGACAACATCTTGCTAGCTCTAGCCATTGCTGTCTGACATTGCTTGCTACAGATAAGTCTGTTATCTACCAGAACCCCCAAATCTTTTTCATTTGAGATTCACTAAACTCACTAAACAACTGCTGCCAATTTTGATAATCCCTCTAGGTCAACTTGCAGCAATGGCACATCGTTTGAAATTTTCCAAGCTTTTCATAGTTTAGTGTCATTAGCAAATACAGAGAGCTTGCTTTTAATGCCCCCTTCTAAATCATTTATAAACAGATTAAAAAAAGGTGGCCCCAGTACGGAACTCTGAGGCACTCCACTTAGAACTTTAGCCCACATAGTTGTAGCTCAATTGACCACCACTCTCTGTTTGCGATCCAATAAACAATTTTCTATCCATGTTCAAATGTTTTTTTCTAGTCCTCAGTTTATACATTAGTCACCTATGTGGCACAGTATCAAAAGCTTTAGCAAAATCCAAGTATACTACATCTACTGCTATGCCATTCTTACTTCATAAAAACCAAGTAAATTTGTCTGGCATGATCTATTTCTCATCATTTCTCATTCATGCTGACTACTACTAAAAAGATTGGTTCTGGAGACAAAGTCAAGGATATGATCCTGTAACAAAGTTTCTAGCACCTTCCCTACCACTGATGTTAGGCTTACAGGTCTATAGTTACCAGGTTGGGAACACTACTTTTTTTGAGTATTTGTATTTCATTGGCTTTTTTTCCAATCCAGTGGCACATCATCGGACAAAAGTGAATCTGAAAAGATAAGAAATAGTGATCTAGATAAAACTGGACTAAGCTCTCTTAAGATCCAAAGATGTATTCCATTCGGTCCTAAGGCTTTATTGATATTAACTTTGTCTACTTGATTCCGTACCATATCCTCTGTCAGCCAAAGTGAATATTCCTCATTTATACCCTTCATATTATTACAGTCCCTACTATAAGGACAAGGGGGCATATTTATAAAGGTTCATTAAATTTTTTGCCTTCTTTAAAGCTGTATTTTCACCAAATTTTAGACTTTTTGCTATTTATAAAGCAGCAATAACCAGTGGTGAAAGGTCATTACCGCTACTTTTCGAGTTCAGCCATTTCAATTTGTTAAGTATAAGGTGGCGAAAACGCATAAGTGGCCATTAATTTAGCCTGCCAATGAGTTCATGGAAGGTGTCAGTACATTGTGGAGTGTTTCTCAATACTAATAAGTTTCCAGCATTTACTTTAATACGATCTGAGATTTCGCTTTTTAAGGTTTAGTTTTCGATCGTTTTTTTTAAAGATAATTTTTTTTTTTAAGGTTCCGATTTTCTTTATTTACCAATAAAGTCAAATAGGGTAGGGGTCTAAGGGACATATTTATGTAAATATTTTTTGCTTTTTTTTTCCCCCACCGGCCTTTACCACAATGTTTTAAACTTTCAACTTTTCTTTTCATCAAAGTTATTAAAAAGGCCAATTTTCATCAAAAGCGAAAATTATCTAGCAAAAAGTAGCACTAATAATGCTGAAAAAGTTCAGCACATATGATGGTAAATAGGTAATACTCTCTGGTGGTTCTTCAAAGTAGTATTAAATTGGTTAATACACACTGAACACCTATCTTTGTTATTTAAAGGAGAACTAAAGTCTCAAACAAACATACAACAAGCTGTGTCTCAACTCTCCCTTTCTTGTGGCCATTGGGTGATTTATGAAAATAACCTGTGAGTACTAGGGGTCACCTCCCACAATCCACTGTAGGTGGGTAAACCCCCAGCGAAGTGTCTGTGTACAGGCACATGCTCTGTAGAGCTCAACAGATCAAAACAAGGAAGTTGGGGGATAGAACCTGCAACTTGTATATTTACTCTGTCTTGCTAAAAGCAGAGCTATTACCTCTAGGCTAACAGAGATAATATAGAAATCACTGGTACATGTACTGTAGAATATTTTACTATGAACATAATGGAAACAAAAAATAAAGGAAACTCTGGGGATTTGAACTTGCAACCCTCTGAACTGTGTTTCTATGACTGGCATGATACAAGGTGAACCACCTTGGTACATTTAGGAGCTTCATGTTTTGCTTGGGACATAATAGAAACAAAAAAAAAACAGAATTCTGTGGTATTGAACTAGTGACCTGAATTGTGTAATTTTAAACCTGGTGCCTTACCCAGTGCACCACCAGCTTTATTTTTTGCTAAACGAATCCTAAAAAAAATGGAATATGTAAGTCCCTAATAAGACTTTGAAAGCTAATGTTACCCTGCAGTTATTTTCCATCAACTCACACTGAATGGTTAATAAATTATGGTAACAAGCAGCTTTCAAAGCCTTTTAGGGACATTTACATATTGGTGTATAGAAAACACTCAGCGCATAGACACAGTGAATACTCGGGTCAGGGGGCATGGATTTTTGATGACTTCATGGGCTGTGGGTTGTACTGGCAATAACATGGAAGCCTTCTTATTTATAGAATCTATTTCTCACATGTAGTAAATGCAACTTACTAGAGAAGAATCTTACAATGTATAGGTGTTCTGGGGAGAAACACACATTAGGCTCTAAAAAGTTTAGTTCTCCTTTAAAAATAGCCTAACACATTTGCAGGTTTATTCAATAAACGTTCTTATCGTTTAAAATGGTGCTAAGTTTGCCCCAGCCAATCAGAACTTATTTAACATTTGAAAGCTTTGAAAATCTGATTGGTTGGGGCAAAATTAGCACCATTTTAAATGATAAGAACTTTTATTTATCCCTCGGCCTTAAAACCTTTAAGGCCGAGGGAACGGAAAGGGCCTTTAGGGATTATAAAAACTGTAACAAGGAGTGTAAGAAAGCAATCAAACTAGCTAAAATTAATAATGAAGTTAGAATAGCTGAAGAAAGCATCACTAAGCCTAAGCATTTTTTTAAGTATATTAATAGTAAGAAGATGAGGACTGAGAATGTGGCACCATTAATTAATGGGGATAAGTTAGTTACGGAGGATGGCGATAAAGCAAATGTCTTGAATAATTTTTTTTCCTCTGTATATACTATAGAAGATCCAAGTACAGATATCATAGAGTATAGTAGCAATAAAGGTATACAAGATTCAAGTTCACTTTGGTTAACCGAGGATATGGTACAGAAAGAACTAAATAAGGTTAATATTAATAAATCTCCTGGACCGGATAAAATACATCCTCGGGTACTTAGGGAGCTAAGTTCAGTTTTATCTAGGCCATTGTTTCTTATTTTTGCTGATTCCCTCATGTCCGGTGGTGTGCCTCTGGATTGGAAAAAGGCTGATGTTATTCCAATATTCAAAAAGGGTAGTCGTTCACAGCCGGGTAATTACAGGCCTGTAAGTTTAACTTCAGTGGTGGGGAAGATCCTGGAAAGTTTAATAAGGGAACATGTTCTAGAGTATGTTTCAAGGACTGACATTATAAGTAGTAACCAGCATGGATTTAGGAGGAATAGATCTTGTCAAACTAACTTGCTTGGCTTTTATGAGGAAGTAAGTAGAAATTTAGACTCTGTATAGCAGTAGATGTAGTTTACTTGGATTTTGCAAAGGCTTTTGATACAGTCCCCCATAGGCGACTAATGAATAAGCTAAGGTCTGTTGGTCTGGGGAGTCACATTTGTACATGGATAGAAAATTGGTTAATGAATAGGATGCAGAGAGTAGTTGTTAATGGGGCTTCATCATTATGGACTAAAGTGCTAATTTGGGGTGCCACAGGGTTCTGTGTTGGGGCCTCTTCTATTTAATCTATTTATTAATGATTTGGAAGTGGGTATTGTCAGCAAGGTTTCTGTGTTTGCTGACGACACAAAACTTTGTCGACCATTAAAAACTTCAGAGGATGTGCAATCGTTGCAAGGGGATCTAGATATTATCACATGGGCTGCTAATGCAATGAAATTCAATGTTGAGCGAGAAAGATCATTTATAAATATGCCCCTAGGATTCTCTATAGTGAAAACCGAGGGAAAAAAATGTTTAGCAAATTAGCCTTCTTAGGATCCTCTATAACCACCTCAGCCCCATTATTTAATAGTCCCACATTCTCAGTCCTCATCTTTTTACTATTTATATATTTAAGAAAACATTTTAGGGTTAAACTTGCTTTGTTCGGCTATCCGTATTTCAGGTCCAATTTCCAAGCTTTATTGCTTTCTTGCACTCCTTATTACAGCCTTTATACTCACTGTAAAACTGTTCTGTTCCCTCCAATTTCAAAATTTTAAAAGCCTTTTTATATTACCTGAGCATTAAGCCATGCAGAAGTGGACCTCATTTTTTTTATACTTGTTCCCTAAAGGTATACATTAAGAAATGTAATAGTTTAATATCCCTTTAAAAGTGGTCCAATTCTGCTCAATATATTTACCTAGGAACAAATCCCCCCAGTCTATGAGCAGGATTGATTGCTTGAACAACAGAAAATTAGCTTTCCTAAAGTTAAAAGTTTTTATTAACCCAGTGCACTTTTGTTTTTTGCAACCTATATTAAATGACACTATATTATGATCACTATTCCCATTACCTTCATCTCCAAAATGAACTCAGGGTTATAAGATATCACCAGATCCAACAACGCATTCTGTCTAGTAGGAAATTCTACCATCTTTGAAAGAAAATTCTCATAATGAACTTGATACCTTTTCTGGTACCTTTTCCCTTACACCAATCTATGTTAGGGTAATTGAAATCCCCCATACTAATGCATTCCCCATACCAGGTACATATAAGTTGCCCATAGTGACTGGTACATACGTGTTGCCCATAGTGACTGGTACATACAAGTTGCCTCCAGTGACTGGTACATAACATTTGCTCACAGTGACTGGTACATACAAGTTGCCCAAAGGGACTAGTACATACAAGTTGTCCACAGTGACATACAAGTTTCTTAGCTTGTGCAAGGGGTTGTGGGCCCCTGGTAAAAGATTCCCTGGTGGGCCCCAGATGCCCAGTCCAACACTGCACATTCCAAATGCTGCTCCTCCACCTTGCCACCGGCGAGCACAAAGCCTTTGGGCTGCAAAGGGTGAGTCCACTGGGCCCATGAGTGTGAGGGGCCATGAAGACCACAAGTGGGAGGGGCCATGGGGGCTGCAAGGGATGGGGCCATGGGGTATTCAAGGGAAGGGGCCAAGGGGGGCCTTCAAGGGGAGAAAGAGACACAGGGAAGAGGGACTGTCACATGTTTTATAGCAAAAAGCAGGAAATGCAGGGGATCTGGTGATGCTGCTACCATATCACACACAAAAATGTAAATATCTTTAAAACTATGTAAATAAAATAATAAAGGTAAATTGCAAAAATACCCTTTTAACACAGAGTTTTTTTATTTCTTTAGACTCACACGGCTTTCCACTGCTTACCTTTATTCGATCCTGTGATGCAATGCCAGACATAATAAAATTTACGCCCCGTATTGCATCGTGTGAGGAGCGGCAAGTTGCAATATTGCATCTCCCTGCAGGTGTTTATCTATAAGGATATACAGCTTCCCTTTAAATGATTTATACCTAATAGCTGGATGTTTTAACACATCTCGCTTGGGTCATATGGGTCAAATGACTGTAAAATCCACACTCCCTGATATATTATTGGGTTAGCATGGATTTTTTCTTCTCCAAATGTATCACAGTTTGTGATTTAATACACAGAAAAGGGCAACTCAGGTCCCAAAACAAAGTACTGACAGGGAGATGTAATAAAAGTTCTTATCGTTAAAAATGGTGCTATATTTTCCCCAACCAATCAGATGTTAGATTTCAAAAACTAAACAACATCTGATTGGTTGGGGAAAATATAGCACCATTTTTAATGATAAGAACTTTTATTACATCGCCTCGTGAGTGTTTTTGCAAAATATTTTCATTCTTATATGTCTTATACAAGTAGCTACAACATCACTTGATCTCTCCACTCCCCCTCTGCACTATCTGCTATTAAACTTCTAATTAGCACAACACAAATTCTCAATTAACATAAAATTACCCAGAAGTCTCTTTTTCCCTAAAGTAAGCGGGCAGTGGCAAAAACTCTATAGTGTGAAATAAACCTAAATTGTATGCTAATTTGTAGAACTGCTTGTACCGATCTAACCTGGTTTGTCAACACCAGAAAAACTATAAAAAAAAGTGTAAATAACTGTTTACTTGTATAACAGGAAAGCTTTTATTACTTCTAATTATCTTAAATGAATAGTGATAAAAGACAGCTATGGAGTGTTCTGTTAAGTTGCAGTTGGGATTCAGAACATTCCCAAAACCTAAAAGCTTGACTGATGAAAATAATTTTAAAAACTTTTTATCCATCTGACCAACTTTTTTTCTACAACTAATGATTAGAGATTTTTGAAAAATGCAAAAAATTAAAAATCCTAAAATTAACTCATAGATGTCAAAAAGATCCAAATGTTCAGTTTGAATTTAAAGGAGAACTAAACCCAAAAAAATGAGATATAAAGTACTGACCTCAACAATCTTCTCAGCATGGAAGATCCTACTTAGGTGCCTTTCCTCTTCCTGTATGAGCTCATTTTCTGTTCTGTTTGTTCCCCAAATCTGGAGCTTACATTTTCCCTTGCCTGCCAGCACTTTTGCCTTCATTACATTTTCTGCACCTGTGTAATTTCCACTCCCACCTCTTAACCCCTATGGTGTAGGAATATATTAAATATTTATGGTGCAGAGAGATTTGTTGATTAACACTTTCCTAGTAGCAGTGTTGTAGTATGATGTATATACTGTAGGTCTGGGTATCTAGGGTGTCCAGATCTGAAATAATGTATGTCTCATCTACAGCTTCCAATCCCCCAAATCCAGGAATAAACATATATATTGCAGGTTAAACATACAAAGACACAGGTCTAGGGTTCCCACCTTTCCATTTAAGACAGGAAATGTAGTACAAGGGAGGATGAACTTAGGATCAGGAATGCTAGGCAGGTGGTAGTGGTAGGGGACTCAATTATATGGAAGGTAGATAGGGTAATCTGCCGCCAAGACCCAACGTATCAAACTGTGTATCGTCTGCCTGGTGCTAGGGTTTGGAAAGTGGTGGATCGTATAGACAGGTTATTGGGTGGGTCCGGGTGTGACCCAGCGGTTTTGGTTCACATTGGTGCCAATGACAAAGTTAGAGGAGGAGGAGAGGTCGTTAAACATGATTTCTGAGAGCTAGGGACCAAGTTAAAAGCAAGAACCTCCAGGGTAGTGTTTTCAGAAATACTACCGCAGCCACATGCTACGCTAGGGAGACAGCGGGAGCTTAGGAGCATTAATGTATGGCTAAGAGGGTGGTGTAAGGAAGAAGGGTTTGGGTTTATTGAGAACTGAGCAGACTTTGCTGTCAGCTACAGGCTCTTTAGTAGGGATGGGTTGCACCTCACTGATGGCGGCACAGCTGTTTTGGGGAAGAAGATGGCTAGAGGGTTGGAGGAGATTTTTAAACTAGGTTTTGGGGGGAGGGTATTAGCAGTATCACTGGGATAGATAGCCCATGAGGAAAGCAGGGTGTAGATAGGCCAGTGGTGGGTGGAAAGGGGGTGGGGCTAGCATAGGGGGTAGGGAGGCATGTGTATTAAAGTGTATGAATAAATTACAGGATCATAATCTAAAATATATGTTTGCAAATGCGAGAAGCCTGGCAGACAAAATGGGTGAATTGGAGATAATGGCGTTGAATGAAAAGTACGATGTAATAGGTATAGCAGAAACGTGGTTGAACAGTTCTCATGACTGGGCTGTAAATTATGCCTTGTTTAGGCAGATATGGATGTTAAAGCAGAGGCAATATTAGTGGAATTAGGCAACAGGAAAGGTGGTAATGTCATTGTTGGTGTCTGCTATAAGCCGCCAAATGCTAGCAGGTAGGAAGTGAGTCAGCTTCATATGCAGTTGGCAAGGGCTGCAAGTTTGGGGAGTGTGATCATTATGGGGGACTTAAATTACCCTGACATTGATTGGTGTGGTGGAACTGCCATCACAGAAAAAGGCGATGAGTTCCTGAATTTGGTGAAGGATAATTTTCTCTTACAGGTGGTTGAAGTTCCTACTAGAAAAGGAGCTCTATTGGATCTGGTAATATCTAACATCTAACATCGTGGAGCGTATTATAGATATAAAGGTAACTGGAGGCTTAGGGAATAGTGACCATGAAATAGTGCCGTTTGAAGTATGTTATCGAAGGGAAAAGTGCGCTGGGTTAACAAAGACTTTTGGGAATTTTGGGAAAGCAAATTTTCCCAGGTTAAAAGTAGCTCTTCAGAATGTCACCTGGGATAATGTATTATCAGGTAAAGGTACTGAACAAAAGTGGAGTGTGTTTAAGGGGATTTTAAGCCATTTTGAATCTAAGGGGCATATTTATAAAGGTTTGTTAAACTTTTCACCTTTAACGCAGCCTTCGCCTAATTTGGACTTTTCGATATTTACAAAGCTTTGATAACCAGTGGCGAAAGGTCATTACCGCTACATTTCGCTTTTCGCCATACATCGCTGTGGTAACCAACCGCTCAAGCATATTTATTAAATGGCGAAAAGTGTACTTTTGCATTAAGTTCATTCCAATTCGCCAAGTCTGGTGAAATTGCATAAGTGGGCATTTATTTAGCCTGCCAATGGGTCCATGGAGGTGTCAGTACATTGTGGAGTGTTTCTCAATACTAATAAGTACACAGGGGTGTGTTAGACTATTTTCCAGCATTTACTGTAATACGATCTGAGATTTCGCTTTTTTAAGGTTAATTTTTCGGTGTTTAAAGATTTTTATTTATTTATTTTTTTAAAGTTCCGATTTTTTTTATTTACCAATAAAGTTAAATGGAGGCCTGAGGGACATATTTATAAAGGGGCATTATTTTTGCTTTTTTTTCCCCACCAGCCTTTACCATAATTTTTTAAACTTTCATCTTTTCCTTTCATCAAAGTTATTAAAAAGGCGAATTTTCATCAAAAGTGAAAATTATGTAGCAAAAAGTAGCACTAATAATGCTGAAAAAGTTCAGCACATATGATGGTAAATAGGTAATACTCCCTGGTGGTTTTTCAAAGTAGTATTAAATTAATAAATTGCTTAATACACACTGATCTATTTAAAAATAGCCTAACACATTTTGTATTTTTTTAAGCCAAAGATGGGATGTGTGAAATTCAAAAGGTGAATTTTCTCTATTTTATTAATAGGACACATTTTTAAGTATTGCTTATCAAACTGCAGCTAATTATCAAACCAGTTCCATTAATATGGGAACATACCATAGTGCTGTGTAAGAAATAGTCATGTTAATGGAACATTCCAGTAAGTAACGATGTTTGGCGAAAATTCTGGTAACTGCAAAACATGCAACAAAAGGGAAAATTCACCTATTTATAAATAGTAATTTAGTATACTATACTAAATTACACTAGAGAGTAACCTCTTTTTTCGCAGTGACCACACTTAACGCAATGAATAAGGGGAAAACTATCACCACACATCGCCACAGCGATATTTTCCGCAAAGGCGAAAGCGAAAACAAGCGGGTTTATAAATAAGGTGAAAATAGCGATATTTGTCATTGCGATGTCCTGTGATAGCGAGAATGATCATTTATTAATATGCCCCTAAATTTATACCCTTGGAAAATAAATGTAAAAAAAATTAATTTGTGCCCATGTGGCTGAATTGTGATGTAAAAAGGCAAATGGAAAGAAAGAAAAAGGCATTTAAAACCTTCAAGTCAGAGGGAATGGAAAGTACCTTTAGGGATTATAAAAACTGTAACAAGGAGTGTAAGAAAGCAATCAAACTAGCTAAATAATAATGAAGTTAGGATAGCTGACAAAGCATTACTAAGCCTAAAAAAAGATGAGGTCTGAAAATGTGGCACCATTAATTAATAGGGATAAGTTAGTTATGGAGGATGGCGATAAAGCAAACGTCTTGAATATTTTTTCCCCTCTGTATACACTATAGAAGATCCGTACAGATATCATAGAGTATAGTAGCAATTATGGTATAAAAGATGCACTTTGGTTAACCGAGGATATGGTACAGAAACAACTAAATAAGGTTAAAGAGGAACAGTGGTCCAAAAATGACTTTAGGTAAATTGATAGGAATTGTTCTCCTTAGAGTTCTTGCAATTTATTTCCATTGTTATTTTACATACTTTTGAAGATATTTACATTTTGTTGGTGTGTGATATAGCAGCAGCATCACCAGGTCCCCTGCACTTCCTGCTTCCTGCTCTGAAACCTGTCAATCTGCCTGTGTCTCCTCCCTTTGCAGCCCCCCTGGTCCTTCCCACTCATGGACCCCATGGTCCCTCCAGTTGCAGGCCCCCCTTGGCCCATCCCTTAAAGCCCCATGTGGTCCTGCCCACTCAGGGTGTCATGGTCCCACCCACTGGCGGGTGATGTGGCCCCACCCACTCACGGGTCCCGTGACCCAGCCCACTTACGGGTGCCTAAGCCCAGTCCACTCACGGGTACCTAAGTCCCGCCCACTCATGGGTGCCTAAGCCCCACCCGCTCACAGGTGCTGTTGGCCACTCTGACACCCCCCCAAAAAAAACAAACCTCTGTGGAAACAGCCAGAGTTAGAACTCTGCCTGAAAAGGCTGTTTTCACATAGTGAGAGAGGAGGGCTGTAGATTCCCTTACCTTCTCTGCAGCTGCAGGTCCTTCACACAACAGAGGAGGAGGGACTTCCTGTCCCCTCCACACACTGATGGAATCTGAGGCTGTGCTCGCCGGCGGCACTGTGCAGGAGAAGCCTTAGGAATGTCACATGTCAGCCCCCCACCCATTAACTTTCTGGCAGTCATTTCTGTATATCTTGAGCTGGAGCACGTAGAGAGTGGTTGATGGCTCGTTTCAAAGGTAGGAAACTGGCCTTTCATTTAAACTCAACTTGTTTGAAGACCACATTTCCCTTTAATATTAATAAATAATAAATCTCCTGGACCAGATAAAATACATCCTCGGGTACTTAGGGAGCTAAGTTCAAATTTAGACTCTGGCATAGCAGTAGATGTAGTTTACTTGGATTTTTCAAAGGCTTTTGATACAGTCCCCCATAGGCGACTAATGCTTAAACTATAAATGGCTCTGTGTTAAAGGCATGTCCACCCCCCAAACTATAATTTAAACCCACTACTGACCCCACTATGTAGTGTGTAAAAAAATCCTTACCTCACATGCCAGCTGCATATGGTTCTCCTGTAGTACCCCCAAAGTCCAAAAACTATCCAGCATGAGGTTAGCAGAGTCCATATAGGACTCTGCCTCCTGTCTCCCCTCGAGTTTGGCATGCGCACTGCAGCCATTCTCCCCCTTTATTGGACTTAAAAATCCTTGTGCTGCTTATACTATAAATGGCTCTGTGTGAAGTGAATCCCTGTTGGAAAGGGATCTTGGAGTTTGGTGGAGAACAAACTTAAATGTAGCAAGCAGTGCCAGGTGGCAACAGCCAGAGCCAGCATGGTATTGTCTTGTATAAAGAGAGGTATGGATTCAAGGGGGAAATGTAATTCTCCCTCTTTACAAGCATTGGTAAGGCCTCATTTGGAATATGCAGTGCAATTTTGGAATCCTGTGTACAAAAAGGACATCTTTGAAATGGAAAGGGTTCAGAGAAGGGCAACTAAATTAATAAGGGGATTGGGGGAGTTGAATATGAAGAGAGACTGAAAGAGTTACAATTATGTACGCTGGTGAAAAGGCGATGTGCGGGGATATGATTACTGTGTATAAATACATTAACGGACCATACAATAAACTATCTGGGGCATGTTCACTAATAGAGCATGTCAGAGGACATGAGGACATCCCTTAAGACTTGAAGAAAAAAGGTTTAGGCTTCAAGTTTGGAAAGGTTTTTTTACTGTGAGAACGGTAAAGCTATGGAACGGTCTTCCAGTGGACGTTGTTATGGCAGGTTCATTGGTCAGTTTCAAAAAGAAGCTGGATGAGTTTCTGCAAACAAGTAATGTTGCAAGTTACTGGTATTGATTCATAAAGTAGAGTTGATCCAGGGAAATTTCCAATTGCCACCGGAGTCAGGAAGGAATTGTTTTCCCCTTCTAAATTTGGTGGGGGATTATTTTGCTTTCCTCTGGATCACAGTTAGGCAGAAAATGAGGGTATGCTAGATGGTTTGGACTGGATGGACGTATTGTCTTATTCAACCCCAAATATTATACTATACTAAATATATATCAAATCTACAAGAGAAATGTCTGTTATAATTTTAATTTTTATAAGAAGCATGATGCAGGCTATATTGATTTCAGTGTAGCCATACGCATGCATTTAAAGCAAGGGCACTTAGCACAGAAGTATGTAGATTCATAACGTGTTCGAGTCTTAAAGGCAAAGGTGGCGAACCTACACAGATCTGTAGCTGTGAATAGTGCAAGTTTATTGCAAAACATGTGTGATACTTGTTTAGGACCTACTTGTCCTACTTCAAAACATGCGTCACTGCATGCTACATGTTTCAGCGCGGTTGAGGTCCAAAACATGTTGGCGCATGTTTTGCAAAAATCTGCACTATTCAGACCTACAGACCTGCATCTTTGTATGTTCACCTGCAATACTGTTTAAGTGTTGCAGTGTGAAGGTCTCTAGATCTCCCTGTCAGCTGCAGAAATATTAGTGGGAAAAAGTGTACCTTCTTAAGGGGCAGGAAGAGTAATTTTTGTTTATGCTTATTTTATAGAAACTGTAGGGGGTGATTAGTGAAGAATATGCCCCTAAATTTATACCCTTGGAAAATAAATGTAAAAAAAATTAATTTGTGCCCATGTGGCTGAATTGTGATGTAAAAAGGCAAATGGAAAGAAAGAAAAAGGCATTTAAAACCTTCAAGTCAGAGGGAATGGAAAGTACCTTTAGGGATTATAAAAACTGTAACAAGGAGTGTAAGAAAGCAATCAAACTAGCTAAAATTAATAATGAAGTTAGGATAGCTGAACAAAGCATTACTAAGCCTAAAAAAAGATGAGGTCTGAAAATGTGGCACCATTAATTAATAGGGATAAGTTAGTTATGGAGGATGGCGATAAAGCAAACGTCTTGAATATTTTTTCCCCTCTGTATACACTATAGAAGATCCAAGTACAGATATCATAGAGTATAGTAGCAATTATGGTATAAAAGATGCACTTTGGTTAACCGAGGATATGGTACAGAAACAACTAAATAAGGTTAAAGAGGAACAGTGGTCCAAAAATGACTTTAGGTAAATTGATAGGAATTGTTCTCCTTAGAGTTCTTGCAATTTATTTCCATTGTTTATTTTACATACTTTTGAAGATATTTACATTTTGGTGTGTGATATAGCAGCAGCATCACCAGGTCCCCTGCACTTCCTGCTTCCTGCTCTGAAACCTGTCAGTCAATCTGCCCTGTGTCTCCTCCCCTTTGCAGCCCCCCTGGTCCTTCCCACTCATGGACCCCATGGTCCCTCCAGTTGCAGGCCCCCCTTGGCCCATCCCCTTAAAGCCCCATGTGGTCCTGCCCACTCAGGGTGTCATGGTCCCACCCACTGGCGGGTGATGTGGCCCCACCCACTCACGGGTCCCGTGACCCAGCCCACTTACGGGTGCCTAAGCCCAGTCCACTCACGGGTACCTAAGTCCCGCCCACTCATGGGTGCCTAAGCCCCACCCGCTCACAGGGGCCCTTGGGCCCTTCGGAAACCCCCCCAAAAAAAACAAACCTCTGTGGAAACAGCCAGAGTTAGAACTCTGCCTGAAAAGGCTGTTTTCACATAGTGAGAGAGGAGGGCTGTAGATTCCCTTACCTTCTCTGCAGCTGCAGGTCCTTCACACAACAGAGGAGGAGGGACTTCCTGTCTCCCTCACACACTGATGGAATCTGAGGCTGTGCTCGCCGGCGGCACTGTGCAGGAGAAGCCTTAGGAATGTCACATGTCAGCCCCCCACCCATTAACTTTCTGGACAGTCATTTCTGTATATCTTGAGCTGTGGAGCACGTAGAGAGGTGGTTGATGGCTCGTTTCAAAGGTAGGAAACTGGCCTTTCATTTAAACTCAACTTGTTTGAAGACCACATTTCCCCTTTAATATTAATAAATAATAAATCTCCTGGACCGGATAAAATACATCCTCGGGTACTTAGGGAGCTAAGTTCAGAAATTTAGACTCTGGCATAGCAGTAGATGTAGTTTACTTGGATTTTTCAAAGGCTTTTGATACAGTCCCCCATAGGCGACTAATGCTTATACTATAAATGGCTCTGTGTTAAAGGGCATGTCCACCCCCCAAACTATAATTTAACCCACTACTGACCCCACTATGTAGTGTGTAAAAATCCTTACCTCACATGCCAGCTGCATATGGTTCTCCTGTAGTACCCCCCCAAAGTCCCAAAAACTATCCAGCATGAGGTTAGCAGAGTCCATATAGGACTCTGCCTCCTGTCTCCCCTCCGGGAGAAGTTTGGCATGCGCACTGCAGCCATTCTCCCCCTTTATTGGACTTAAAAATCCTTGTGCTGCTTATACTATAAATGGCTCTGTGTGAAGTGAATCCCTGTTGGAAAGGGATCTTGGAGTTTTGGTGGATAACAAACTTAAATGTAGCAAGCAGTGCCAGGTGGCAACAGCCAGAGCCAGCATGGTATTGTCTTGTATAAAGAGAGGTATGGATTCAAGGGGGGGAAATGTAATTCTCCCTCTTTACAAAGCATTGGTAAGGCCTCATTTGGAATATGCAGTGCAATTTTGGAATCCTGTGTACAAAAAGGACATCTTTGAAATGGAAAGGGTTCAGAGAAGGGCAACTAAATTAATAAGGGGATTGGGGGAGCTTGAATATGAAGAGAGACTGAAAGAGTTACAATTATGTACGCTGGTGAAAAGGCGATTGCGTGGGGATATGATTACTGTGTATAAATACATTAACGGACCATACAATAAACTATCTGGGGCATTGTTCACTAATAGAGCATGTCAGAGGACATGAGGACATCCCTTAAGACTTGAAGAAAAAAGGTTTAGGCTTCAAGTTTGGAAAGGGTTTTTTACTGTGAGAACGGTAAAGCTATGGAACGGTCTTCCAGTGGACGTTGTTATGGCAGGTTCATTGGTCAGTTTCAAAAAGAAGCTGGATGAGTTTCTGCAAACAAGTAATGTTGCAAGTTACTGGTATTGATTCATAAAGTAGAGTTGATCCAGGGAAATTTCCAATTGCCACCTGGAGTCAGGAAGGAATTGTTTTCCCCTTCATAAATTTGGTGGGGGATTATTTTGCTTTCCTCTGGATCAACAGTTAGGCAGAAAATGAGGGTATTGCTAGATGGTTTGGACTGGATGGACGTATGTCTTTATTCAACCCCAAATATTATACTATACTAAATATATATCAAATCTACAAGAGAAATGTCTAGTTATAATTTTAATTTTTTATAAGAAGCATGATGCAGGCTATATTGATTTCAGTGTAGCCATACAGCATGCATTTAAAGCAAGGGCACTTAGCACAGTAGTATGTAGATTTCATACGTGTTCGAGTCTTAAAGGCAAAGGTGGCGAACCTACACAGATCTGTAGCTGTGAATAGTGCAAGTTTATTGCAAAACATGTGTGATACTTGTTTAGGACCTACTTGTCCTACTTCAAAACATGCGTCACTGCATGCTACATGTTTCAGACGCGGTTGAGGTCCAAAACATGTAGTGCGCATGTTTTGCAATAAATCTGCACTATTCAGACCTACAGACCTGCATCTTTGTATGTTTCACCTGCAATATACTGTTTAAGTGTTGCAGTGTGAAGGTCTCTAGATCTCCCTGTCAGCTGCAGAAATATTAGTGGGAAAAAGTGTACCTTCTTAAAGGGGGCAGGAAGAGTAATTTTTGTTTATGCTGTATTTATAGAAACTGTAGGGGGTGATAGTGAAGTGAACCTGATCTTAGACCAGCTCTGTGTAATGCATTTCTTATCAGTGTACCTTATTATAGGGAAAGTTGGAGGGTAGGAAGAGTGTTTTTGTTTATGCTGTATATATAAAAACAACATAGCACAGAGCTGAAGGGGGAGGATAGTGAAGTGAACCTGATCTTAGCACATGCATTTCTTAGTAGTGTACCTATTTAAAGGGTTAGGGTTGCCCGATCAGTGAAACATGTAGGGACACCTATTAACTACACTTAAAGTATGGCTAAGTTAAGTCTCTTATACTCATACGATACAGAGTAAGACTAGGGTTGCCACCTTTGCCTTTAAGACCTGAACACATATGAAATATACATGCTGTTGTACTAAGTGCAATACAGCTGTATGGCTACACTGAAATCAATGTAGCCTGCATCATGCTTCTTGTTGAAATTAAAACCACCCATATGGATTCAGTTCTCCTTTAAGGTAGAAATTATTCAATTCCCATGGCTATCAGTATGGGATTCATTCCCATGGCTACCAGTATGTTATGCAATTCCCATGGCTATCAATATGGGATTTATTCCCTATGGCTATCAGTGTGGGATTTTTTTCCCAAGGCTATCAGTTTGGGATTCATTCCCATGGCTATCAGGAGGGTATTCATTCCCATGGCTATCAGTATGTTATGCAATTCCCATAGCTACCAGTATGTAAATAAATTCCCATGGCTATTGGGATACTGTCCATTTAAAGAGCAACTAAAGTCTCAGAACAATACAGAATTAGAAGGCAGTAGTGGTCATAATTTCAACCCTCGGCTTATACTCGAGTCAATCAGGTTTTCTTAATTTTTGAGGTAAAAATAGGTACCTCGGCTTATACTCGGGTTAGCTTATACTGAAGTATATGCGGTAGTAGTTGACTCACTAATGAAGGATGCACACATCGTAAAAAATAATGCTGATTTTCCCTTAAACAATCAGATGTTATGTATCATTTGAAAGCTAACATCTGATTGGTTGATTTTAACAATAAGAACCTTTATTACATAGGCCTGTTAGTATTTCTAAGCAGCGTCATGCAGTATTTGCTAAAGCAAATAAAATTATTTTGTGTATGTAATGGTGCATTGCCTCAAAGAATAATTCTGCTTCTGTATAGAGCTCTTGGAAGGACTCATCTTGAGTACGCAGAGCAGTGTTGGGCACCAGTCTACAGAAATAATATAAACAATTTGATGGACTGGTGTCTTTTTTCAGCCAAAAATGAACTATGTAACTTTGGAGACGCTCTGAAGAAATAATGCCTCAAAGAATAATTCTGCTTCTGTATAGAGCTCTTGGAAGGACTCATCTTGAGTACGCAGAGCAGTTTTGGGCACCAGTCCACAGAAATAATATAAACAATTTAAAGGACTGGTGTCTTTTTTCAGCCAAAAATGAACTATGTAACTTTGGAGACGCTCTGAAGAAATAATGCCATGCAACTTTTAGAAACACTTACGGTAAAAGGAAAAAAACTCTTCTGTATTTAAGGTAGAACCCTTCTCATATTAAGGGCCCTGAGGTGGGGGTTTCCCTTAATACCCTTGAGACATCTTTGTTGGTGTTTCAGGGAATACACTATTTAAGCAATGAACTGTCCTTGTCGATCTTGGTCACGTGATACCCCCTGAACCACCAATTTCAGGGGGTATCAATTTTTTGTGAGTTTGTGCTTCGGTACGAATGAGGAATTGAGCAAATGGTGAATAAGCAAAGTTTGCCACAAACCCAACTTAGTGGCAAAGCATGGTCCATTTTATTGTTTACTTGGAAAGTAGATTTTGCATTGCAACCCTTTTTGGCCAAATTGCAATTTGTTTATTCCAGAAAGTATTTATCTGTAAAGAGATTTCTAATATAAAAGTTCAGGAAACACTACTACACCTTTCAGTACTATTTCTCTGATAGCTGAGACTTGTGATGTCAGTGCCATGTCATGGGTCTGTTGCCAAATAAATATTTGCCAGGTCAGAATTTTTAACAGCAGCTAAGGAGCTTGCGAAAAATAGAAGGAACATAAAACGCCATTATGTAAATATTTAGGCAACTAGCAGTATTTTGACATTTTAAAATGATTTGGGGTTTAATTACTGATTTCAATATTAGATCTGCCTTTCCTTTTTTTCTTATCTCTAAAGAAAAACTCATGTAGCTGAGAATACACTCCCATGTTTTGTTTCAGAAAAACTGGTATTTCATTCTTGTGATTTTGATTTATCTAACACCTTCCAATAAATTACAATTTGTATTATAGTGTTACTTAAATACCTTTAACAAAGTCTTAATTAGTAGCATTATATTGCCTTAATTGCAGTCTCTGTACATACTTCATTCTAAAGTGTGTTAACAGTCATCAGATTAATTAAGAATATGGTTCCATGGGCATTTACAATGGACTATATACACAAGGTTTGACCAAACACTGTATTGACTGGTTATTCAGTTATCATGTAATTTCAACAATCTGGGGATTTTCCAAAATAATTTGTTTTTATTTGTACGGTGAAACAGATTGAACTGTTTAGAATGCAGGCACCATGATAATTGCACTCCCTTTAACGTTTTGGATTTTATTACAGGAGAAGCTAACTTCCAGCTGTAGTTTTCCTCTCTTTGAAGGGACACAGATGAGCCTCACTGTGCCAGATTGACCTGGAAAGATTTGGTCCATGCTGAAATATAAGGGTTATAAGAGGTTAGTAGTTTCAGAATACAACACAGCAGAACCAAACCTCAGCCACATTTATTTACATATATTATTTGGTTTATACCACACTGGTGTTTGACAGCTATCCCCTTAACCATGGATTAGGTGCATAGACATGGATACAAGCAGACTAAGGGGCATATTTATAAACGATCGCTATTTTCATCATTTCGCTATTTGTTAAGTCTAGTATTACAATGGGGGGGAATTTTTTTTTTAAGCTATCTATAAATAGGTGAAAATCGCCTTTTTGCCCCTTTTCTCCCTTTTTGTTGCATTTTTTTGCAGTTTTACCATCATTACTTACTGGAATGTTCCATTAACATGACTATTTCTTACACAGCACTATGGTATGTTCCCATATTAATGTAACTGGTTTCATAATTAGCTGCAGTCTGCTGAAAATAAGCAACACTAAAAAATTAGTCCTATTTATAAAATATTTAAAATTCGCCTGGGTGAGTTTTACACTATTTATCATATCCTATTAATAAAATAGAGACAATTCGCCTGGGTGAGTTTTACACTATTTATCATATCCTATTAATAAAATAGAGACAATTCGCCTTGGTGAGTTTTACACTATTTATCATATCCTATTAATAAAATAGAGACAATTCGCCTGGGTGAGTTTTACACTATTTATCATATCCTATTAATAAAATAGAGACAATTCGCTTGGGTGATTATTACACTATTTATCATATCCCCTATTAATAAAAGGGACAATTGCGCTGGGGAGTTTTACACACTATTATCATATCCTATTAATAAAATAGAGACAATTGGCCTGGGTGGTTTTCAACTATTTATCTACCTCTAAAAAATAAGACAATTCGCCTTTGATTTTACACTATTTATCATATCCTATTAATAAAATAGAGCACATTCGCCTGGGTGAGTTTTACACTATTTATCATATCCTATTAAATAAAAAATAGAGACATCGCCTGGGTGAGTTTTACACTATTTATCATATCCTATTAATAAATAGAGCCATTCGCTTGGGTGAGTTTTACACTATTAATCATATCTATTAATAAATAGAGACAATTCGCCTGGTGAGTTTTACACTATTTATCATATCCTATTAATAAATAGAGACATTCGCCTGGGTGAGTTTTACACTATTTATCATATCCTATTAATAAAATAGAGACCATTTGCCTGGGTGAGTTTTACACTATTTATCATATCCTATTAATAAAATAGAGAACATTCGCCTGGGTGAGTTTTTACACTATTTATCATATCCTATTAATAAAATAGAGACAATTCGCCTGGGTAGTTTTACACTATTTATCATATCCTATTAATAAAATAGAGACAATTCGCCTGGGTGAGTTTTACACTATTTATCATATCCTATTAATAAAATAGAGACAATGCCTGGGAGTTTTTACACTATTTATCATATCCTATTAATAAAAGAGACAATTCGCCTGGGTGAGTTTTATACACTATTTATCATATCCTATTAAAAAATAGAGACAATTCGCCTGGGTGAGTTTTACACTATTTATCATATCCTATTAATAAAATAGAGACAATTCGCCTGGGTGAGTTTTACACTATTTATCATATCCTATTAATAAAATAGAGACAATTCGCCTGGGTGAGTTTTACCTATTTATCATATCCTATTAATAAATAGAGACATTCGCCTGGGTGAGTTTTACACTATTTATCATATCCTTTAATAAAATAGAGACAATTGCCTGGGTGAGTTTTACACTATTACATATCCTATTAATAAAATAGAGACATTCGCCTGGTGAGTTTTACACTATTTATCATATCCTATTAATAAAATGAGACAATTCGCCTGGGTGAGTTTTCACATTTATCATATCCTATTAATAAAATAGAGACAATTCGCCTGGGTGAGTTTTACACTATTTATCATATCCTATTAATAATGAGACATTCGCCTGGGGGAGTTTTACACTATTTTCATATCCTATAATAAAATAGAGACAATTCTGCCTGGTGATTTTTACACTATATCATATCCTATTAATAAAAGAGACAATTCGCCTGGGTGAGTTTTACACTATTTATCATATCCTATATAAAATAGACAATTCGCCTGGTGAGTTTTAACACTATTTATCATATCCTATTAATAAAATAGAGACATTCGCCTGGGTGAGTTTTACACTATTTATCATATCCTATTAATAAATAGAGACAATTCGCCTGGGTGAGTTTACACTATTTATCATATCCTATAATAAAATAGAGACCATTGGCCTGGGTGAGTTTTACACTATTTATCATATCCTATTAAAAAATGAGACAATTCGCCTGTGAGTTTTACACTATTTATCATATCCTATTAATAAAATAGACACTTCGCCTGGGTGAGTTTTACACTATTTATCATATCCTATTATAAAATAAGACATTCGCCTGGGTGAGTTTTACCTATTTATCATATCCTATAAATAAAATAGAGACATTCGCCTGGGTGGATTTTACACTATTTATCATATCCTATAATAAATAGAGACAATTCGCCTGGGTGAGTTTTACCCTATTTATCATATCCTATTAATAAATAGAGACAATTCGCCTGGGTGAGTTTTTACACTATTATCATATCCTATTATAAAATAGAACATTTCGCCTGGGTGAGTTTTACACTATTTATCATATCCTATTAATAAAATAGAGACCATTCGCCTGGGTGAGTTTTACACTATTTATCATATCCTATTAATAAAATGAGACAATTCGCGCCGTGTGATTTTTACACTATTTATCAATCCTATTAATAAAATAGAGACATTCGCCTGGGTGAGTTTTACACTATTTATCATATCCTATTAATAAAATAGAGACAATTCGCCTGGTGAGTTTTACACTATTTATCATATCCTATTAATAAAATAGAGACAATTCGCCTGGGAGTTTTACACTATTTATCATATCCTATTAAAAATAGAGACAATTCGCCTGGGTGAGTTTTACACTATTTATCATATCCTATTAATAAATAGAGACAATTCGCCTGGTGAGTTTTACACATATTTATAATATCCTATTAATAAAATAGAGACAATCGCCTGGGTGAGTTTTACACTATTTATCATATCTATTAATAAAATAGACAATTCGCCTGGGTGAGTTTTACACTATTTATCATATCCTATTAAAAATAGAGACCATTCGCCTGGGTGAGTTTTACTATTTATCATATCCTATTAATAATAGAGACAATTGCCTGGGTGAGTTTTACACTATTTATCATATCCATTAATAAATAGAGACAATTCGCCTGGGTGAGTTTTACACTATTTATCATATCCTATTAATAAAATAGAGACAATTCCGCCTGGGTGAGTTTTACACTATTATCATATCTATTAATAAAAAGAGACATTCGCCTGGGTGAGTTTTACACTATTTATCATATCCTATTAATAAAATAGAGACAATTCGCCTGGGGAGTTTTACACTATTTACATATCCTATTAATAAATAGAGACAATTCGCCTGGGTGAGTTTTACACTATTTTCATATCCTTTAATAAAATAGAGACAATTCGCCTGGGTGAGTTTTACACTATTTATCATATCCTATTAATAAAATAGAAACATTCGCCTGGGTGAGTTTTACATATTATCATATCTATTAATAAATAGACAATTCCCTGGTGAGTTTTACACTATTTATCATTCCTATTAATAAAATAGAGACAATTCCCTGGGTGAGTTTTACACTATTTATCATTACTATTAATAAAATAGAGACAATTCGCCTGTGAGTTTTACACTATTTATCATTCCTATTAATAAAATAGAGACAATTCCCTGGGTGAGTTTTACACTATTATCATATCCTTTTAATAAAATAGACAATTCGCCTGGGTTGAGTTTTCCACTATTTATCATGTCCTATTAATAAAATAGAGACAATTCGCCTGGTGAGTTTTACACTTTTATCATCCTATTAATAAATAGAGACAATTCGCCTGGGTGAGTTTTACACTATTTATCATATCCTATTAATAAAAGAGACAATTCGCCTGGTGAGTTTTACACTATTTATCATTCCTATTAATAAAATAGAGACAATTCGCCTGGTGAGTTTTACACTATTTATCTAATCCTATTATAAAATAGAGACAATTCGCCTGGGATGTAGTTTTACACTATTATCATATCCTATTAATAAAATAGAGACAATTCGCCTGGGTGAGTTTTACACTATTTATCATATCCTATTAATAAATAGAGACAATCTCCTGGGTGAGTTTTACACTATTTATCATGTCCTATTAATAAAATAGAGACAATTCGCCTGGGTGAGTTTTACACTATTTATCATTCCTATTAATAAAATAGAGACACTGCGCCTGGGTGAGTTTACACTATTTATCATTCCTATTAATAAATAGAGACAATTGCCTGGGTGAGTTTTACACTATTTATCATATCCTATTAATAAATAGAGACAATTCGCCTGGGTGAGTTTTACACTATTTATCATATCCTTAATAAAATAGAGACAATCGCCTGGGTGAGTTTTACACTATTTATCATATCCTATTAATAAAATAGAGACAATTCGCCTGGGTGAGTTTTACACTATTTATCATATCCTATTAATAAAATAGAGACAATTCGCCTGGGTGAGTTTTACACTATTTATCATATCCTATTAATAAAATAGAGACAATTCGCCTGGGTGAGTTTTACACTATTTATCATATCCTATTAAAAATAGAGACAATTCGCCTGGGTGAGTTTTACACTATTTATCATATCCTATTAATAAAATAGAGACAATTCGCCTGGGTGAGTTTTACACTATTTATCATATCCTATTAATAAAATAGGACAATTCGCCTGGGTGAGTTTTACACTATTTTCATATCCTATTAATAAAATAGAGACAATTCGCCTGGGTGAGTTTTACACTATTATCATATCCATAAAAATAGAGACAATTCGCCTGGGGGAGTTTACATACACTATTATCATATCCTATTAATAAAATAGAGACAATTCGCCTGGGTGAGTTTTACACTATTATCATACCTATTAATAAAATAGAGACAATCTCGCCTGGGTGAGTTTTACACTATTTATCATTCTATTAATAAATAGAGACAATTGCCTGGTGAGTTTTACACTATTTATCATATCCTATTAATAAAATAGAGACAATTCGCCTGGGTGAGTTTTCACTATTTATCATATCCTATTAATAAAATAAGACAATTCGCCTGGGTGATTTCACTATTTATCATATCCTATAATAAAATAGAGACAATTCGCCTGGGTGAGTTTTACACTATTTATCATATTCTTATTAAAAATAAGACAATTCGCCTGGGTGAGTTTTACACTATTTATCATATCCTATTAATAAAATAGAGACATTCGCCTGGGTGAGTTTTAACATATTTATCATATCCTATAATAAAATAGAGACAATTCGCCTGGGTGAGTTTTACACTATTTATCATATCCTATTAATAAAATAGAGACAATTCGCCTGGGTGAGTTTTACACTATTTATCATATCCTATTAATAATAGAGACAATTCGCCTGGGTGAGTTTTACACTATTTATCATATCCTATTAATAAAATAGAGACAATTCGCCTGGGTGAGTTTTACACTATTTATCATATCCTATTAATAAAATAGAGACAATTCGCCTGGGTGAGTTTTACATCTATTTATCATATCCTATAATAAAATAGAGACATTCGCCTGGGTGAGTTTTACACTATTTACTCATATCCTATTAATAAAAGAGAGACAATTCGCCTGGGTGAGTTTTACACTATTTATCATATCCTATTAATAAAATAGAGACAATTCGCCTGGGTGAGTTTACACTATTTATCATATCCCATTAATAAAATAGAGACAATTCGCCTGGGTGGGTTTTACACTATTTATCATATCCTATTAATAAAATAGAGACAATTCGCCTGGGTGAGTTTTACACTATTTATCATATCCTATTAATAAAATAGAGACAATTTGCCTCGTCTAACACCCCCCTGGGTACTTATTAGTATTGACAAACTGCACAATGTACTGACACCTTCCATGGACCCATTTTCGGAGGTGAAAAATTTAACAATCATTTATAAACATGCCACAGAAATATGCATAATACCATTAATTTATCAATCTACCCACAGGAAAGAGGAAAATACCCTCACAGCTTAAGCCTCATACACACATGCAATCGCTGGAGGCAACCAGCGACTCACAATGTGTATGCACGGTTGCTTCACCTGATAATCATTCCAGGAATGGAGACTGTCGGCTGAGGCTGAGACAGCCGTTCATTTGTGGCTAATTAATGATCCGTCTGGCGTGCCCATACAGGGCAGGGTTATCACCCGAAATAGCAGAGCATACACATTGTGCATTGTGGGTCGGCCCTCGCAATCCCACGTGTGTATGCACCTTTAATGTATAAAGATAATGTAGCTTTGCATTGGCAGATCATTTTCAGTCTTTTGCTTCCTGCAGTGTGCAGCATGCAGAGTAAACACAGTAACCTGCAGGGATGTGTTTGTGTTATTATCTTCCACTGCTGTGGGATTTCCTGCTACTTTTTTTTTAAACAACCTACAAGCACAAAGGCCACTATAGTATCTTCTTTTGTGACCCCACATTTCCTGGGCTGATACTCACTATATCTGGGCAGGTCCCTGTGGTAACAACCCTGCTCCCTCTGCAAACATAACACAGTTGGTAAGGATTTCATTAAAGGGGTTCATGATGGAAAGGTTAACGTTCAATGGCCGGTTGATTCGGGGGATGCCAAAAAGCTAGGATAAAAAATAAAATGATAAATTCTAAAATCAGTTAATTTCTTATCCAATTCCATGTATCACTGCAAGTCTAAAAACTAATTTAAATAATGGTGTTTTCTACTTCTATATGACTTTGTATTACAGCTTAAAGGGGATAAAGGGGGGTAAAAAAAATGAAAAAGGCCCTTGTCTTACCTTTCAAATGATCCCCCTCTCCTCTCTCTTGCTGACAACAAGTTATTGCGTTTTCAATGGGCTGGTAAGTAGCTGGTAAGTAATCAACCAATCAGAAGTTACTGCTGGTTCTCCCTGAACAAATCATCCTCTGCATTTATCAGTGTGCTACCACTGAACTCTCTCCTGTTTATCTGCTGTTCATTCCTTTCACATTGGCAACTACACTCCCCTGGGACACACACAGGGAATTATGGGCCGATCATAACTCTCTCCCGTTTATCTCTATTGCTTCTGTTCACATTGCCGGCTACATTCCTCTTCTCCCTCTGTTTTTAATGCTTCTGCTCCTGTTAGAGTGCCCATACATTACAGCTTACCTGCAGACCAATCTCGAGACATTCAATCAATTGCGGAGGAACCGCCTTTCCAGATCTTCTTTGCAGCCAACATACGATTGTGAGGTCCCACCTTTACCATATATTTTGTGATTGAATGTCGTGGGTAAGCGGTCTGCAGGTAAACTGTATGTGTGGGCACCTTTACTCATTCACTGTGTGTTCCAGGAGAAGAGGGGAGTTTAGCTATGAACAGAAGCAACAGCAGATATACAGGAGAGAGTTATTAAGATCGGCCCATTCACTGTGTGTATCCCTGTGGAGGAGGGGAGTGTAGCTGTCGAAGTCAAAGAATGGAACAGGAGCAGATAAACAGGAGAGAGTTATTAAAGGGTAACTGTGGTATCCAATTCTCCCAAACCAGTAAGGATTATATAGAAAGCCTTTCATCTTACCTTCAAAATAAAAACAAAATCACATCTGTAGATAAAATGTGTGAGAAGTTATTGCTGGAAAGGTTCAGGCCCCACTACAACGCACTAAATCGATTAAGCGATTGCGTGCGTGATTCTTGTGCGTTTTTCGTTTGCACGTGCGTTTTGTGCATGCAATTTTGCAGTTTTCTGTTATGGCAACACATGCGTTAACACACCAAAAATGGTGAACGCATGCGTTACCAAAACGGAAACTGATGCGCAATCGCATGTGCATGGGAAATTTCGGGGATTTTTGCATTCCCGCAATTTCCATTATACCTAAATCTCATGCGCTTATAAAAGTGGGGCCTAACCCTCAGCAATATTACTTCCTGCTTGAAAGCTTCCTGTTTTCAGCCATGTGACTAGCCTGCCTGCATTAATAGGCTCCCCTTCTCAACTGTTTTTTCCCCAAGGTACTTCCTGATTTCTCCAACATTAAGTCTTTACTGAGCATGCTTCTCCCCTGGGACGGAGGAGTGGGCAAAGGTCAAGTGATGTCACTCAACCTACTGGAAGCAGGAAGTTTGAACATTCACCCCAATACCATTTCTCACAGGCTGAAGCCAGAGATGCGATTGTCAGCTCATTATAAAGGAAATACTGCAGGCTTTCATTTAACCCTAACTTGTTTAGAGACCACAGTTGCCCTTTAAGATCGGCCCATTCACTACCGAAGTCAAAGAATGTTACAGCAGATATACAGGAGAGAGTTCTGTGGTTAAAAAAAACTGAATATTACAGAGGTTTATTTGTGATTTGTGAGAACAAACTGACTTTTCATTGGTGGATTATATGAGGCACAAAATAAGAGCTGAGGGAATGCCCATATTAAACATGGCACCCAAAGCTCAAAAAAGGAAGGACAAATAGATCACATAATAAGGGGATAGAAGTAAAATAGTGAGATAAGTATGATTTCAGAGGGGTAAATGCACCCATATAAACATTTTGAGACATGTTGTTTTAAACACACATGAAGTATTTCTCAATATATCCTATATGTGCCCATATTAAAAGGGTTCACATTACCTTATGTATCCAGTTGCATTGTTATTCCAGTTTCTCTGTATAGAAACCAGAGGAAGACTGGGACCTTGTGGACTAGGGGGCAAACACATTGAACCGTGCCTTTTATAGTAGGCCGAGTATAAACACAGGGAAATGTGCCAGTGCTATTGGGTAGCATTAAATTACTTTGTAGTTGTATTCATGTTTACAAAATATATATAAAAATGTTTGCAAGTTATATTTTATTGCAAAAATGATTTACAACTTTTTTTCTGGCGGAACCCATTCAGTTCTCTGTAACTTACTGCTAGCCAGGCAATTCAGCATTTAGTAAATTCATCAAATCGACTACTCCTTGATTTAACAGTTGTTTCCTTCACTTATTAGCACTCACTATTATGTTAAAATCTCCCAAGTCCATCTAAGTGCAAGCAAGTGAAGAAATCTCACTATACAATACATTGGGGTGCACAAAGGTGCAGAAGAGCAGCCAGAGGGCATTCACATTATTAGGATTATAGGCAGGTTAGTCCAAATATGTGCAGCCTTGTGGTAAAGTGTGTACTAAAGAAGGAAATTGACCTTCTGCCTAATGGGCCAGTCCTACCATGATAGAAACAGTTTGTTAGTTCAGTACATACCTTTATATCTATAGTAGGCTCATTGAATGCAACGTTTTTTGCAGCAAACCTAAACTTCTTGGTCTGTAGATCTGTAGTTAGTACAGTGATTCGAATGCTATTTCCAGATTTCACAAAGTGCTGGTACTGAAAAGGCTGTATCTGAAATGTTCCGTCTGTGGCTGGATAGGAAACAAAAAAAGATGTTATGATTGGTGCACATGTAAAATTATATTCCTCCTATAAACTGTACACTTTCTACATGTAAAGATTTACCTTTTAGTAGGGAATAGTCAATAACCGTTAGTAATCAAGCAACTTAGGTTCACTGTACACTGCCAGGGTGCAGACATACCTGAATTCCCCACAAGGGGACACAACAATCTCAAATAAAAAAAGATGTAGAGTTTTAAAACATATTTAACATTAACTAACATTAAGCACTTCCTCAGTTGATGTTTGCAGTAACCAAGCGCTGGGTTAAAGTCTCAGTGTACCCTCATAGCCCTACACAGTGATTTGTGGAATAACAATATACATAAGAACTAGAAGGGGTGTCTGCCTTTTTGCTGGTGCGTCCTTGTTTCTCTGTAAGACTCTTGTCCTCTGGAAGTTAAGGGATAGATTACAAATTGAATATGGATATGTTGAGACACAAGGAAAAACAGACCTTTGGTCCAATGGTGCTCTGCCGTTATGGCACCCACTCATGAGAAAGGTCGTATGAGGCCGAAACATGAAGCAAATAAGTAAAAAATGATCGTAAAAACACTATGAAACCAAAACCATGGTCCTAGATGGACAAGTGACCTATTATACCGTAAAAAATGGGAGGCACCCACCCGGTATACTTAGGGAAAAGTAAATATCCAAGAAGGATAATACAAACAATAATGTTATGCGAACCACCCCTCCGTATTGGATCACTTGAAATTCAAATTAATATAACACACACAAAAATAATTTGGCCAAGTTATTGAACTAATTTCTTTATTTATCCAGAGAGAAGAGCAGGATTTTTTAAGTCGCAATACAACGGTAAAGTAAAATATAGGCAAATTATGTGCACTAGGCTTCTATTTTGTGTATGTATTTAATTAATTTGGTCTCTAGTTGCACTCTGTGTGGATGTATACTATCCCATTTCTATATATATTGCTTGTTGCATTGGGGGTTTGACCAAGCCTCTGGGAATGTGTACTCCACCCACAGTGGGTCATGTGTTCAAGTACTGAAAGCTGGAGAGTTAAGCTAGGTACATACAGTCCAGATTTCTGAAAGATGACAGACAGGATCTGCAAGATCCTGTCTGCCATCTTTCAAAGATCTGCATGCACACAGTCCCGAGCGTTCTCCCTATGAACTTCATAGGAGAACGCTCGGGACTGTGTGTTTCCATCGGCCATGCTAGACTCCTCTATAGGGAGCATCAGGGATTTTTACCTCAGAAAAGGCAGGTACTGATATAAAGAAAACATTTGAGAAATATGCCTCCTAAGGCCACACTAGCGCATTTTTCGTGTGTTCGCGCACGAGTTTTGCGCTCGCGATTGCACCTGCGATTTTTGCTGAAATAGAATCCATGGGAACATGAAAATCCCCGCTATTTCCGTTGTGAATGTGATTGCGTGTCCGTTCGCGTTTTGGTAACGCATGCGTTTCCATAACGGAAAATGTCAAAATCACATGCGCAAAATGCACACGCACACACAAAACGCATAGGAATTGCGCACACAATCCCTTAGCAATACAGCAATACTTACAAAACAAGTCCAAGAAATGTATAATAAGGTGATATGATAAAGTGCTAATAGTATAGTATAGTATTTGAGGTTGAATAAAGACATACGTCCATCCAGTCCAACCCATCTAGCACTCTACTCTTTCTGCCTAACTGTTGATCCAGAGGAAGGCAAAAAACCACCAAATTTATGAAGGGGGAAAAATTCCTTCCTGACTCCAATGGCAATCGGAAATTCCCTGGATCAACCTACTTATGTATCAATACCAGTAACTTGTAACATTCCTTGTTTGCAGAAACTCATCCAGCTTTTTTTTGAAATGACCAATGAACCTGCCATAACAACGTCCACTGGAAGACAGTTCCATAGTTTACCGTTCTCACAGTGGAAAAACCCTTTCCGAGCTTGAAGCCTAAACCTTTTTTCTTCAAGTCTTAAGGGAGTCCTCGTGTCTTTGACATGTTCTTGGTGAACAATGCCCCAGATAGTTTATTGTATGGCCGTTAATGTATTTATACACATAATCATATCCCCACGCAAGCGCCTTTTCTCCAGCGTACATAATTGTAACTTTTCCAGTCTCTTTCATATTCAAGCTCCCCCAATCCCCTATTAATTAGGTGCCCTTCTCTGAACCCTTTCCATTTCAAAGATGTCCTTTTTGTACACAGGATTCCAAAATTGCACTGCATATTCCAAATGAGGCCTTACCAATGCTTTGTAAAGAGGGAGAATTAAATTTTCCTCCCTTGAATCCATACCCTCGCTTATACAAGACAATACCATGCTGGCTCTGGCTGTTGCACCTGGCACTGCTTGCTACCTTTTAAGTTTGTATCCACCAAAACTCCAAGATCCCTTTCCAACAGGGTTCACTTAACACAGAGCCATTTATAGTATAAGTAGCACAAGTATTTTTAAGTCCAAAATGCATCACCTTACATTTATCAACATTGAATTTCATCTGCCACTTAGCAGCCCAATGTGTAATCTATCTAGATCCCCTGCAACGATTGCACATCCTCTGAAGTTTTAATGGTACAAAGTTTTGTGTCATCAGCAACACAGAAACCTTGCTGACAATACCCACTTCAAATCATAATAAATAGATTAAATAGAAGCGGCCCCAACACAGAACCCTGTGGCACCCCACATAGCACTTTAGTCCATCATGATGAAGCCCCATTAACCACTACTCTCTGCATCTATTCCTTAACCAATTTCTATCCATGTACAAATGTGACTCCCCAGACCAACAGACCTTAGCTTATCATTAGTCGCCTATGGGGACTGTATCAAAAGCCTTGCAAAATCAAGTAAACTACATCTACTGCTATACCAGAGTCTAAATTTCTACTTATTCCTCATAAAAGCCAAGAGTTAGTTTGACAAGATCTATTCCTCCTAATCCATGCTGGTTATACTTATAATGTCAGTCCTTGAAACATACTCTAGAACATGTTCCCTTATTAAACTTTCCAGGATCTTCCCCACCATGAAGTTAAACTTACAGGCCTGTAATTACACGGCTGTGAACGACTACTTTTGAATATTGGAATAACATCAGCCTTTTCCAATCCAGAGGACCACCACCGGACATGAGGGAATCAGCAAAAATAAGAAACAATGGCCTAGATAAAAACTGAACTTAGCTCCTTAAGTACCCGAGATGTGATTTATACGGTCCAGGAGATTTATTAATATAACCTTATTTAGTTTTTCTGTACCATATCCTCGGTAACCAAAGCGAACTTGAATCTTGTATACCTTTATTGCTACTATACTCTATGATATCTGTACTTGGTCTTCTATATTGTATACAGAGGGGAAAAAATTATTCAAGACATTGCTTTATCGCCATCCTCCGTAACTAACTTATCCCATTAATTAATGGTGCCAAATTCTCAGTCCTCATTTCTTACTATTAATATACTTAAAAAAATGTTAGGCTTAGTGATGCTTCTTCAGCTATCCTAACTTCATTATTAATTTTAGCTAGTTTGATGCTTTCTACACTCCTTGTTACAGTTTTTATACTCCCTAAAGGCCCTTTCCGTTCCTCTGCTTAAAGGTTATTTAAATGCCTTTTTCTCCTTACCATTTGCCTCTTTACATCAGAATTCAGCCACATGGGCACGATTTATTTTTTTTACATTTATTCCCAAGGGTATAATTTAGATGTGAAACTGGCTTAAAATTCCCTTGAACACAGTCCACTTCTGTCAGTACCTTACCTGATAATACATTATCCCAGTTGACATTCTGAAGAGCTGCTTTTAACCTGGAAAATTTGCTTTCCTGAAATTAAAGTCTTTGTTAACCCAGCGCACTTTTCCTCGATAACAAAGTCCAATGCCACTATTTAATGGTCACTATTCCCTAAGCCTCCAGCTACCTTTATATCTATAATGCGCTCCACAATGTTAGATATTACCAGATCCAACAGAGCTCATTTTCTAGTAGGAACCTCAACCACCTGTGAGAGAAAATTATCCTGCAGCAAATTCAGGAACTCATCGCCTTTTTCTGTGATGGCAGTTCCACCGCACCAATCAATGTCAGGGTAATTGAAGTCCCCCATAATGAGCACACTCCCCAAACTTGCAGCCCTTGCCAACTGCATATGAAGTTGACTCACCTCCTCTCTGCCAGCATTTGGCGGCTTATAGCAGACACCAACAATGACATTACCCCCTTTCCTGTTGCCTAATTCCACCCATATTGCCTCCACTTTATCATCCATATCACCAGTTATCTCTTCTTTTAAATTTGGCTTCAATTCTTTTTTAACATAAACACATACTCCTCCCCCTTTCCTTTTTTTTCCGTCCTGCCTAAACAAGGCATATCCTTCTATATTTACAGCCCAGTCGTGAGAACTGTTCAACCACGTTTCTGCTATACCTATTACATCATACTTTTCATTCAATGCCATCATTTCCAATTCACCCATTTTGTCAGCCAGGCTTCTCGCATTTGCAAACATACATTTTAGATTATGATCCTGTAATTTATTGTACACTTTGATACACATTCCTCCCTATCCCCTATGCTAGCCCCACCCCCCTTTCCACCCACCACTGGCCTATCTACACCCTGCTTTCCTCCTGGACTATTTATCCCAGTGAGACTGCTAATACCCTCCCCCCAAACCTAGTTTAAAATCTCCTCCAACCCTCTAGCCATCTTCTCCCCTAAAACAGCTGCACCACCATCAGTGAGGTGCAACCCATCCCTACTAAAGAGCCTGTAGCCGACAGCAAAGTCTGCCCAGTTCTCAATAAACCCAAACCCTTCTTCCTTACACCACTCTCTTAGCCACGCATTAATGCTCCTAAGCTCCCGCTGTCTCCCTGGCTTAGCACGTGGCTGCGGTAGTATTTCTGAAAGCACTACCCTGGAGGTCCTTGCTTTTATCTTGGCCCCTAGTTCTCGGAAATCATGTTTAAAGGGCATGTCCACCCCCAAAACTATAATCCCCCCAACTACTGGCCCCACAATGTAGTGTAGTTTAATCCTTACCTAACATCCCAGCTCCATAGGGTTCTCCTGTAGTCCCCCCCCAAAGTCCCAAAAACTGCCCACCAGGAGGCTAGCAGAGTCCATATAGGACTCTGCCTCCTACCTGGCCTCAGGTAGATTTTTGCCATGCGTGCTGCAGCCCTTCTCCCCCTCCCTCCCCCTCCCTCCCCCTCCCTCTCCCTCCCTCTCCCGATTCCCTCCCCCTAGCATTTAACCCTTTTAGTATAGGCTTCCCACTGGTCCCCCAGCCCCAACCGCATAATTTTTATTTTAAGAAAGCTCCCCAAACTCTTACTTACCTCTCCTCTTTCCTCCGCTGAAGTAAGCTGCCGGCAGCCGCGTCCGTGATTGGCTGCAGCTCAGCCAATCACAGACGCGGCTGCCGGTCCTGCCCCTCTGCTTGCATTTCTCGGTAAGTAAGAGTTTGGGGGGCTTTCTTAAAATAAAAACTATGCGGTTGGGGCTGGGGGACCAGGGGGAAGCCTATATTAAAAGTTTGATTTAAGGGTGGACATACCCTTTAAGGACCTCACCTCCACCTCTAACTTTGTCATTGGCACCAATGTGAACCAAGACCGCCGGGTCACACCCGGCCCCACCCAATAATCTGTCTACACGATCCACCACATGCCGAACCCTAGCACCAGGCAGGCAACACACAGTTCGGCATGTAGGGTCTTGGCGGCAGATTACCCTATCTACCTTCCTTATAATGGAGTCCCCTACCACTACCACCTGCCTTGCATTCCTGACCCTTCGTTCCTCCTCCCTTGTATCAGAGATGGCAGTCCCCTGGGTGCTCAAGGGACTAGCCCCCTCCATACACGCTAATTCCGAGGTGTCCTCCTCCACTTCATTACCTAAGGCGGCAAATCTGTTGGGATGGACAATCTGGGAAGAAGCCCCCCTACTCTTCCGTCCCCCACTTCCCCTAGTAACCCTAACAAAACTACCTCCTTCCTCATCCTTTCTTGTCCCTCTTCCACCCACCTCTATACTGGCCCCAGCCAGTGCCTGCTGACCCCCCAGTTCTGCCAATCCCTGCAATGCTGCAAGCTGCCCCCTTAGACTCCCCACCTCAGCTTCCAAACGGGTAACCCACTCACACCTGACACAGACATAGGTTCCCCGGAACGTCTGCTCCAGGTTCCTATACATGTGGCACGATGCACATTGCATGGTACTGACAAAACTGTCCCTTCTAATACACCACACCAACACAGTGACGCACAAACCTTGTTTAATTGCCCTTCTTGTTTCAATGTCCTTTTTTTATGTCCTTGAGAGCAAGGTCCTTAAGAGAAAGGGCCACTCAAGTTTGTTACACTCACAGGAAACTTCCTTTTGTTAGGTCCAAACCACAGGCCCAACAACTGTGAATCCTATTTAACTAATAGGCCCCAACCCCCACACCAATTAGTGCAAGAGCCAGAAAGAGAGGGGAAAAAAACCAAACACTTATTAACCCTTTCACAGCCTGTTTTGTGATTACAACAGGTACAATACTAGAATATAGAAGTCCAGCACACCCCTTTAACTGGAAGAAGAAAGATTAGTCTGCTACTGCACATCAGTCCAGCACACAGTTTTTACAGTACAAACAATCCTTATTTTCAAAACTGTCAAACAATCCCTATTTTCAAACTTTCACACACACCATACAACCATCAAATGATTAAGTGTCCTTTTTATGTCCTTGAGAGCAAGGTCCTAAGAGAAAGGGCCACTCACAGTTCTTACCTCACAGAAACTTCCTTTTGTTAGGTCCAAACCACCGGCCCAACAACTGTGAATCCTATTTAACTAATAGGCCCCAACCCCCCACCAATTAGTGCAAGAGCCAGAAAGGAGGGAAAAAAACACCAAACACTTATTAACCCTTTCACAGCCTGTTTGTGATTACAACAGGTACAATACTAGAATAGAAGTCCAGCACACCCCTTTAACTGGAAGAAGAAAGATGTCTGCTTACTGCACACTCAGTCCAGCACACAGTTTTTAACAGTACAAACAATCCTTATTTTCAAACTGTCAAACAATCCTTATTTTCAAACTTTCACACACCATACAACCATCAAATGATTAAGTGTCCTTTTTATATGTCCTTGAGACCATCCTTAGAGAAAGGGCCACTCACAAGTTCGTACACTCACAGGAAACTTCCTTTGTTAGGTCAAACCACAGGCCCCACAACTGTGAATCCTATTTAACTAATAGGCCCCAACCCCCACACCAATTAGTGCAAGAGCCAGAAAGAGAGGGAAAAAAAAACCAAACACTTATTAACCCTTTCACAGCCGTTTGTGATTACAACAGGTACAATACTAGAATATGAAGTCCAGCACACCCTTTAAACTGGAAAAGAAAGATTAGTCTGCTTACTGCACACTCAGTCCAGCACACAGTTTTTAACAACAAACAATCCTTATTTTCAAACTGTCAAAAATCCTTATTTTCAAACTTTCACACACACCATACAACCATCAAATGATTAAGTGTCCTTTTTATATGTCCTTGAGACAAGGTCCTTAGAAAAGGGCCACTCACAAGTTCGTTACACTCACAGGAAACTTCCTTTGTTTAGGTGCAAACCCACAGGCCCACAACTGTGAATCCTATTTAACTAATAGGCCCCAACCCCCACACCAATTAGTGCAAGAGCCAGAAAGAGAGGGAAAAAAAACCCAAACACTTATTAACCCTTTCACAGCCTGTTTGTGATTACAACAGGTACAATACTAGAATATAGAGGTCCAGCACACCCCTTTAACTGGAAGAAGAAAGTTTAGTCTGCTTACTGCAACTCGTCCACCACACAGTTTTTAACAGTACAAACAATCCTTATTTTCAAACTGTCAAACAATCCTTTTTCAAACTTTCACACACACCATACAACCATCAAATGATTAAGTGTCCTTCTTTTTATATGTCCTTGAGACAGGTCCTTAAGAGAAAGGGCCACTCACAAGTTCGTTACACTCACAGGAAACTTCCTTTTGTTAGGTGCAAACCACAGGCCCAACAACTGTGAATCCTATTTAACTAATAGGCCCCAACCCCACACCAATTAGTGCAAGAGCCAGAAAGAGAGGGGGAAAAAAACCAAACACTATTAACCCTTTCACAGCCTGTTTTGTGATTACAACAGGTACAATACTAAATATAGAAGTCCAGCACACCCCTTTAACTGGAAGAAGAAAATTATCTGCTTACTGCACACTCATTCCAGCACACAGTTTAAACAGTACAACAATCCTTATTTTCAAACTGTCAAACATCCTTATTTTCAAACTTTCACACACACCATACAACCATCAAATGATTAAGTGTCCTTTTTATATGTCCTTGAGAGCAAGGTCCTTAAGAAAGGCCACTCACAAGTTCGTACACTCACAGGAAACTTCCTTTTGTTAGGTGCAAACCACAGGCCCAACAACTGTGAATCCTATTTAACTAATAGGCCCCAACCCCCACACAATTAGTGCAAGAGCCAGAAAGAGGGGGAAAAAAAAACCCAACACTTTTTAACCCTTTCACAGCCTGTTTGTGATTACAACAGGTACAATACTAGAATATAGAGGTCCAGCACACCCCTTTAACTGGAAGAAGAAAGTTTAGTCTGCTTACTGCACACTCAGTCCAGCACACAGTTTTTAACAGTACAAAAAATCCTTATTTTCAAACTGTCAAACAATCCTTATTTTCAAACTTTCACACACACCATACACTCAAATGATTAAGTGTCCTTCTTTTTATATGTCCTTGAGAGCAAGGCCCTTAAGAGAAAGGGCCACTCACAAGTTCGTTACACCACGGAAACTTCCTTTTGTTGGTCCAAACCACCACAGGCCCAACAACTGTGATCCTATTTAACTAATAGGCCCCACCCCCACACCAATTAGTGCAAGAGCCGAAAGTGAGGGAAAAAAAACCCAAACACTTATTAACCCTTCATCACAGCCTGTTTGTGATTACAAACAGGTACAATACTAGAATATAGAGGTCCAGCACACCCCTTAACTGGAAGAAGAAAAGTTAGTCTGCTTACTGCACACTCGTCCAGCACACAGTTTTTAAAACAGTACAAACAATCCTTATTTTCAAACTGTCAAACAATCCTTATTTTCAACTTTCACACACACCATACAACCATCAAATGTAAGTTCCTTCTTTTTATATGTCCTTGAGAGCAAGGTCCTTAAGAGAAAGGGCCACTCACAAGTTCGTTACACTCACAGGAAACTTCCTTTTGTTAGGTCCAAAACCACAGGCCCAACAACTGTGAATCCTATTAACTAATAGGCCCCAACCCCCACACCAATTAGTGCAAGAGCCAGAAAAGAGGGAAAAAAAAACCAAACACTTATTAACCCTTTCACAGCCTGTTTGTGATTACAACAGGTACATACTAGAATATAGAGTCCAGCACACCCCTTTAACTGGAAGAAGAAAGATTAGTCTGCTTACTGCCACTCAGTCCAGCACACAGTTTTTAACAGTACAAACAATCCTTATTTTCAAACTGTCAAACAATCCCTTATTTTCAATAGAGATGTCCGAACTTCGAAAAATCCGTGTCCGCGCGAAATGGATCCGCGCATTTTCGAAAATCGCTAAAAAATGCGAAAATCACGTCAGCGGACCCGTTAAAACGTAATTTAAAATGAAAGTTCGGCAAAATCCGCATTAAACGTGGTCTAAATAGCCTTGGTAATGTTAACTTATAATCACTCAGGACCTGGGTAATGTCCTTAAAACACGTATCAATGCCTACAATACCTAAAATTACAGTCCGCTAGCGAGAACATATTTTTCGAAATACGAGGATTTCCGTAAAAACGAGGAATCTCCGTAAAACCGAGGATTTCCGTAAGTCCGCGAACTCCGTAAAAACGAGGATTCCGTAAAAACGAGGATTTCCGTAAGTCCGCGAATCTCCGTAAAAACAGGATTTCCGTAAAAACGAGGATTTCCGTAAAAACGAGGAACCACGGAATCTGCTCTTCAAAATGGCCAGTGCTGCATAAGGCAACTATATGCCTGAACTACCCTCCTGCTCAGGGGTATGGTGAATTCTCCCCCCTGGCGACCCATCATGTGGCCGGCCGCCGGAGCGCATGAATAATAGGAGGGGCTACAGTCGCCGCACTCCGCACGCTTCGGATACAGACCACTGTCTCTACACCCTCCGAGAGCAGTGTCAGACCTCAAGAGGCAGAGGCCTCATATGTGGCTGCCGTTCGGCAAATATAAGCAGGCAACGTATACTTTTTATTATATTACTGTTTGTAATACTAGTAAAATAGTTTAATTCACTTTCTGACAAGAAAACATATTTATATATATATATTGTTTTTAAAAACATCAATATATCCTTAATTTTGGCTTGAAGAGAGAGAGAGAAATCCAGTTTCTTGTAATTTCCCATTCACTGGTTATTATTACATTTTATTATTCTTGTATTATCATATCAGCCCTATTTAAAGGTGTTAAAAGTCCAAAACATAATCACTGAAAAGTGACTTTATTAACATAAACACCTATAATTTAACATGTATACCCCCACATAACCACACTTGGTGCCACCCTTTACCATTCCATGCAGCCTTATTAAACAGGCTAATAAGTACAAATGATTAATCGATCATTACAATTGATTTCTTTTTATCTTATCAATGCACACTGGATCCCCGACACTACCACAGTTAAACACACGTACTGGTCCCACCCTTTTAGTTACAATGGCCAGCCCTATTTGAATGGAAAGTGAAAGGTCAAAATAAAATGTTGATAATATTAAAAATTGATTTAATACACTCCAATTAAAAATGTTGTTTTACCCACCCAAATCTATACAGATACAAGTACACACAGCCTACTGATCTCCCTACACCCAACCAAACTTTTCCCTTTCCGTGGCTACAAAACACACAATAACAAATATAAGTACTTAGCCAGAATAGGTATGAAATTCATTGCCATAGAATAGAATTGACGTTTAAAGAAACTAAATATTGCCTTATTTAATCTGTATTTTCAGCAGAATCGAAGTATATAATTAACATATTTCTTAGAATATCATTCATTATGGTTATTTTTTTATTTAACTTTGCAGTGGGAATCTTCCTCGGATACCCCCCCCCACCACCGTCCCCCGCCAGAGGAAGAATTAAGTGCAAGCCTATTGAAAAAAAAAAACTTGTTCTAAATCTTTCATTTGTCCAAGGCCACATTACAGCGCACAACGAGCCCTCCACTAAACACGCGTGTTTCCGGCTGTGCTCATGTGTGGGATTGCCATGTGAGTTCAGTCGATAGCATAATTGTGCAAAAATTGGGATCACATTTGTGCCACACTAATTGTGTGCTTTTTTAACACGTGAATATGTCCAAGCCCTTTATCGCAAATGTTTGCTAATTTTTGACACCTTCTCCTAGAATTGTTTTAGTAAATGGATTGAACATTTAATGACAGTGAGTTAAAATAATTTCCCCTTTTTTTTTTAGTCACTACCAACAACTAGCCCTCGGCTCGGGCAGCCCATTGCCCCATCCGGCCAGGTCCCTGCCCCTCCGGCTCACCATCGCCCCCACCGGGCAGTCCACCGCCCCAAGAAGAGAGGACACCGGGGACCAGCCAGCACTAGTGCATCCTAAAGCATTTTTTAATCTTTTTATTGACCTTGATTGTCAGCAATAAGTTAGTGAAATTATCATTGCTAATTAATTGAATTTTATTATGTCACTGAGAAAATTTTCGAAATAAAAAAGGAAACAAATCATTAATTTGGCTTGAGAGGACAGAGCTTCTCAATTTCTCATTCCCATTTATTGTGCCCCACTCCCCATTGTTTGGGCTGGTAACTTGTCCCTCATTTTTAACTTAAGTCAAACGAAATTCCGGGTCTCAAACTCCAAACTTATCCAAGAAATTTTCCTACATAGCCTTTTAGGAAATGTTCTATACTAAATTTCTAATGGATTGGGGACGGTGATGTGTTTTGAACATAAACATGTTTTTTTTCTAGAAGCAGGACCAGCTCTAACAGTCCTCCACCCCTCTCCACCCCCCTCCACCCTCCTCCAGCCCCTCCATGTCCCATCCACCCTCTCCAGCCGCCCCCTCCAGCACGCCTGCCTCTCCAGTCACTCTGGCGCATGCTTAAATCGTAGTAAATCATATCTAACGTTAATGAAATGTTAATCACAGACTATTAATATCTGTATATTTCCCAGTGGTAAAATCCCGCTACTTGAATGCACACCTTGGGTACTGTGGGTTGCCCATGCAGAAACTTTAGCCATCACCCCCATCCCACACAGACTGGTATATAAGATGCACTCACCCGACGATCTCCACACAAACTGGTACATATAAGATGCACTCACCCCCATCCCATACAGACTGGTACATATAAGATATAAGTCCTCATGCCCAGCTCACAGAGACATATACATAACTTGTGCCAGCACTGCCCACACAGACACAGTGGCACTTGCCAGGTACAGGTACTAATCACCGACAGGCACTCACACACAATCACCGACAGGCACTTCGCACCACAATTCACACGACAGGCACTCACACACAATCACCGACAGGCACTCACCCAATCACCGACAGACTCCAATCACGACAGGTACTCTCACACAATCACCGACAGGCACTCACACACAATCACTACGGGCATCCCACAACACTAAGTAGGCACTCACACATATTCACTGACAGGCACTCACACACAATCACCAACAGGTACTCTCCACACACCACGACAGCACTCACACACAATCAGTACAGGCACTCACACACATTCACCAACAGGCACTCACACACAATCACCGACAGGTACTCTCACACAATCACCGACAGGCACTCCACACAATCACCGACAGGCACAATCACTGACAGGCACTCACACACAATCACCGACAGGCACTCACACAATACCCCGACAGGCTCTCACACACAATCACTGACGGCACTCACACACAATAAGTACAGGCACTCACACATATTCACTGACAGGCACTCACACACACAATCACCAACAGGTACTCTCACACAATCACCGACAGGCACTCACACACAATCAGTACAGGCACTCACACACATTCACAAACAGGCACTCACACACAATCACCGACAGTCACTCACACACAATCACTGACAGTCACTCAACACAATCACCTACAGGCACCACACAAAATCACCGATAAGGTACTCGCACACAATCACCGACAGACACTCACACACAATCACTGACAGGCACTCACACACAAACAGTAAAGCACTCACAACATATTCACCGACAGGCACTCACACACAATCACCGACAGGCACTCACACCACAATCACCAACAGGCACTCACACACAATCACCAACGGGTACTCTCACACAATCACCGACAGGCACTCACACACAATCAGTACAGGCACTCACACACATTCACCGACAGGCACTCACACACAATCATGAAGGCACTCCACACACATCACCAACAGGCACTCACACACAATCAGTACAGGGACTCACACATATTCACCGACAGGCACTCACACACAATCACTGACAGGCACTCACACACAATCACTGACAGCACTCACCACCAATCAGTACAGGCACTCACACACATTCACCAACGCACTATTACACAATTCACGTACAGTACACTCACACACAAACTCACGACAGTAATCACACACAATCACCGACAGGCACTCCACAAATCACGACAGATCGCACCACAATCACCGACAGGACACTCACACACAATCTAACTGACAGGCACTCACCACACAAACAGTACAGGCACTCACACACATTCACCGACAGGCACTCACACCAATCATACAGGCACTCACCACATCACCACAGGCACTCAACACAAGCACGAAAGGCACTCACACACAATCACCAACAGGCACTCACACCCACTCAGACCAGGACTCACACATTCACCGACAGGCACTCACACACAATACAGGCAACAGGCACTCCAATCCCACAATCACCGACAGGCACTCACACACATCACGACAGGCACTCACACACAATCACCGACAGGCACTCACACACAATCACCGACAGGCATCACACACAAATCACCGACAGGCACTCACAAACACAATCACCGACAGTCTCTCACACCAATCACCGACAGGCACTCACACACAATCACACATGGCCTCACACAATCACCGTACAGGACCACCACATTACATGACAGGCATCACACTCAATCACGACAGGTACTCTCACACAATCACCTACAGGCACTCACACACAATCAGTACAGGCACTCACACACATTCAGCAACAGGCACTCACACACAATCACCGACAGTCACACACACAATCACCGACAGTCCTCACACACAATCACCTACGGCACTAACACAAAATCACCGACAGGTACTTGCACACAATCACCAACAGGCACTCACACACAATCATTGACAGGCACTCGCCACACAAACAGTACAGGCAACTCACACATTCACGACAGGCAATCACACACACATCACCGACAGCACTCACCACACATCACCAACAGGCACTCACACACAATCACCAACAGCACTCACACACACACCGACAGGTACTCTCACACAATCACACCGACAGGCCTCACACACAATCAGTACAGGCACTCACACACATTTACCAACAGGCACTCACACACAATCAGCACAGGCACTCACACACAATCAGACAGGCCATCCAAATATCACCGACAGGCACTCACCACACATCACTGACAGGCACTCACACACAATCAACCGACGGCACTCACACACAATCACCGACAGGTACTCTCACACAATCACGACAGGCACTCAAACACAATCACTGACGGCCTCACACACAAACAGTACAGGCACTCACACATATTCACCGACAGGCACCACACACCAAGCACCGAAAGGCACTACACACAATCAGACAGGCCTCACACCAATCACCAACAGGCACTCACACACAATCCACCGACAGGACTCTCACCAATCACCGACAGGCACTCACAAACACAATCAGTACAGGCACTCCACACAATTTCACCGACAGGCACTCACACACAATCACCCGGACAGCACTCACCACACATCACAAAGACATCACACACAATTCACCAGACATAGACTGGTCAAGGGGATTCCTATAAGAGTCCTGCACTATGTTTTACTCTAATTCATGCAATTGCACTTTGAATTTGTGGACAACTGACCAACTGAAGTCAATTTGTTTGTTTTACACCAAAACAACTGGTTGAATATCTTCATTCCATGAGTAAGTGGGGTTTTCTATTCTATTTAATGACTGCTTTATTGGATTTTATACCAGATCAGAACTTTCAAACAACTTGTTCTTTTCTTCTTTTTATAATAGTATGAGCGCAACCAATTCTAAGTGAAAATCTTTTTTAACATAAGTGCCCTTTTCTTCTCTGTAAACCACTGGCACTGGAAGTACCCCAAGCATACGTATAACTAGACATGACTTACCATCACTGTCTCCTGGGGTGTTGCATCCCAGATTTGCCATCCACTGTAAGGCTCCAACATCGGCCGAAAGAAGCTGCTTTCATTCCAGCAATGGAAATTCCTGGTTGTGGTGAAAACAGACACACAAATCAGAGCAATCCAATAGGTCTTAACTTTTTGGGTGAAATAGCATCAAGATTATTTTGAATGTTTGTGACATTACAACCTTTTTTTTGTGGATTTTTACATTTTTTAACTGAGCTGAGATTGGTAACATGCGTGAAACCATAGAACGCAACTCTGTACGACACCATGACTACAGTTGGCCATGCGAACTGTCATATTGGTAGAAAATACCCAGATGGATCCTGGAAATATGAATATACTGCATTCGCCTTAACAGTGTTAAATAATCCAGGGATTGCACAATTATTTTTTAGTTTTATTTGGTCTCCCCATAAAACAGTAATAATAAATTAAGCCTAGGCTGGTCAGTTGCTTGGCAAGTTTCGGGTTAGAGAGTCAAAAGAAAAACTTTAGACAACGGGAGATTCAATAAAGTTCTTATCGTTTAAAATGGTGCTAATTTGCCCCAACCAATCAGATATTATTTAGCATTTGAAGCTAACATCTGATTGGTTTGGCAAAATTAGCACCATTTTAAACGATAAGAACTTTTATTGAATAACCCTGTAAGTTGCTTAAATTATGACTTCTGAATAATGCAAAAAAAAAGTCTATTGAACTTCTCAGTCAGACCACCTGTGGTTTGCATTTGATATGCTTATGTATGTAGATACAGATACACTAAAGGGACTTCATTTATTTAATTATTAACATATATATAGCTGCTCTAAAAAAAAGTATCTGAGTGCACCTGTATGTAGCTACCTGAATATATATAGTATACCATAAACTGTATTTGGGGGCACCTTCAGCTTGATCTATAAATTCCAGAATGCTTTGGCAAAGTAAAATGCAAAGATGTTTCAGGAAAAACTGTATTTATCAAAATGTGTTTTATCTCAGTAGAAAAAACTATGGTTTGATAAAAGGATGACATAACAATGCTTACTACAGTAAGATTTGTGATGTAGGCTTCATTTAGATTGATTTATTGATTTTAGGTTGTTGAGGTGTGTTGACATCAGCAATTCATTTGTACAGAGGGAAGATCTCTGCAGATAGCCCACAATGTTATGTAGAGGGAGTTTTGAGACGGAGGAGAACAAAATTCAAATTGGAGCATATTCTCAATGCAAGGGCTTAAAGGTAATAGCACTGATGCTAAATAATGTGTTGACTGCCAATTCTGTCTTAGAAATAACAGGCTGTACACGTAACCTTGCTTTGCATTGTTTTCCTGGTGTGTTCTGAATCCTGTTAGGTGAAACCGTTCATAGTGCATCTCTTTGGATATCTTTTTTTATTGTCTGTGATGTTAAAATTAAAAAATCTCAATGAGCAAAATTTAAAAATAATAATAATTTACCGACACTGTCCCCGCCTCTTTCTACCAAGTCTCCCTTGGTGTTGTAGTAACAACTCAATGCTTAGGTTTTTATCTGTATCATGTGCAGATAGATAGTTCGTAATCACTCGGCAGGGCAAGCAGGGCTCTGGCGACTAAATGGGTAGACAGAGTTGATAATTAGTTGGAATAAGGCAATAAGTGCTCAATAATTTGTGGGCCCTGATCAGCATATATCAATTATGCTGCTACAAACGTTCTCAATGATGATAAGTAGGGATGATACTGGAATATTTTCCCCCATTTTGGTAAACTGCTTGATAAATGCTATACCTGTGCAGGAAACACCTGCAAATACCCAACACTGTCCCGTATTTCACTGGCTTTCTCTGACTGAACCAGCTATTCAAAATCTGAGTACTTCCATTCCAAGAGCTTGGGTCTGTGCCATCAGAGTAATCATTCCAGTTTCCTTCAACCACCCCATTGTCATCCACACTGTTAATCTAAAAACAGCAAGAAAATAGCATTTACTGTTTATTGTTTAAATAAAGTATTAATTAATTTCAACAAGTTTTTATGGGAATATTAAAAAAAAATCAGAATGCTGCCACTGTGTGTTAAATACCTTAAAGGGCATGTCCACTCCCAAAACGATAACTGATGCTTAGCCTCAATACCATTCTAGTCCCTCTGTTTGCAGTAAATCCTCCCCAAATCTTCACAGATATTTTACCACAGCAGTACCACTGAGCACCACCTACCCTCTCAGAGCACTGCTCAGAGGAGGAATCCCGGTAAGCCCTTCGTATTGGCAGTGACGTCAGTTACGGGGGATTCCACCTCTGAACCATAATAATTAATGCATAAAGACAGAGATTGACCATAGAGCACTCAGCAAGATGACTAACTGAATTTGTCTTTCACCAATTTAATCCAAGGTATCTACACATCTTTACTCCTATGTTACAATTAAAATATTGGAATAATTTTTTTTTATTAAAACTTACTATAGAGCTAGCATCCTGCACACATGGCTTGGATTGTTTCGTTTTCGCATGTCCTCTGATGCATTACGGCGATAACTCAAAGTTGAATCCAGAAGAGCAAGGCTAGTATTAAGTATGTTGTTCTGAAACTAAAAAAATATAACAAAGGATTTATTTTTGTCATTTTGTTGCACTCAAAAGCATTGCTGATCACTCTCTATTGATTTTATTCACCTGTATCACAAATGTAATCAACACTAATTACCTCTCTATTGATTTTATTCACCTGTCTTTTGCAGGTGTTATCAATGCTGATTACCACTCTTTATTACATTAACCTATGTTTCCAGAAGGCAATCTTGCTCTATACTTAGGGCTGCAACCTTTCCATTTAAGACCCAAACATACATGAAATCTTCATGTTGCAGTACTTAAGTTCTATTGGATTAAATAATATGGCTACACTGAAATCCATGCAGTCTATATCAGGCTTCCTACCAACCTTTTGTCATGTAGATTCATACTTGACTTGCATGTCCACCAACAAAACTAGAATTTAACCCACTGCTGGCCCCACTGTGTAGTGTTAAATCTTAACCTTACTCCTCTGCTTCTTATGGATCTCCTGCAGTACCTGTTCAAAGTCCCAGAAAGTGAAGAGTAGGAGCCTGTCTGTGAGTCATCTAGTTGTCTGCTTCTTCCTTGTCCTCAACAAGGACTAAAGCATGCGAGTGAAGGAGATTGTTGTTGCAGGTTCCACGTGGGCCAATGCCAAACTTTTACATACCCTTCCATATGAACTTATTCAAACCCTTCCTATTCCTTCTTGCTGCGGACCCATTTATCTTTGGACCTCCCTCCTTCTAAGAGGAATAATGTAATTTGGGTGACCATAGACAGTAAATGGCTCATTTTGTTCCCTTGCCCAAAATGACATTTTACTTCGAACTGACCCGACAAATTTATTTCACAGTGAAACCCAGTGTATTTCTACATTTTGGAGGGCTCTTTGCAAAGTTCTGGGCATAAAATTAAATTTTTTCTTGGTTTATCAACGGTTTAATCACACCCAATCAAATGGAGCTGATGATTGTGCTAACCAATGTTAGAAATAATTTCTAAGCTGCCATACGGTCTTATACTCAGGATAATTGGGTTGAATAAGTAACCCTCGAATGTAGCATTCAAATTTGGTAACCTTCAATATAGCCTTCTATTTAGGTAACCCTGGAATATAGCCTTCTATTTAGGAACCCTGGAATGATGTAGCCTTTGATTTCATTAACCTCAAATGTAGAGTTCAAATTCGATAACCCTTGAATGTAGCCTTCAATTTCAGTAAGCCTCGAATGTAGCATTCGATTTTGGTAACCTTGAATGTAGCAGTCTGGGCTGGAAAAATTGAAGAGTTCTTATCCATGTGGGTATTGTTCCTTTTGTCGGTAGATATTATGTTATTGCAATAAGACAAATGCAATTTATGTTTTAATGTGCAGCTGCCCATTATTTAGTATGTGGGGCAGATGTCAACAAAACTGAAGGAACGACTGTCAGAACATTTGTCCAATAGCAGACTATCATCTAAACACTTGGAAAAAGGAAAGGCACTGTAATCACTGCGGATGCTGAACATTTTCTGAACCATCATAATTCAACTACTGCATCCTTGAAATGTATAGGAATTTAACATATATGACAAACATTAGACATGTCCAGAAACTCCTACAGACAAAGGTAGCCTCGATTTCTCACCTGAAAAGTTTAGCCCCTTTTGGATTGAACCAAGGAATGGGCTACAGTGTGTTTATATGAGACATTTTGTGCCTCCATTCTTTCCTGGACACATCTACTACAAAAGCACTGTATGCCTATCTACATGGTTCTACTTCTGCATACTTTTAACACTTTCAACCCTACTTTCTGGAAGTCAGTGGTCTCAGGGCAAGACATAGCTTCAATACGGAGCTCAGCGAACTACTTGGTAAAGAGACAATAGAGTAGAACTAGAAATTGGTGGGGCCCCCCATTGTCTATTGTTTTATTGTTTACTATCGATTATCATCATTCAATGTGTAACACTCATTTAATAAGAAAACCAACAGCATCCTTTGACAGTGTAGTCCTAATACAAGAAGTACCCCCCATCTGCATGTTAAAAACAGGTCCTGTAAGGTGTACTGTACATTTTTATTGTTATTAATACTGAGATGTATAGTGCCACTTTGTTGCAAGAATAATGATACTAATTATCTTGTGCATTCGAGACTAGCAACTAGCCGCTTATAGCTTTTAGCTCATGTTTACTTTTGGCCAGGTGTTTTTTTGCATTGTCTGTAATGTTATATAATGGGTTACTACCAAGTGTTAACACATATTTATTGGTCTACGTCACTTATCTTCTCAGAAGATTCTGATCGCGAGACTGAGACAGCAAAGTAAGATGCACAGATCATGATATAATGACGCAATAAGTAGCAACGTAATTGTAGTAACATGAGACGTTTCCTGCACTTTATAGGGTTTTCAGAGTTACCGACAGTAGGCCACAGTAGAAGCGAAACACATTTCGGTTGTTCGCCCACAGAACTCCCGGTCACCTCCAGTACCAGTGACTGTTTATCCTGACTTACTTATAGTGCCTTAGATACACACTCTGTCTGACTGTGGGGTAACTAGAATAGACTGGGGGGATACACTGGAGGCATGTGTATTACACATTTTAATTGTTTATTAATCTACTTGTGTTCCCTTAAACCTCTATGTATGAGAAATAAGTTTTTTTAATCTTATTTGACACTATTCCCTTGTGAGTAAGCGATTTCCTATGGGTCTTTTCCTGTTTTGTTTGTATGCTATAATACCCATACGCCACCCCCCGGATTGGCTTTATACAATATGGTCTTTTCCCCCTTTTTTGACCTCTAATTGATTGAGTGGTGCTCCTCTAATTGTTTTCTTCCAGTTCCCAGTATATCCTGCTCTCGATACCATTGTCTACTCTCATGTTTCCTGCACCTGTATCCAGTATCATTACACCATGTATGCTACCTTTTTTTAAACATTGGTATTACATTGGCTTTTTTTTCCAATCCAGAGGCACATCACCAGACCAATAGTGAATATGAAATAATTAGGAACAGTGGGAAGATAAAACTGGACTAAGCTCTCTTAAGATCCAAAAGATGTATTTGATTAGGTCCTGGGGTTTTATTGATATTCACTTTGTCTACTTTCCATACCATATCCTCTGTCAGTGATATTCCTCATTTATACCCTTCATATTATTACTGTCTAGCGCAGCACATGGCTGTAGTATTATTTCTGAAAATACACTGGTGGTCCCTACTTTTAACTTGGCCCTTAACTGTCAGGACCTCTCTTCCTCCACTATCCTTTTTTTGGCACCAATGTGAACCAGGACCATTGGGCCACTCCCACCACTATGCCCCTCAATAATCTTTCTACACATTCCACCTCATGTCGAACCCTAGCACTAGGTAGGAAACTCACTATCATGTTGCGTCTTGGCGTCAGATAACCCTGTCCGTCTCTCTCCCTTGTATTAGAGATGTGGTCCCCTGGGTGCTTAAGGTATCAGCCCACTCTATACAGGCTTTGTACAAATGTTTTGTTCAATAACAAATACCTTAATTTACAACAAGTTGCCTATTGTGACACCGTATCAGAATACTAATCAAGTACCACATCTAAATAAAATACAAGTTTCTTTTTTAACGTACAGGTTTATATTTACCAGGCTGTCAGTGGATATCTTTTTTTTTAATATTGATAGTACATAGATTTTTTTCTATTAGGAGCCCCAATTCCAGACAAAATGAATAGAAGTCTTTACAGTTTAAAAGAAAGCGGTTGAAAAAACCCAGTAACCTTGTTTACAATATTGCACTGTCTTACCTGACCAAAGTCCCAGGGTACAGCAGTTGGTTTTGAAGATAGCCCTGTAAAGATCAGACCAAATTCTGAAAGAACTATTCTTGTCTTTCTGCCTCGTTTGAGAGGTATACAGCATCACCTTAAAAAAAATATAGATTTGGCATGAAGGACAGTATTAATAAAGGATCACCATTGGTAATTATCGACATACGGGCATATTTATAACCCACGGTATCAAAAACTTCTGAAAAATACAGATACTGCCTTGGAAATTCAATATCATCTGGAATCAGCCCATTGGCGCCACAGGCAATATTTTATGAAACCGTTATAATGCTGTAGTGTGAAAATACCAATTGGAATTGACATTTTGTACAGCCACTGCATTACTTTACAACTGTGTTGTAAAATAGCAACATGGACAATAAAAGGATAAATATTGCAAATTACCAATATCAATCTATTGTATCTACCAAAGTTTCCCAATAATGTAACATATCAATCTTATTACCATACACATTAATTACTTCATATTCTTGACACCCATATATGCATACAACCATGTATTCAAAAATAGTCCCAAAAATTCTTAAAACTTCCTTTATTTCTTCTAGCCAGAATACACTTACAGTGAGTAATTAGGGTCTGTGAATATTTTATCTGTTTTATTTTGAAACTCTGTATGGTATTGTATGTCTATATTTGTAACATAATTTTCCATTATTTTTGTATTACTGTATGCACTGTTCACCATTTGGAAAGTTTTTCTTTGATACTCTAAAAAGTAGACTCTGATACAGTGATGTGGGTTTAAATGACTTTTTAACCTTGTTTGAATGCTTTGCTTGTTGCAGGAAAGTGTGGATTGGTGAAGCTCGTTTGTTGCTGGAGTGAGTGGTGCAGGTGTTAACCATTTAGCTGCCAGAATTGGATTGTGCATAGCTAGTGAGCATCAGAGTGATTGTGGGTTGTCCCCAGGGCCTTAACATGGGGTGGTGGCAGTGAATTGACAATTTATTGGTCAGATCACAGCCCAGCATTGTGCATAGCTAGTGAACATCAGAGTGATTGTGGGTTGTCCATAATACCTTAAACATGGGGTGGTGGCAGCAGAAGACAACACAGAATTTAGCAAACTTCTTTGTAGAAAAATTTATAGAAAAATAAAATGTTAAATTACTGATGACCATGGATTGAAAAGGACTACAATGTAGCCAACATGTGAGTTACCTCACTTGTCTGCACCGACAGAGCATATCGTCCGATAACAGCATTGGTTGGTGTATGAACCTTATAGTCATGGAATTAGGTCCAATGTCACCTTTCTTGTGCTCCCCAGCTATTATTTGGAGGAGAGTTGGAACAGAAAAATTGTAGTCCAGGACCGAAGAACCTAACAGTAGAGAAAATATCTAGTAAAGAGTAAAGGTATACTGTATAATGGTTTCTTGAAGGAAAAAAAAAAGCCTAACAAAGCTACATTTTTTATGTGAGCTTGCATGTATTGATCCGTTGATTAATGCTTAATCGAGATAGCCAAACCCATTAAAATTATTTTTGTCTGCATGTTTGTGATATGGCTATCAATTAATTTTGGCAATAGACTACCTAATGCTAAATTATTGAGCCAAACTTGGCACATGTGTATTATCCCTAGGATTCGTACTGACTATGTAGTTCACTAGAGACTGTACAAAATAAAATGTTTCACAGATTAGTATTCATTTATACTTATTTAAGGGTTTGAATATTTAATCTAAAAAAGGAGGGGCAAAAGCTTAAAAGAAGTACTACACTTAACATTTATCACTATAGGACTAAAATATAACTGATACAGCAACCTATAAAAATTAGAGGTGGGATGCTCTGACTCGGACCTGGATCTGACATGGAACCGACTTGGTTCTGAAATCCGAATGATCCGTCCGAATCCAAGACGTATTGTCCAGATTTCGGGACTTCGGAGCAAGTATCGAACGTTCGAGGATTATCGAATAACGAAAGATTTGCATTTGTTCAAAAATTTCTGTCTGACTGAATTTTTAATTGGTGAAAATCAAACTAGAATATGCTTGTTGGAGTTTGTACACAAATTTACTCGCACCTGATGTCATAAGGCTAGCGTTGAACTGCAGCTTATCTTCAGCTTTCACAGACTTGTTGAACTTTAAGTTGACAAGGAATTCCTGTCCCCGGCGGACAATGAGCTCTTTACTGAGGTAGTCGCTGCATCTGTGGGGCTCTGTTATCATTAATATTGAGATCAGCACTAAGAACTCTTAGATCTACAGGAAAAATAATATTCAAAGTCTTAGGTTACATGACAAGTTGATAACAAAAATGTAATGTTTCCTGAAATTAAAGCAACAAAATACTTTGATAACTGTTTAGATATGATTGATATTGTACTTACAGTGGTTTTGAAAACTATTTGCCCCCTTCCTGATTTCTATTCTTTTGCAAGTTTGTCACACTTAAATGTTTCTGCTCATCAAAAACCGTTAAATATTAGTCAAAGATAACTTAATTGAACACAAAATGCAGTTTTCAATGATTTTTTTATTATTATCATCAAAAATGGCAAAAAATACACGGGAAAAGTGATGAACCTTCCCAGGAATGGCCAGCCGACTAAAATTACCCCCAAGAGCACAAGAGAAAAACGCATCCGAGGCCACAAAAGACCCCAGGACAACATCTAAAGAACTGCAGGCCTCACTTGCCTCAATTAAGGTCAGTGTTCACGACTCCACCATAAGAAAGAGACTGGGCAAAACGGCCTGCATGGCAGATATCCAAGGCGCAAACACTTTTAAGAAAAAGAACATTAAGGCTCATCTCAATTTTGCAAAAAACATCTCAATGATTGCCAAGACTTTTGGAAAATACCTTGTGGACCGACGAGACAAAAGTTGAACTTTTTGGAGGTGCGTGTCTCGTTACATCTGGCGTAGAAGTAACACACATTTCAGCAAAAGAACATCATACCAACAGTAAATATGTGGTGTGTGTGTAGTGTGATGGTCTGGGGTGTTTTGCTGCTTCGGACCTGGAAGGCTTGCTGTGATAGATGGAACCATGAATTCTACTGTCTACCAAAAAAATCCTGAAGGAGAATGTCCGGGCCATCTGTTCGTCAACTCAAGCTGAAGCGATCTTGGGTGTGCCAGCAGGAAAATGACCCAAAACACACCAGCAAATCCACCTCTGAATGGCTGAAGAAAAAAAAAATGAAGACTTTGGAGTGGCCTAGTCAAAGTCCTGACCTGAATCCTATTGAGATGTTGTGGCATGACCTTAAAAAGGCGGTTCATGCTAGAAAACCCTCAAATAAAGCGAATTACAACAATTCTGCAAAGATGAGTGGGCCAAAATTCTTCCAGAGCGCTGTAAAGACTCGTTGCAAGTTATCGCCAAACGCTTGATTGCAGTTATTGCTGCTAAGGGTGGCCCAACCAGTTATTAGGTTCAGGGGGCAATTTCTTTTTCACACAGGGCCATGTAGATTTGGGTTTTTTTTTCACATAATAATAAAACCATCATTTAAAACAGCATTTTGTGTTCAATTATGTTATCTTTGACTAATAGTTAACGGCTTTTGATGAGCAGAAACATTTAAGTGTGACAACATGCAAAAGAATAAGAAATCAGGAAGGGGGCAAATAGTTTTTCACACCACTGTATCTAAGTGTTTGAATATTTAATCTAAAAAATAAAGGGCAAAAGCTAAAAGTTATGAATAAAAGTGAAGCTTTACAGATTTCATCCATAAATAGTAACTAAAACTAGGCCACACTCGTGCACTTCTGATCGCGTTTTGCAACCTGTTTTGCAATGTATTGTAATTACGCTTTTCGCATGCATTACCCTTTGTTAAATGGTCACAGTCATGGCTGTATAGATTGTTTATGTTTATGAAAAAGGTGTCTCCCTTGTCTTATTACGTAATGGTAGCAGTACACGTCTGTTAATACCGTAAGCAAAATTAATGATCACAAAAAGGAAAATTTTCATCTGACATTATTGGACCCCTATAATACAGTATAGGAATCCAACAATGTCATAGGCGAAAAGAATTCTACATCTCAAGTAACCGCTACATTTAAAAAAAATTATTACTTTCTTTTTCAGTCATCAATTCATCAAAATACATAATTAATTTAAATATAACTATATATATATATATATGTATGTGTATATATGTATCTATACTAAATATATATGTATCTATACTAAACACTTAATATGTGAATACATTAAGTCAAATTATTCCCAAGGGTGAATATGCTCAAATTCTTAGCAATCACTTGATAGGTCCTCTAAAAACTTCACAGGGGACCTTAGGGTTTCGCTGGACCGCTGGCTGAGAAACACGCTCTAAGGGGCATATTTATAAAGGATCGCTATTTTCGCCATCATCGCAATGACAAATAGCACTATTTTCGCCTTATTTATAAACTCGCTCATTTTTGCTTTCGCCTTTGCAGAAAAGTATCGACTGTGGCGATGTGTGGCGATAGTTTTCGCCCTATTATTGCATTAAGTGTGGTATCACTGCGAAAAGAGAGATTGCTCTCTAGTGTAATTTCAGAGTTATCTTTGTCACTTTTTATTTACAGCGATTTATAAATAGGGGATTTTCGCCTTTTTGCCCCTTTTCTCCCTTTTGTGCATTTTTTTGCAGTTTTAACAGGATTTTCCCCCAAACATCATTACTTACTGGAATGTTCCATTATATGACTATTTCTTACACAGCACTATGGTATGTTCCCATATTAATGTAACTGGTTTGGTAATAAGCTGCAGTTTGCAAAAAATAAGCAACACTAAAAAATGTCCTATTAATAAAATAGAGAAAATTGCCTTTGAGTTTACACTATTATCATATTCCATAATAAAATAGAGACAATTCGCCTGGGTGAGTTTTACACTATTTATCATATCCTATTAATAAAATAGAGAAAATTCGCCGGGTGAGTTTTACACTATTATTCATATCCTATTAATAAAATAGAGCAATTCACCTGGGTGAGTTTTACACTATTATCATATCTACTTTAATAAAATAGAGACAATCGCCTGGGTGAGTTTTACACTATTTATCATATCCTATTAATAAAATAGAGACAATTCGCCTGGGTGAGTTTTACACTATTTATCATATCCTATTAATAAAATAGAGAAATTCGCCTGGGTGAGTTTACACTATTTATCATATCCTATTAATAAAATAGAGACAATTCGCCTGGGTGAGTTTACACTATTATCATATCCTATAATAAAATAGAGACAATTCGCCTGGGTGAGTTTTACACTATTTATCATATCCTATTAATAAAATAGAGACAATTCGCCTGGGTGAGTTTTACACTATTATCATATCCTATTAATAAAATAGAGCAATTGCCTGGGTGAGTTTTACACATTTATCATATCCTATTAATAAAATAGAGACAATTCGCCTGGGTGAGTTTTTACACTATTATCATATCCTATTAATAAATAGAGACAAATTCCCTGGGTGAGTTTTACACTATTTATCATATCCTATTATAAAATAGAGACAATTCGCCTGGGTGAGTTTTACACTATTTATCATATCCTATTAATAAAATAGAGAACAATTCGCCTGGGTGGTTTTACACTATTATCATATCCTATAATAAAATAGAGAAATTCGCTGGGTGAGTTTTCACTATTTATCATATCATATAATAAATAGAGACAATTCGCCTGGGTGAGTTTTACACTATTTATCATATCCTATTAATAAAATAGAGACAATTCGCCTGGGTGAGTTTTACACTATTTATCATATCCTATTAATAAAATAGAGACAATTCGCCTGGGTGAGTTTTACAATTTATCATATCCTATTAATAAATAGAGACAATGCTGGTGGAGTTTTACACTATTTATCATATCCTATAATAAAATAGAGAAATTCGCCTGGGTGAGTTTTACACTATTTATCATATCCTATTAATAAAAGAGAAATCGCTGGTGAGTTTTACCTATTATCATATCCTATTAATAAATAGAGAAAATTGCCTGGGTGAGTTTTACACTATTTATCTATCCTATTAATAAAATAGAGAAAATTCGCCTGGGTGAGTTTTACCACTATTTATCATATCCTATTAATAAAATAGAGAAATTGCCTGTGGTGAGTTTTACACTATTTATCATATCCTATTAATAAAATAGAGAAATTTGCCTGGGTGAGTTTTTACACTATTTATCATATCCTATTAATAAATAGAGACAATTCGGGGTGAGTTTTACACTATTTATCATATCCTATTAATAAAATAGAGACAATTCGCCTTGGTTTTACAATTTATCATACCTATAATAAATAGAGACATCGCCTGGTGAGTTTTACACTATTTATCATATCCTATAATAAAATAGAGACAATTGGCCTGGGGAGTTTTACACTATTTATCATATCCTATTAATAAAATAGAGAAAAATGCCCTGGGTGAGTTTTACACTATTTATCATATCTATTAATAAATAAAGAATATTGCCTGGGTGAGTTTACCATATTATCATATCCTATTAAAAATAGAGACAATTCCCTGGGTGAGTTTTACACTATTTATCATATCCTATTAATAAAATAGAGACAATTCCTGGGTGAGTTTTACACTATATTATCATATCCTATTAATAAAATAGAGACAATTGGCCTGGGTGAGTTTTACACTATTTATCATATCCTATTAATAAAATAGAGACAATTCGCTGGGTGAGTTTTACACTATTTATCATATCTATTAATAAAATAGAGACAATTTGCTGGGTGAGTTTTACACTATTTATCATATCCTATTAATAAAATAGAGAAAATTCGCCTGGGTGAGTTTTACACTATTTATCATATCCTATAATAAAATAGAGAAATTCTCTGGGTGAGTTTTACACTATTTATCATATCCTATTATAAATAGAGAAAATTCGCCTGGGTGAGTTTTACACTATTATAATATCCTATTAATAAATAGAGCAATTGGCCTGGGTGAGTTTTACACTATTTATCATATCTATTAATAAAATAGAGAAATTTGCCGGGTGAGTTTTACACTATTTATTCATATCCTATTATAAAATAGAGACAATTCGCCTGGGTGAGTTTTACACTATTTATCATACCTATTAATAAAATAGAGACAATTGCCTGGGTGAGTTTTACACTATTTATAATCCTATTAATAAAATAGAGAAAATTGCCTGGGTGAGTTTACACTATTTATCCTATCCTATTAAAAATAGAGAAAATGCCTGGGTGAGTTTTACAACTATATATATCCTATAAAATAGAGAAATTCGCTGGGTGAGTTTTACACTATTTATCATATCCTATTAATAAATAGAGAAATTCGCCTGGGTGAGTTTTACAATATTTATCATATCCTATTAATAAAATAGAGACAATTCGCTGGGTGAGTTTTACACTATTATCAATCCTATTAATAAAATAGAGACAATTCGCCTGGGTGAGTTTACACTATTATCATATCCTATTAATAAAATAGAGACAATTGCCTGGGTGAGTTTTACACTATTATCATCATCCTATTAATAAAATAGAGACAATTCGCTGGGTGAGTTTTACACTATTATCATATCCTATTAATAAAATAGAGAATTTGCCTGGGTGAGTTTTACACTATTTATCATATCCTATTAATAAAATAGAGAAAATTCGCCTGGGTGAGTTTTACAATATTTATCATATCCTATTAATAAAATAGAGAAAATTCGTATGGGTGAGTTTTACACTATTTATCATATCCTATAATAAAATAGAGAAAATTCGCCTGGGTGAGTTTTACACTATATTCATATCCTATAATAAAATAGAGACAATTTGCCTGGGTGAGTTTTACACTATTTAATACTATTAATAAAATTTCCACTTGCTGGTGAGTTTTACACTATTTATCATATCCTATTAATAAAATAGAGACAATTCGCCTGGGTGAGTTTTACACTATTTATCATATCCTATTAATAAAATAGAGACAATTCGCCTGGGTGAGTTTTACAACTATTTATCATATCCTATTAATAAAATAGAGACAATTCGCTTGGTAAGTTTTACACTATTTATCATATCCTATTAATAAAATAGAGACAAAATTCCCTGGGTGAGTTTTACACTATTTATCATATCCTATTAATAAAATAGAGACAATTCGCTGGGAGTTTAACTATTTATCATATCCTATTATAAAAAAATAGAGAAATTCGCCTTTTGGTGGTTTTACACTATTATCTATATCCTATTAATAAAATAGAAGAAAATTCCCTGTGAGTTTGACATTATTTATTCATTATCCTATTAATAAAATAGAGACAATTCGCCTGGGTCAGTTTTACACTATTTATCATATCCTGTTAATCAAATAGAGACAATTCGCCTGTGTGAGTTTTACACTATCATATCCTATTAATAAAATAGAGACAATTTACCTGGGTGAGTTTTACACTATTTATCATATCCTATTAATAAAATAGAGACAATTTGCCTGGGTAAGTTTTACACTATTTATCATATCCTATTAATAAAATAGAGACAATTCACCTGGGTGAGTTTTACACTCTTTATCATATCCTATTAATAAAATAGAGAAAATTCGCCTTTTGAGTTTTATACTATTTATATCTTTGGCTGAAAAAAAACTCTATATGTATTAACCAATTTAATACTACTTTATAAAACCACCAGGCAGTATTGCCTATTTACCATCATATGTGCTGAGCTTTTTTTTTTTATACTAACATTATTAGTGCTACTTTTTGCTAGATAATTTTCGCTTTTGATGAAAATTCGCCTTTTTAATAACTGATGAAAGGAAAAGTTGAAAGTTTAAAAATTTATGGTAAAGGCTGGTGGGAAAATAGCAAAAATAATGCTTTATAAATATGTTCCTCAGACCCCCATTTGATTGTATTGGTAAATAAAGAAAATCGGAAATAAAAAAAAAATCTTTAAAAAGCGAAAAATTTATCTTAAAAAAGCAAAATCGCAGATCGTATTACAGCAAATACTGGAAAATAGTCTAACACCCCCCTGAGTACTTATTAGTATTGAGAAACACTCCACAATGTACTAACACCTCCATGGACCCATTGGCAGGCTAAATAAATGGCCACTTATGCGTTTTCGCCACCTAAGACTTGGCGAATTGGAATGGCTGAACTTAACGCAAAAATACACTTTTCGCCATTTTATAAATATGCTTGAGCGGTTACCGCAGCGATGTATGGCAAAAAGCGAAATGTAGCGGTAATAACCTTTCGCAACTGGTTATCACTGCTTTATAAATAGCGAAAAGGCCAAATTAGGTGAAAACGCTGCGTTAAAGAAGGCGAAAAGTTTAATGAACCTTTATAAATATGCCCCTAAGTCTTGTCACAATCTTCCATTTGAATTTTGCCAACATCTTGAACAAGTCGTACATGATGAACTCTATAGATCAATTAAAAAACGTTTTGGACATTAAGAAGCACCTACTGAATTGGGGTGTAAAACCCCCGCTTCTCATTACAGCTTACCTGACACTCTGCCATGGTCTGATAAGCTGAAACAGGTTTAATACTGCATCCCCCTGAGCAATAGAATAAAGGTTTGTGCTCCTAAAATAATTGAATTGAAAGGGAGCAGCAAATCTCTTGATACATTGTCTAAAAATTAATTTAGACACAATACATGTCTTGTATTTATATGGTCTAAATATATATTCTACAGTATTTATAGTGAAACATATAGGGTGATCTATTAAAAAGCAGATATAGCATGGCTGTTGAAGGGTATACCTACTTATTAGGGTTGCCACCCAAACACAAATAAAATGTACATGCTGAAAGGATGCTAAATTGATGTAGCAGGAGGTCTTCCTGTGGTAAATGATAATAAACAAAAAACATACTTTCTACCCCTTAACATTCCACAAAACATTGCATTATTATATATGCACCTTTCCTTTTAAGATCCAAACACATGTAAAATCTACATGCTGCAAAGCTAGTACCAGTTAATTAAAGGGCATGTCCACCCCATTTAATAACTTTTGGGGTATGGTAGATCTCCCACCCCGAGCCCCAACCACTATAATAGTTTTTACAGAAACTCCCCCAATCATTACTTACCTTACATCTTTCTTCCGGCGTACTGTCCTGGCCCTCTGCTTGCATGAAACTGCAAGCAGGGGGCCGGACCGGCAGCCGTGTCTGTGATTGGCTGAGAGGCATTGGAGAACGCCGGGGGAAAGAGGTAAGGTAAGTAATGATCGGGGGAGTTTCTGTAAAAACTATTATAGCGGTTGGGTTGGGGGAGGGAGATCTACTATACCCCAAAAGGGTTACACACTAGGGGGAGGGAGAGCAAAACGGGTGGGAGAGGGAGGGGGGGAGGTGCTGCAGTGCGCATGGCAAAATTCTCCTGGAGGAGAGACAGGAGGCAGAGTAATATATGGACTCTGCCAGGCTCCTGGTGGCCAGTTTTCTGGACTTTGGAGGGGCATAGCAGGGCAGCAATTTGAAGCAGGGATGTAAAGTAAGGATTTTATTACACTACAGAGTGGGGCCAGTAGTGGGTTAAATTATAGTTTTGGGGGTGGACATGCCCTTTAAACGCAGTGCTGTATGACTACACTAAAATCTCTACAGTTTCCACAATGATTCTAATGTAAACCAGCCTGTCACCACGTGCATTGTAAATGTGTTTGGGTCTTAAAGGAGGGTCTAGGGTGGCAACCCTAGACACACTCAGGGTGATTTATCTCCTTTCTGTGGACTGGTGTCCAAAACTTCACTGCACACTCCAGATGAGAAAATCTCATCTGCAACTTTGCAGTCCATTCTGAAAATCTGTTTGGGTCCACCTTCAGCACTTGCACATCATTTTAAGTTTTCAAAGCATTTTAGGTTTTCAAAGTTTTGTGTCATCACAGAAAATCTTTTTTACTGTAAGACTGATATTTGGACTGTGATACGTGGCCTTTATGATAGAAACAATCGTTCACTGTAAGATAGATATTTGGACTGTGATACGTGGCCTTTATGATAGAAACTCTCTTTCACTGTAAGATTGATATTTGGACTGTGATACGTGGCCTTTATGATAGAAACTCTCTTTCACTGTAAGATTGATATTTGGACTGTGATACGTGGCCTTTATGATAGAAACTCTCTTTCGCTGTAAGATTGATATTTGGACTGTGATACGTGGCCTTTATGATAGAAACTCTCTTTCACTGTAAGATTGATATTTGGACTGTGATACGTAGCCTTTATGATAGTATAGTATAGTATTTGAGGTTGAATAAAGATATATGTCCATCCAGTCCAACCCATCTAGCAATATCCTAATTTCCTGCCAAACTGTTGATCCAGAGGAAGGCAAAAAAAACCCACCAAATTTATGAAGGGGAAAAACATTTCCCTGGATCAACTCTACTTTATGAATCAATACCAGTAACTTGCAACATTTCCTGTTTGCAGAAACTCATCCAGCTTTTTTTTAAAACTGACCAATGAACCTGCCATAACAATGTCCACTGTCCATAGCATTACCGTTCTCACAGTGAAAAACCCTTTCCGAACTTGAAGCCTAAACCTTTTTTCTTCAAGTCTTACGGGATGTCCACGTGTCCTCTGACATGTTCTATTGGTGAACAATGCCCCAGAGAGTTTATTGTATGGCCCGTTAATGTATATTTATACACAGTAATCATATCCCCACGCAAGCGCCTTTTCACCAGCGTACATAATTGTAACTTTTCCAGTCTCTCTTCATATTCAAACTCCCCCAATGTCCAAATTAATTTAGTTGCCCTTCTCTGAACACTTTCCATTTCAAAGATGTCCTTTTTGTACACAGGATTCCACAAGTTCGTTACACTCACAGGAAACTTCCTTTTGTTAGGTCCAAACCACAGGCCCAACAACTGTGAATCCTATTTAACTAATAGGCCCCAACCCCCACACCAATTAGTGCAAGAGCCAGAAAGAGAGGGGAAAAAAAACCAAACACTTATTAACCCTTTCACAGCCTGTTTTGTGATTACAACAGTACAATACTAGAATAGAAGTCCAGCACACCCCTTTAACTGGAAGAAGAAAGATGTCTGCTTACTGCACACTCAGTCCAGCACACAGTTTTTAACAGTACAAACAATCCTTATTTTCAAACTGTCAAACAATCCTTATTTTCAAACTTTCACACACCATACAACCATCAAATGATTAAGTGTCCTTTTTATATGTCCTTGAGACCATTCCTTAAGAGAAAGGGCCACTCACAAGTTCGTACACTCACAGGAAACTTCCTTTGTTAGGTCAAACCACAGGCCCACAACTGTGAATCCTATTTAACTAATAGGCCCCAACCCCCACACCAATTAGTGCAAAGCCAGAAAGAGAGGGAAAAAAAAACCAAACACTTATTAACCCTTTCACAGCCGGTTTGTGATTACAACAGGTACAATACTAGAATATAGAAGTCCAGCACACCCTTTAACTGGAAAAGAAAGATTAGTCTGCTTACTGCACACTCAGTCCAGCACACAGTTTTTAACATTACAAACAATCCTTATTTTCAAACTGTCAAAAATCCTTATTTTCAAACTTTCACACACACCATACAACCATCAAATGATTAAGTGTCCTTTTTTATAGTCCTTGAGAGCAAGGTCCTTAGAAAAGGGCCACTCACAAGTTCGTTAACACTCACAGGAAACTTCCTTTGTTTAGGTGCAACCCACAGGCCCCACAACTGTGGAATCCTATTTAACTAATAGGCCCCAACCCCCACACCAATTAGTGCAAGAGCCAGAAAGAGAGGGGAAAAAAAACCCAAACACTTATTAACCCTTTCACAGCCTGTTTGTGATTACAACAGGTACAATACTAGAATATAGAGGTCCAGCACACCCCTTTAACTGGAAGAAGAAAGTTTAGTCTGCTTACTGCACACTCAGTCCAGCACACAGTTTTTAACAGTACAAACAATCCTTATTTTCAAACTGTCAAACAATCCTTATTTTCAAACTTTCACACACACCATACAACCATCAAATGATTAAGTGTCCTTCTTTTTATATGTCCTTGAGAGCAAGGTCCTTAAGAGAAAGGGCCACTCACAAGTTCGTTACACTCACAGGAAACTTCCTTTTGTTAGGTTTTCCAAGTCCAAGCTATCCTAATCATCTTTCGTAAGTTCAGGTATATTCACGTTCCATTGTCAAATTATTGATGTGCTTTGCGGATCCATTGGGTATTGATTAGATGAGTGTATAGTCGGTAGACCAGTCCTTGTAATCCCTGGGTTTTGAGTATTCAGATTGTCGGGTGTTTGATTATTGGTATTTTCCTGTCCTGAAATTCAGTGTGCATGCAATGGCGTAGCTGCAGATATGTATAGAAATAGGTCCCTGCAAGCTCACATTCCATTTTATATCTTCAAATGTTCGTAGTGAATCTCCTGTTTGAGTTTATAAATTCCTTAGTTTCCCAGATGGCACTAAGGAGAAACTTGCCATTTGGGGAAAGATTGACTATGCCAGAGTGCTGTTATAGGGGGGATTCCTGAATAGCTGAGAAGCTCATTTGAATCTTCTTCATGCTTTGGCATTTGAGTATGTAGTGGAGTTAGAGGAATCAGTTAGATATACTTGGTGCAACAGTGTGGATGGTATAGAGCTTGTGCTATATAAACTAGCATTAGAGAGGTGATGGGGTTTGAATAGAACCCAGTTTCGAATCGAATCTGAGGGTTTCAAAGTCCCGAAGAAACTTTTGGAACTCCCGGTTTAGAATTTTCAATTTTAGCGAAAATCGAATGTAAGACGATTATCGTGAATAGAAGATTATCAAAAATCTAAAGTAGACGATAATCGAAAATCAAACCCTCAAAAGTAGTGCTCGATTTCGGTAACCCTCGAAAATAGAATGCGGAAGCTCGAAAACAGCCCGATGAGGAAAGATAGTTTTAAAATAAGTTTTGTTATATTTACGGGTTCCCCAGACCATTCCCCAGGTCTCGTGTCATTTACAGCAACCTACTACCGTATATACTCGAGTATAAGCCAAGGTTTAGGTTTAAAAATCAACCTAAAAACCTTGCCTCGGCTTATACTCGAGTCAAGAGAAAAACTTACCTTAATTCTAGATGCAGCCGCCAGTCAGGAAGGAAAGCCGGCAGTTCCAGTAGTTTCGCGGGTGCGCGAGATGCCATCGCGCACGCTGGCGGGATGATGTCATCGCGCAGCCGCGAAGCAGTACTGGGAAATGCCGGCTCTGCACAGAGCGAGCGGCAGCCGGCGGAGGAGATGAAGATGAAGACTGGCCAGGTACGGTAAGTGAACTGGGGGGGTTTAGGGTGGGGGACACCTCTAACTAGCTATGTTCTACATTAGGAGTATCATCCGGTTTAGCCATATTGTTATATATTCATGCTGTCCAGCTAAATAATACATCCAAAGTTTTGGGAGTGCAATCTTTTGGCTGTTGCAGCTTACTAAGTTTAAGTCAGGCTCGTCTGTTCGCCCAGAGACAGGAAGTTAGTAATCCATTAAGATCTGAAAAACAATTTCTTATTTACACAACATAAATGATTTTGGGAAGAAGGATAATTTTTACAAGATTGATTCTTCTTATCAAGTTGAGAGGAAGATCATCCAGGCTGTGTATTTTCTGCTTATTTTAGCCAGTAATGGCAATATTTCGAGTTCCATAAAGTTTTTGGGGGTCTTGCAAATCCGTATACCAAGATATTTAAATTTGGACACTATAGGTTTATTCCACCAAGTGTAGTGGAGGTTATTTTGTCCAGTGCTGTTACACTTTACCTAAGAACATATCACCCCAGTCTTTAATAGCATAAAATTTTACTTTCCTAAAGAGATGAACAAAACCAGCAAGTTTTCTACAGAGCTTATTGTAGTTCTAAAATTGTGATTGAACCCAAGTAAATGTAATTTGTTAATATTTTCAATACATTTTTCCATTTTTTTTAATGAGATTTTTTAATAAAATTTAAGAATTTCCTGGAGATTCAATATCAAGAATCGCGTTACTTACTTAGCCCGATCCTACGATACAATACCAGACATGAACGAAATTACGTCCGGTTATTGCATCACGGGATCGGGCTAAGGTAAGTAAAGCGACTTTAAAGCCACACACTCAGCCCAGTTAAGTTTTCGCGCAAGGAAGTAGCGCAAAACTTAACAAAATGGGCTTTGGCTCGGTTTAGCACAGTGCTATTTCCAAAAACATTTGGAAATGGCGCTGTGCTCTAAAATCCATCTAAAAAGTCATTAACCCAAAATGACTTCGGGTTAATGTGGGTTTTAGAGGGATTTGGGCCATATGAATCTCCCCCTTTATTTTCTAAATATTTTAATTTTTAAAAAATCTTGCTCATTACACAGATTTTTGAAAACTTGCGTTTATTCGAAACCGGGGATTGATCACTATTCCTAAAATTAAATGTCTTTGTTTTAATCTCTACAATGAGTTCAGGGCTGTTATATACCAGAAAAGAATGGAAGGTTGCCCCCCTGAAAATCAACATGAACAATTTTACAACATCAAGCACACAATGTTTATTTGGGGCTCCCCCATCATGGTGATGCACAAGTGACCTTCCCATACCATTAAATACCCATAGTGCTTTGTGGGCCCTCCGTGGAGTGGCAATGTGACAGCATATTTCAAATATTACACAAAGGTATTATAGAGAAGTAAAAGATCCAGTGCTCTTTCCATTTCAATACATCCTAAAACAAAGTTTAAATCATATAAGTATAGTATAAAACCTTTTATAAACAACTATAAAGTGTAAAATACAAGTGGAACAATAATAGACAATTAATATGAATGAATAGTCCATGTCGGTGTGTATACTAAATATATAAAGATTTTTAAAAGATAAAACATATATAGGTTTCTTATTGATTTACCTATAGTTATAAAGGGGAACTGTGGGTCTTAAATGAAAGGCCAGTTTCCTACCTTAAAAATGAGCCATCAACCACCTCTCTACGTGCTCCACAGCCCAAGATATACAGAAATGACTGACAGAAAAGTTAATGGTCAGTTAATGGCTTCTCCTGCACAGTGCCGCTGGCTAGCACAGCCTCAGACTCCTAGTGTGTGAGGGAGACAGGAAGTCCCTCCTCCTCTCTGCTGTGTGAAGTCCTGACCTAGAAGGTAAGGGAATCTACAGCCCTTCTCTTTCACTGTGTGAAAAACACGCCTTTTAGGCAGAGTTCTCACTCTGCCTGAAAAGGCTGTTTCCACAGAGTTTTCTGAGGGGGGGGTGTCTGAGTAACCCATGGCACCCGTGAGTGGTCGGGCTTAGGCCACCGTGAGTGGGTGGGGCTTAGGAACCCGCAAGTGGCAGGGCTTAGGCACCCATAAGTGGGCGGGGCCACATAGGGCCTGTAAGATAATGGGCCATGGGGTGCCTGCAACTGAGGGACCATGGGGTCCATGAGTGGGAAGGACCAGGGGGCTGCAAAGGGGAGGAGGAGGAGACACAGGACAGATTGACTGACAGTTTCAGAGCAGGAAGCAGGAAGTGCAGGGGGGACCTGGTGATGCTGCTGCCATATCACACACAAAAATGTAAATATCTTCAAACCTATGCAAAATAAACAATGGAAATAAACTGCAAAAATTCTCGGAGGAGCAATTTATATAAATTTACCTAAAGTCATTTTTGGACCACAGTTCCCCTTTAACTATACAGCTGTCTCAATACATAATTTACCTATAGCTATTAAAGGATGTTCTCTAATATAACCACAGTTTGTTATATTCTTTATATACATATCTGCTCTAAGAGAGGTACTTTATCAATAATTGTAGTAGAATCGTTTTTTCATGTTGCAATGAAGTACCTTTTTCGCATTATTCCAAAGCTCCCTGTGTGGTGCTTTATCTTAAGCTGTGGGATAAATAAAATAACAAACTGTAGAGGAGGTCTAGAGAATTATCAGCACACTAGGCATTCATGTAGAATGTGAGTACATGAATCTGTGCTCAAAGAAAGCGAATAAAGTATTAGACGATTCTAAAAAGCATGCCATATTAAATTCTTCATTTATCTCATTGGGAGCCATAGTGTCCAGTCCATCTATACATTATAATTCCATTTGCAATAAATTAGTCTCTCTCTCCGGTGTCTTTTAACTACTTCCAAGACTAAACATTGCAGTTGTGACAGTGAAAGCTCATTCGAGGGTTATGGCCAAATTTGGGTTACCAATGCTGTCATCCAAGGGTTATGGCTGAATTGGAGGGTTAGCAAACTGCGTAACCCTTGAATGTAACGTTCCCTAACCCTCGAATGCGGCATTCTGTAACCTTCGAATATGGAGATAACCTCAAATGAACGTTTTTGCTAACCCTCAAATTCAGCCATGACCCTCAAATGCAGCGTTCAGTAACCCTCGAATATGGTGATGACCCTCAATTGTAGCGTTCACCAACCCTTGATGATATATGCCAAAAGCTAGCTAAAGCTGGCATTAAAAGTGGACAAAATAGATACCAATAGAGCTGGGCACTGGGTTGCCGATAGCGGATGTCGGTTGCATCAGGCTTTTAGTATTTAAACAAGTTTTAGTATGTATTTGTATGTGTCCCCCAGACCATTTTCCCAGGTCTCAGAGCCATTTACAGTAAGTTACCATGATATTTTAACGTAATTATCAGAAAATATATTGTATATATATATATATAATATATATATTATATAATATTTATTCAAAGAAAAATCCCCATTGACTTTAATGGGTCTGTTTTTGAACTATAGAATAGAACTTTTACTGAAGTTCTATAGTTCTAAAACAAAGTGAACTTAGGAAGTTTACATCTTAGGTAAGGGAAAAACTAAATGATCCTTTAGAAAACAGTAAAGAAAAAGAAAAACTTCATGTAGCCATATGGTTATTATGGTATAAGTATGGTATTATGGTATAAGTTTGCTTATTATGGTATAAGTATGGTTATTATGGTATAGTAGGTATTGGTATGTAGTTATGGTATAAGTATGGTATTTTATGGATGGTTATTATGGTATAAGTATGGTATTATGGTATAAGTATGGTTATTAAAAAACAAACAAAACAAAAACACATAAAGGATAATCCAAATATCCAAATGTTTTATTCCAAAAGTTTAATATTTACACATTGGCATACAAAATGTTCAGCACAGAACTTGCAAAAAGTCGCATACACACATACAATTGAGTAGACAAGGTCGGTCATCAATTCCTCCCGCAGGATCCTAGAATGACGCAGGCCAAATGAATACACACATGTGGCTATCCTCCTGGGGGATCAACAAACATGTGCAACTATCAGCCAAAATGTCCATTTGTCACGTGTGTCATTTACTGGATTTCAGGTCTTGTCTAACGAATGTGTATACAAAGCCTTATGGCTCGTACGCACGTCCGATGTGTGCACCGAGCCACGACCCCGACCGCGCTTGTATTCGTTCAGTTGGGGGTCGTTCGTCAATCCGCCTGCCGTTCACGCGGAAAGTATCGGGGTCGTGGCTCGGGGGCACACATCAGATATGTGTACAAACAAACAAACTGTGCAGACTGGCATTTCAAGGGTACTGTATGAAAAAAATGGAAAACAGCACATTTCCTTTTCCAAGAATTCAGTATGTCATTGTATGTGCTTATTGTATTCACAACAGATGCTAGTGCATAAATGATATGGCAATGAGCTGACCAAGAATATTCTGATCCAAGATAAGTCATAGAAGGCCCTGTCATGTGAAAAGATGGTGGGTGGCAGTTTAAATCAGCAGCCAGCAGGATAAATCCCCTAAAAGACATGATTGATGTATCAGTTTCTGGATAAGTAACATTTGCAAATGAACATGGTTTCTCATGACTTCACCACAAATAAACATCTGTAAGTTAACCTCACTTGATTGTGCCATTAAACAATAATGGTAACTGTAGTCTCCATACAAGTGCCCTTATTTAAAGGAGAACTAAAGAACTAAACTTACTTTTTTAATCCTAATGTGAAAGCTTTTCTACCCAGAACACCTATACATTGAAAAGTTATTCAATGTATAATAAGGAATGGATTGTGTAACAAAGAAGTCTTCCATATTGTTGTCAGTACAACTTATAGCCCATGTTGGCTTCAAAGAGACATGCCCCCTAACTAGGATCAGTATTTATACACAGTTTCTAGTTTGTTTCTAGCGAAAGATAACATTTTAAATGTACCCTCCTTGTTGGGTTACTGGTGGCGCACTATGAAGTGCCATGTTTTTAGGAAAGTACAGCCCAAGAAGTTACAAGTTCAAACACCTGGTTTACTAATGAAAACAACGCAACATAGTCTAGCCTGAGTTGAATACTTTTTTTGTTTGTTTCCATAATGCTTGTAGAAAAACTTCTGCATATGTTACAAACTTTATTTATAGCAGCTCTGTTATTTTTATTTACCAACCAGTGTGAATTGCTGACAATCTTCCTGGAACAATACAAAATAGTGAACTGATTTTATAGATGTTTACTCAAATGACTGTATCTATTGCATTGCTGTGGTAGTGCACTGCTTAAGTGCTTGGGTTGGAAACAGACCATTGGGACACAGTTTCACTTCTCCAGGCTTACTTTTTTTTGTTTCTATTATGCTTCTTGCAAAAGATTGAGATTCTACATTACTGATATCCCCTATTAGCCCTTGTGGCATAGAGGTAGAAAGCTTTCTTTTTAGCAAGACACAGTAAAGATGTTGCAGGTTTGATTCCCATACTTAGGGGCATATTTATAAAAAGCGAAATTAGCACAAAAAAATTACCGCCGCCACATCGCTACGCCGTATTTAACGGCAAGCGCCATTGCGCGGATATGTATCGCGGCCGCGATGTGTTGTTGGGAATTTTAAGTCCCTCGCGGCGATACTGTACAGTATCGCCGCGAAGGGACTTTAAAATCCCTTCCCGACACCTCTAGAGAAGGGGGCGGGCATGCACCCACCCCGCCCACAACCCCCCGCGGCGGCGGAGACCATCAGATTTCAGAACTTTCCAGAAATCTGATTGGTTAATGTAAAGCATTGAAACCAAGCATTAAAAAATTAACCAGTCAGAAATGAATTAGGGTTTCTGCAAACCTATATAAGTGGTGCACTCCGCTGCGGAACTCAGATGCCATCGCAGTAGATGGTGACTGAAGAGAAGAAGAAGAAGCGGCTGGTAACATCGGTTTCCGCTGAGGCCAGCGGTTGCCAGCGGGCTCACTGGCAGCCGCAGTGAGTCTGCCTGGCATCGGCGACCTGAGTGGGGTTGGTGTCGCCAGCCCGAAGACGTCGCATCGGTCAAGACGCCGGCAACATCGGCCTCGTTGAGGTCGCCGGCACCGCCGGGGTACCTCCGGGGGTCGGCGACCTCAGCGGAGCTGGTGTCGCTGGGACTGGAAGAAAGAAGACGCCACCCAAGGGCTCTTTTAAAGCTGCACACTGGGGGTGACCCCGCCAAAGGCACTTGTAAGTGCCGCAAAGGCCCTGATAGGGCGGGGAGGGGGTCGGGGTTCACGCTGCCGGACCCCTTAAGCCCCAAAAGGCCCTTCTCAGGGCCCGCTGGAGGGTGCCTCCACCCATCCCAGCGGCTCCTCCCTCCCCTCCCGGGAGCGGCGGGGCGGGGGGCTTGGAGGGGTTTCTGGGAGGGGCGTGACGGCGGGTGGTCGCGACCACCTGTTGCGGACCCTTCCCGGCAGCCCCTCCTAGCCTCCTGTTCCGGTGGGGTGGTCTCGCCGCCGCGGGGGGTTGTGGGCGGGTGGGGGGCGTGTCTCCCTGGGCGACACGCCCAGGGAGACACGCGCAAAGTAAGGTGGCAAAGTAAAACAGCCAATACTAGCAGTGCGAAACACATACCGCCGCTTTATAAAGAGAAGCGGCAGTAACAGGTAAGTATCGCCGCAAAGGGTTAACGCTTCGTTAAATTTACGCGGCCGTTTTCGGACATTTAGAAATCTCGTTAAACGCGATTTATGCGTTAATGTCAGGGAAAACGGCCGTGAAAACTTAACGAAGCTTATTAATATGCCCCTTAGCTTTTATTTTTAATGAAACATTAATATTCTGTTTCTTACAGCCATGCTAGCAAAGAAATAAAGATTGCTTTTCTTTTTGTATGAAAAGCAAAGGATTTAAAATTTTTAGGGACAGGGCATTGGTAATGTGTTTACACAAAAACTGCACTTAAATCTGTGTCAGAAGGAGGGATGACTCTGAGCTGTAAAATAATTGGTTGTTAGCTTCCAGGAAGCAAATGGAAGCTTCCTGTGAAGTGTAATGCATACACTTTGCTGGGTGAATTATGGGAGCTGACCGTTTAGTCCCACAGGTTATTTTTCTAAATCACCCCACTCCTCATCAAAGGGAGAGTGAGACACAGATTTTTGTATCTTTATGAATGTGCTCTTACTATTGGGGCAATTTTGTCTGGAGACTTTAGTTATCTTTAAGGGCTGGTACACACCATGCAATGTTATGGGCCATGGTCATAGTGCAGCTCTCTATGGATTGCACGCTCAATTGTGGCGAAACTGTTGGCTGGAGCTGCTTTTGCCGCCACCCACAGCCGAATGGTCAATCGGGACAAAGGATCCCCATGGTGTTTACTAAGCTTAAAAGATCTCTCTTTCAAACAAGCCTAGTCTCTAGCTTTCGGATCTTAAGTTATATGCTTTAAAAATTATGTTTCTTGTCTGTCTGTCTGTCTAATTCTGTGACTGAGGCACATGATAATTATTTAAAGAGGCATCCACTTGAAAACCAAGTTTTAATACATAATCCTTAGGGTTGGCCACCCCTAACTGCTATAATAATACTAAAAACAACCTTTTGATATTTGCAGTTCCTTAATGCCATAACCAATTTATACTGCTATAACTTTGGATACACTACAGATAGAAAAATGACCCGGGAGTCATTTTAAAGGGCATCTCCACCCCCAACAACTAAAATTTGTCCCACACTGTTGGCCCCACTGTGTAGTGTTAAAAAAAACCTTACCTTCTCTTCTGCCAATCACAAACATTCCATGCATGGAAAGCAGCAGAAAGGGTGTGGGACGAGGGAAAGAAGGCTGGTAAATAAACTCGGGCTGATTTAGGCTTTTTGAACATAGCGTTTAGGGTTGGTGGGGTGCTTTACCTTATATAAATTTTCTGGTTTGGGGTGAAGATACCCTTTAAAGATAGGAATATGCTCTTTTTATTAAAGGCCACTTGTATGGAGACCACAGTTATCCAGTATCATTTTAATTTTAATAACATTTTATCAAATTTAAACATTGGATCTCACCAGTCCCCATTGAATTAAATTTATCTCACCTTTTTTATGTTATGGAGACCTTTGTCCGGATATGGAGTGGAACTAATATTCCGGATTTTAATTTTCTACCATAAACAAAGCAAAAGGATGAGAACTTAATTAAGAAATAACTTTAAGCATACTGAAATAAAATGATATAGCTGACAAGTTTTTTTAGTTACCGTTTAAAAATGTTCTAAATGTTATCCCTAGAAGATCTGGACTCCTTTCTCGTTTGTGTCCTAAAAATGTAATTGATTGTAATATTATGAAAGAGGAATAAAAAGAAATATAATTTTGGTTAAGGGGTTTTTATTTGGTTATATTATGCTCTTTAGCTAAGAGTATGTTTACTTTTTACCTTGGATGTAGTGTGGAAATAAGATTTTTGTTTATTTGCAGCACAAATCGTGTAGATAGATAATTAAACACCATTAGCATTCTGGACCCACAATATTATGTCAAAGGTAGAGACAAGAACATTTACCTATTTAGATAAAACAGATCAGTAATATTAATTCCATTTTCTTATTAATTCTGATGAGGAAAGGTTGGAACTGATGCTGAAATTCTAGGTTAATATTGAATATATATTAGTTATCTCTAATTAATGGGGGGACAAATTAAAAATGTAATAGAATAATACAGATTTAAAGTAGAAGTAAACCTTTTTAATTTTAAAATCCTAATATAAACGATTTTCTCTCTATAACATGTATGCATTGTAACAGTATTTTAGTAGATGTGAGAAGTAGAGATGTCCGAACTTCGAAAAATCAGGTCCGCGCGAGGATCCGCGGATTTTCGAAAAAAACCGAAAATTCGAAAATCCGTGAGCGGACCCGTTAAAACGTATTTAATTAAATTAAAGTTCGGCAAAATCCGCATTAAAAGTGGTCTAAATAGCCTTGGTAACGTACACTTAACCACTCAGGGACTGGGTAATGGCCTTAGAAGCATGTATAAAGCCAACAATACCTAAAAAGTACAGTCCGCTAGCGGTGACTTTAAAAAAACGGTATTTTTCGAAAATACGAGGATTCCCGTAAAAACGAAGATTTCCGTAAAAAAACGAGGTTTCTGTAACTATGATAGTGCCATTGGCTAATTTGGATCATGTGGCTTGCTCCGTCTTGAAAATTTACACGAATTACTCGTTTTTACGAGTATTCTCATTACGAGAATAATCGTAATTACGTGAATCCTCGTAATTACGCGAATCCTCGTAATACGAGGATCTTTGGTTTTTTCCGTATCCCGCAAGTATCGTAGATCCTCGTAATTAGAGAGATACTCGTATTTTCGAAAATTTCGTAAAAAAAAAAAAAAAATCCGCAGTTGGAAGTTCGGAAGTCGGAAAGTCCGGAATAATCCGCCGTTCGCGGACGGGAGAAATCCGCGGCGGATCCGGGTCGGGTCCGCGAAACGGCCATCTCTAGTGAGAAGTAGATTATGTAACTAAGAAGGCTTTCATTTTTTTGCCAGTACAACTCACAGCCCATTTACAGGGAGATTCAATAAAAGTTCTTATCGTTTAAATGGTGCTAATTTTGCCCCAAACAATCAGAACTTATTTCACATTTGAAAGCTGACATCTGGGCAAAATTAGCACCATTTTAAAAGATAAGAGAACTTTATTGAATAACCTGTTAGTCTTTAAAGAGCGTTGGTGCATGTGCATGCAGATTAAATGTGCAAAATTTCATGGATCGCAGAGAAAAAAAAGGGGATGGTAACACGTGTAAAACACGCACTAATCCGCACGCATTTCGCAAGTATGCATCAAGCATAGTGTGGCTTCAGCCTTACTTTCATTTTCACTAAAATGGGTGATATTCGATTTTTTACATCTATGCTAGCTAAGAAGTACACTGCAAAAGAGAGAGAGAGAGAAAACACCCAACCCCTAAAATCGTAATACTCACACTTCCAGAAGGGAAGGTACTAAGTTGATCTGCCTTATCCCTGCACAAGATCTTCCAGCTTCACTGAGTGCATTGAAAGCCGCAGAGAGCTTTGTGCATGCTCAGCTGAGCTTCACTGTGCTCATGGAGAGAAACTTCAGGATAGACCGCTTATCCTTGGCCATGAAATTACGTGACAGGTCTAACCAGTAGAGACACCAGTAGAGTGTTAGATGTGGCGCAGAGATCAAGCAGAATAACTGCTCATTTATTGGCAGTGTGAGTATTACTGTTATGGTTTGGTAGTTTCTGTACTTATTTACCAAATAAAATTTTGGGTCTGGACATGCTCTTTAAAATCCTGAATAAAAATATTCTATTATTTACAGTAGAATTTGATAATGCTTTGAAATGGTCTCTAGAGTAAAATATTACTTCTGATCACATTAAAAATGTTAGGCCCAGTGCACACAGGTTTATTTTTCGAACCGACAGACTATTAATCAATAAAAATGTGGGTAGTCTATGGGTCAAAAAAAATGCAGTGGAACTGTCATTCCTTGTGACCGATTGTGAGGCCAATGAAGACTGCATGATTGGTCAATATTTACTGACAAGTCTGATCTAATTTTATACCATTTGGATTGGCCAAAATATCGACAGCTGGTCAATCGGGTCAAAATTCGTCCCATGTGCTCCACGCCCTAAACTTTACTGCTGTTTATAAATAACATACTCACTACAGAGGATGTAAAAAGAATTTGCCTTGTTGTGTTTGAAGGTGAAACATACGTATAAAGGAGTCCAGCAAAGCTACAGTTAGATTATCCTTTTTCAGGTAGAACGTTGGCGCTGATAAATCATATATCTGAATTTTTATTGGTTGTGGTTGAGAACAGCTTTGAAATCTGAGCATAGAAAGGGAAAAATCTCTTAATTATTGTTAATGAATTTTAATCAGTCTTTAAGTGGCTTCCACTTACATTTGGTAGGAAAGCACCCAGGTCCAATGTTGTTAAATTTATGAAAGTCTGTAGAGTAAATTAAATAGATAAGCAATAATAATAATAAATAGCTATAAGAACTATAGGTAAGAATTCAGAATTTGTCTATAACCCTGCTTACCATGTAATCTGAGAAAAGTCCTGTAAATATCTGGGGGGTGACAAGAAAAGAACTGCTTGCACTGTTCATTGAAGATTCTGATATACAAATTTGTATCATGTGTTTGGTAAATTTTCAAAATCCATTCCCGCAATAGGAAGATTGCTTCTGTCCTATAGCCCTGTATGTTTCAAACAGGAAAAATGTATAGTGAAGACATTGCATTGCACTTCTAGGATATATTAAGATATATGTTTGAGCAATTTTGTTCTGCTTCTACAAAGCACCGGAAGATGATTTTTACTCCTCAAAAGAAAGAAACTACTTTTTCCTCACCACCCCAAAGGCAGCAGTACAAAGAGAGATAGACACGCCCCTTTACTGGTAGAACCCATGACCTAGATTTTAAAAGAACTCCTCCCCCACATCTCCCTCAGTGTTTTATGTCCTACTAGTAGGACAGACCTAGTATAGTATCAGGGTCTAAACCCTAAAGGGGGAGGACTGGCAGCAAAGCAGAGACTTCACTCTCTCTGGGGATCCACATTGTCTGGACAGAGTCCCACGCTGCTTCCCTTGCCAGTGGAAGGTACTGTGCTGCTGTGCTAGGCTGCTTCAGCCCCTGCCCAGTCTGGTAAGATTTCTTCTGTTTTTCCCCCTTGTCCTTCTAACATAATAATATTAGAGGAAGGGGCTATTGAATTATGGCATACTTATGGCATAGCCTTGATTCTTTCCATAGATAATGAGTGCCTTGAGGAGCATGTGGAGTTATCTGCACCTGTTTCCCCTGCTAAACCAAAGACAAAAAGTAAAATCTGTCCTGGCTGTGACAACAAAATTGGCCAAGGATTACAAATATATCCTGTGTACCAATTGTCAAGGAAAAATAAGTCTCAACCCAATTCTTCCAAAGATCCAGATTTGCTTATTTTTTGATTTCTTCAAGGATGTTATGTCCTCCTTAAAGCAAGGCAACACTCCAACAAGCAGAGATAAATCTCCTGAACTGGCAGAATCTGATCCTGGTAGTCCTGAAGGCTCCATTATAGCTATTGATGAGGATCAAAAGAGCGAAGCAAACAAGGAAGAGTTCTCGCTTTCAGAAGAGGGAGAGATCACAGAGGATGAATTCTTTCCTTTGCAGGATCTGGAGCCCTTTCTAAAAGCCGGTGAGAGAATCCCTAGAAACTGACGATCCTCAAGGTCCTCCTAGGAAAATTTCCAAATTTTCTCAGGAGCAGTTAAGAAGAAGACCACCATTCCAGTTCATGATGCTATAAAAGAATGTATCTCAGGGGAATGAGTTGTCTGCTAAAAAAATGTATCTTCCAAGGCGGTTCACTAGCCTTTGTCCTTTATAAACCAGAGGAATGAATCTATTTTAGGGGTTGCTTCCCAGAATTTTGAATCCTCTGGTTTAAAAGGACAAAGGCTAGTGAACCGCCTTGGAAGATACATTTTTTTAGCAGGACAACTCCATTCCCCTGAGATACATTCTTTTATAGCATCATGAACTGGAATGGTGGTCTTCTTCTTAACTGCTCCTGAGAAAAATTTGGAAATTTTCCTAGGAGGACCTTGAGGATCGTCAGTTTCTAGGGATTCTCTCACGGCTTTTAGAAAGGGCTCCAGATCCTGCAAAGGAAAGAATTCATCCTCTGTGATCTCTCCCTCTTCTGAAAGCGAGCAGGATCTGGAGCCCTTTCTAAAAGCCGTGAGAGATCCCTAGAACTGACGATCTCAAGAAGCCTCCTAGGAAAATTTCCAATTTTTTTCTCAGGAAGCATGTAAGAAGAAGACCACCATTCCGTTCATATGCTATAAAGAATGTATCAGGGGAATGGAGTTGTCCTGCTAAAAAATGTATCTTCCAAGGCGGTTCACTAGCCTTTGTCCTTTTAAACCAGAGGATTCAAAATTCTGGGAAGCAACCCCTAAAATAGATTCATCATTAGCACAAATGGTCAAACGCACCACTTTCCCATTGGATGATGGTTCCTTCTAAAGGATCCCATGGATCAAAAGACAGACAGTGCTCTGAGGAAAGAATTCCTTTCCTCTGGCGCAGCCATAAAACAGCCATCGCCTCAGCTTCGGTAGCTAAAGCTTTAAGAAGTGGCTAACTGATTTACAGGCTAGTCTAAAAGAGGAGTTTCTAGAGATCATAAAATAAAGACCTTCCCTTGCTACATACTTTCTATGTGATTCTACTCTATCTATATAAGTTTCCCTCAGAGCAGCAGCCACTTCGGCAGTGGCCCAAAGCCATATGGCTAAAATCTTGGACGACAACACAATGCGTCAAAAAACAACGATTATTCCATGGCATTTGAAGGTGGTCTCTGTTCGGGTCTGGTTCTGAAGACCTCATAGGAAAAAGGGAGAAGAAAATCCCGTCTTTACCTCAAGAAAGGAAGTCTTTTAAAATGTTTCAACTCTTTTCGAGGATCTCTAGAGGTCGAGGTTTTCAATTTGAAAGAACAGATATACAAAATTTCAAAGAGCCAAAAAGAGAGAGGGAAAGGTCGATTCCTCAATTCTAGACCATTCTCCCAATGACGCCAGACCTTTGGAGGCCGCTGTCCCTTTCCTAGAAAACTGGAAGAAAATATCATCAGTGGTGTCCTGAAATAATAAGGTTAGGTTTATTCTCTGGAACTGCTTCAACATCCTCCTCTCTATTTGTCACATAAAACTCCCATCTTCAAGAGAAAAAGAAATCAATTCTCACCCAGGAACTTCACAATTTCTTAGAAAAGAAAATTATATTACGTGTACCTCAGAAAGAGGAAGGGAAGGAGTTTATTCAAAAATCTTCTTGACACCAAAGCTTCAGGTCAGTTCAGGCTTATAATAGATCTCAGATTTTTAAACCAATTCATAAAGAAATTCACTTCAGAGTGGAAACAGTAAGATCAGTCATCAACAACATCATGCCAGGAGACTTTATGGCAACTTTCGATTTAAAGGAAGCCTATCTGCATGTCCCCATACGCCCCATTCACCAAAGATTTTATGAATTGCGGTACAAGTAGAAATTCACAACACTTTCAATTTGCAGCACTCCCTTTTGGTATTTCCTCCGCACCAAGGGTGTTTACTAAGATAATGGTAGTGGTGGCAGCCTACCTAAATCTCTAGGTGTGGAAGTGATTCCATATCTGGACGACTGGATGAAAAGGCCATTTAGAGGAGGAGCTGGGAAGAAGTATATCAACAACAATAAAAACCATGAAGGCTTAGGTTGGTTATAAAACCAGAAAAGTCTTCTCTAATTCCATGCCAAGAGAAGAGGTTTTTGGGCTTCATCTTCAACACAAACACCAACAAGATTTATCTTCCAGAGGATCGAGTGAAGAAAATCATAACAAAAGTTTCCCGCATGAAATCTTCAAAGACAGTGTCACTAAGGAACATAATGGAAATCCTAGGTACTTTTCTGCAGCAATAGAGGGAGTTCCATGGGGCAGGCCCATATGCGAAGTCTACAATATTGTTTTCTACACAATTGGAACAAACAAACATCGAATTCCCAACCAGATTCTCCATTCCTGGATTGGTGGCTAACCAAGAGGAACCTCGAAAAAGGAGCAATTATAACTCCACCCCTATCTATAATTCTCACCACAGACGCCAGCCTGTGGGGTTGGGGAGCCACTGCCTAAACTCATTGAAATAGGCAGGTGGTCTCAAGAGAAAAAATACTCTCTTCCAATTTCAGAGAACTGAAAGCAATTTGGAAAACCCTCAAGGCTTTCAAAATTATTCTCCAGGGCAGATTGTACAAGACCAAACAGACAATCAAACAGCTTCTCTATATCATTCACCAGGGCAGAGTTTAAAGGAGAACTAAATCCCAAAAACACACATTTTCTCAATAGATAGAGCACATTCACAACACACAACAAGCTGTGTCTCATGTCTCCCTTTGCTGTGCATGCTGGGTGATTTATGAAAATAACTTGTGTGTACTAAGGGTCAGCTCCATAATTCACCTTATCTGGGAACACCCAGCTAAGTGTGGTGCCAGACACTTCACAGGAAACTGCAGTCTTGCTTCCTGGAAGCTGACAGCCAATCAATTAACAGCTCAGAATCCCTCCTCTGACACAGAAACACAGATATCAGTGCAGTTTTTTTATAAACATAAAATGCCTGTCCCTAACAATGATAAATTCCTTTGCTTTTCATACAAAAAAAAGTAATCTTTGCAGTGTATGTCTTTGCTAGCACTGAAAGAAAAAGAACATTTACATTTCATCAGCAAAAAATAAAAGTAAGTATGGGGAATTGAACCACAACCTTCTATACTGTGTCTTTCTAAAGAAAGCTTTCTAGCTCTATGCCACAAGGGCTAATAAGTATGACCAGTTCAGCAAGTCTTTATCTTTTGCCAGACACTAATAAAAACAAAAAAAGGGAACATGGGAATCAAACCTGTGTCCAACTAGTCTGATTTTTTTCCTAACCCAGCACTTTAGCAGAACACGCCACAGGTGAACTCTCAATCAATGCAAGTAAAATCAGTTCACTATTTTGTATTGCACTGGAAGACTGTCAGTACTTCATGTTGGTTGTAAATAATAACAGAGCTCTATATATAAATTTGTACATATTTTTCTAGAAACATGGAAACAAACAAAAAAGTACTAACTCAGGCGTAACTGTTATATTGTTTCATAAGTAAACTAGGATTTGAACTTTGACTTCTTGGTCTGTTTGCTCCTAAACACACAGCATTACAACTGTGATCACAGGTACATTTATAAACTTATCTTTCGCTAGAAAGAGATGCTAGAAACTCTGCACATAGAGACAGTGAATCCTTGGGTCAGGGGGCGTGGCTCTTTGAAGCAAACTGCTATGAGTTGTACTGGCAACAACATGGAAGCCTCCTTTGTTAACATAATCTTATACATCTCTACATGAATAACTAGAGAAAAATCTTTCAACGTGTACGTATTCTGGGGAGAAAAAACTTTCACATTAGGATCTGAAAAACGAGTTTAGTTCTCCTTAAGAAGAGTTTAAGTCTCATCCTATTGTCACAAAAAATAAGTCTTTGAGCAGAGGACAAACTTTTAGGACTTCCAGCTCTATATATCAAGGGATCTCGTAACCAGTGGGCAACAGACTTAGCAGGAACATCTGGATCACAACAAATGGGCCTTGACCTTCAGACTTTCAAACTAATCTGTCAGGAATGGGGAACCCCACAATAGATTAATGGCGTCAGCAAGGAATCACAAACTTCCGATATACTTCTCCCTCAACAAGCACACCAAAGCTGCAGGGAGAGATGCCCATACAGTTCCATGGCCATTCAACTGGCATATATTTTCCCCCCAATACCCCTAATACCGAGAGTCCTGAAGAAAATTCGACAAAACAAGTGTACGATTAATCATGATAGCTCCTGCTTGGCCTCGCTGATCCTGGTTTGCGAGTCTTCTTCAATTTCAATCAAACCACCATTAGAACTTCCATTGATGCAAGATCCTGTTCCGGGTCCAGTGTTACACCCCAATCCATCCAGCCTGAATCTCAAGGCATGGTGTCTGAAGGGGATATGGTGTTAGATTAGGTCTTTCCCTATCCTGTATCGAGACTCTATTGCAAGTCTGAAAAAAGTAACCTCATCTATTATCATTGAATCTGGAAACGTATTCAAATTGGTGCCTAACCAACAAAAGCCGAATAGACAACCTCATATACTGTGAATTCTAGAGTTTTAGAGTAGGTTTCAGGAAGGGATTAGCTCCTAGTACCCTTAAAGTGCAAATTAGTGCCTTAGGAGCCTTCTATGGTTCAAGTCTAGCCAACCAATCTTCTCATAAAAATTCTTTCAGCTACGGGAAAATAAAACCATACCAAAATAAAACCAAATAAGAAACCATTTCCCAAACTGGGACTTGAATCTAGTCCTAAAAAGCCTTTGCCAACCACCCTTTGAGCCTTTTAGAGGAATTCCCTTAAATCTCTTACTTGGAAACAGCTATTCTAATTGCTTTATGGTCCACCACCTTTTCCATTTGAACAAGAGGTCTTTTTAACCGCCTTAATCCCTCAAAAGATACGGTAGTGAAGAACAACAACTTCTCTCTAAAGTAGAACGTCAAACGGTGTGTTCTCACCATTTATCTAGAAGTTTTCCATTCAGGAAGACTCAGAAGAGAAGAAAGGTGCCAGAGCTTCAAAACCTACTACAGCAAGATGGTTAAAGCATGCCATTACGGCTTCATATCAAGCAGCAAATGTACCACCTCCATATCACATCAAAGCCCATTCCACTAGGGCAGTCCAATCTCATGGGCAGCTGAGGCAGGGGTCTCCTTAGAGCAAATTTGTCGAGCAGCCACCTGGGCCTCTTTTAACAACTTGTGAGGCACTACAACTTAGCTCTTTCATGAAAGGGAAGCAGCCTTTGGCCGCAGTGGTTCTCGAGCTATGTTATAATTTATTCCCTCCCTTACCATTTTTTGTGCACTGCTTTAGTACAACCACAGAACAAGAATCCGCCAGGCAAGCCTTACTGCTTTAGTACATCTCTTGGTACTGCTGCTTTGGGGGTAATAAGGAACATGCGGATTTATATACTTACGTAAATTCCTTTTCCTTGAACCTAAAAAGCAGTATTTGTTCCTCCCTAATACATTTTTACTTGCAATTATACGGTATTGTTATTTCACGCTTTAGGACTTACAACTAAGAAGGTGGGGAAGGAGTTCTTTAAATCTAGTCATTGGTCCTACCAGTAAAGGGGCGTGTCTATCTCTCTTGGTACTGGCGCCTTTGGGGTCAAGAAAAAGGAATTAACGTTAAGTATAAATCCGAATGTTTATTTACGTGTCATTCCCTTACAGTAAAACATCTCCCCTCTCACTGATAATCATCATCGTTACCAGAAACATTGAATATAACAAACTAAGCATAGTTACAAAGCAATAAAATTAATAAAACAATGCACTCCCAAAGCAATAAAATTACACGACACAGACACAGACACAGTTGTCTCAAAATCCCTGGCCCCCAGCAAACTACTGTATGTGGTTTTCTAGTAGGAGGCTATATCTTTTATAGAAAAATAAGAAGATGGTGCCACCTGGCTCCTAAGCCCCCTTGAAGGGTCTGTCCCCTGGTAGTTACGCCCCTGCCAGTGACAAAATAAGTAAAGCAAAATGTCACACAAAATTTAGCACCTCTGGCATTATAATGCATGATCATTTTGTAATACCACCTGGCCGTCAACAGATTAGGTTACAGTAGTTGTTATGTATGCACGAGAAGTATCTTTTTAACACTTGCTTTATTCAAAGTGGCTAGACAAGGTTTTAAATGAAATTTTGAAAGTCGAAATGCTTGCATTGGAACTAGAGAAATATTTGCAATAAAAATCATAGATTTCTGTGAAGAAATACAACTCTGCCATTGCTGAATAGCTCGAGTCCTCTGGAATTTGATGGTCTCCTTTGGTAACAGAGGAGTATAAATAATGCCAAGGGAGTGCAAACCAAGCAACCCAAAATAAGCAAAAAGCTTTTTCTGCAAATTACAATTACCATAACAGTAATTACCTTGGCATATATTTCAGCATGTTGTTTTGAAAAAATTGGGTCCTTGGTAAGAGATAAATCTAGGCCAACACTGAGAGAAATATAGCTGTAAAAAAAATTTAAAGATCTTTAAATACACACAACAACAAACAAACCAATTCAAACAACATGAGCTTACAATGCAAATTCATTGAACTTACAAAGAAAGGTACTCAGTGATTGGTTCAATACTTGAACTTGTACACTCAGCGCTGAACACAACTATGAAAGTTGAAAAAAAAATTCACATTAGGCCACAAAAGTTTTTTTTGTTCTTTACTCTTTATAAATGCTGTTTCCAAACACCCAACACATTACTTAAAATCTTCTGTTGCTACCGGCAGTACATGCACCTGAGAATTTTTTTTTTTTATTTCCATAATATGTTAAAGAAATTCAGAATGGTACCCACCATCCCCCAAAAAAGGACAAAGAAGATGCTTTGATTAGCGAACAGTATCTGGCTTATTTACTCAGAGGGCAAATTTTTGCAGTTCAAGTCAATATCGGTTAGCCTGACTTTAAAAACTCCATCTTTGTGCCAGCTGCACAAATCCTAACATATACAATACATATAGGTACCGTATATGAGTTATGTGTAAATACACAACTCCATATTGATACAAATATCATACAATACACGTTGTTATAAAAAAAAATGAAGAGAGAAACAAAGGGAAAAAAAAGGAAAAATAGAGATGTTTGTGAGGACTGATTTGCCACAAGGTGCATAGGATTAGGAACCGGAATAGCTTCATCAACCCTCTATTGGTTCCCGGGTGAAGAGGACCGGGCTACCCAGGTCACGTGAGTGAATCTTCCGATACACACAGCAGTGATAACAGTGTGGACATGTGATAGGCGGCCAATATTACAATAAGCCAGAAGTCTCAGTGACAGGGTAAGCTGTATTGGAATCTTTAAACTAAATGGTTATCAACTGTGGTTCCGTATGTGGATTTACCGGTTTGGGTGTAGACTTATGCACCCATGACAAACACAAGGTCATATTGACTCTGGTGGAACTTTACAATGATGTCCCAGGAGCATATCTTGTTCTACAACTTTGGAATGGTGACTTCCATAAAGCTACTTTAATAAAGCAGGGGGCGCCCTGCTAATTTGTTTCTGTCTCCGTTTTTTTTTTGGGGGGGGGGGTGTTTACCAGCACTTATATACAATCAGGAAGATTCAATAAAAGTTCTTATTGTTTAAAATAGTGCTAATTTTGCCCCAACCAATCAGAAACTTATGTACATTTGAAAGCTAACATCTGATTGGTTGGGGCAAAATTACAGTAGCACCATTTTAATGATAAGAACTTTATTGAATGTGTATTATATATTTGTACCAATATGGAGTTGGAATTTTTCACATAACTCATATACCTATATGTATTGTTTATTAGGATTGTTAATAAAGGTCGGAATTTAATTTATTGGGTGTGGAAAGTAAGTGAGTGTTTATAGGGGATACTGTATTGGGTTTTTCCTATTAGATTTTATTCTTGATTTCTGTGATCCCAAGCATTACCCATTTAAAGGGAATTTAAAAAAAAATTTTTGTAAGTTACCTGTGGTTAACTTTGAACGAATTATATTTCCATTGCTCTTTACAGTATCATAGACATAACTAAATCCAGGAGAAAAGACAAAGTAGAAAAAACCCATAGTTATTATTTAAACAATATCAACCCCTTCAAACAAAAACTTAATTTGGTTAAAAAAATATCTCTGAAAGCATTAGTTATTAGGTTAAATGTACAGTGTAAGTCAATAAGTAAAACTAAATACATATTTAGGGTATGTCCACCCCTAATAAAAAAAAATTAAAAATGTTATTCAGTTACATTTGCTTAAAAGTTTTAATAATGCTCCCAGAGTGAGAAATTATTCTTACAACCTCCACGATCCACCGCCATGGCTCCCTGCTACTTCCTGCTAAGGCTGTCAGTCACGGCTGTGAAAGTATGTCACGGCCAATGGCTTACGGCCATTAACGGACAAGCCTCCACTACTGAATGGAAATGGCAACATCAGTGGGGAGGGAGCAAGAAGTGGTGGGGATCGTGACATTGTAACTTAAGCACTTTAGTTCTTTTTAAATTCAGGCAGGTATATTTTTACCGTATTCAACAAGTACCCTAAACTTATTTGTATACTTACTCAACCCCTCCCTCAACCACAAATTGACTTTTCTTATTTCAGACTGGCAACTAATGAGGGAAGAGATGCTGTGCCCATCTGCTTTGTGAACCCCCAGGATGATTTGGCAGTTACCCCCTTTAAAGTCAATGTGCATAATCCGCTATCTTGCCTAAAAGCAAATGAGGGGAAGATAAAATAGGGAAGTCATATGTCATTTATACAAAAGCCTATCAATTATATATAAGATTGGAACTCACATTATCAAGCTGTTCACCTGCAGTTACCATTAATTGTGGAATTTCCCCATAGATGGATATCTGGAATCCCTTCCTGGGAACAAAGTCTGCAGAGCTTCCTGAGTACAGGAACGACACTGATCTTCACCCTAAGGCAGCAATAATTCTTGTTACATAAAGGCAGAAAGCTTGAAAAGTCATTTCACAGATCATCAGCAGCAATTTAATAATTTAGCTTTAATGTAGAAAAAAATATTTTTTGTACAAAACCAACAGAATAAGTAATTATTACTTCTGCATTCCTTTTGCCGTATTTATACACAGGCTGCAGAACTTTGCTGAGAGAAGCAATAATAGTCTAAAGAATGAAGTGTTCTGAAGCGGAATTATTTTAAAGTTATTTTGCTTTACTAATTATAATGTCTTGCCTCTACTTACTCTGTAAGTTGATAGTCCATTTCCTGCAAAGCAATTATAGCTTTTCCAGTAATATCCGGCAGTGGCACCGATGAGATCTGTGACATGAAATAAGGCAACTGCGTTTCCACTCCTAAGGGTTAAGAGATAATGGCTTACATCCTCTATAGGGCTTCCTTGATTTGTTAAACAACAACTATTATTATTATTAAAATGAAATAGTACCTGGGGCAGGGAAATAGGATTTATTATTTCAACCCCTATATAAATTCCTAAGGGAATTTTTAAAGTACATGAAATCTGTATCTATTATTCACAGGGAGGTGATAAACTAGAGATGTTCGAAAACTGTTGAGTTTTGTTCCGTTTTCAGGCCATGGAAGCACCTGAGGAGTCCATGGCTGATTTGGGTAAAAACCTCCAGGCCTTGTCTAAATGCATGTATTTTTGAACACCATCAAGGACGTTGGCCCAATACATGGACTCTCTTTCTGCCCCCAGCTCTGGTTCCCGTTCCTATACCAGCTCCTGTGCCATCTGTCCAGCCGACCTTGCACTTCGTAGAGTACGCCGCATACCTTCACCCTCCTGTTTGATTGTAATGCTCAAGCCTGCTGGGGATTCTTAAACCAGTGCTGAGTTCAATTTGAACTACAGCCTCTTACTTTTCTCTGACTGGGCCAAGGTAGGCTATATCATCTCCTTGCTTAAAGGTAACACTCTGCCTGGGCCTCCCTCTTATGGGAGAAATAGGATCCCATAGTCAACAATATTACCACCTTCTTAGATATGTTCCACAAGGTTTCGATGCCGGGAAGATCTTTAGCTGCACAGAGGTCTACTCCCCTGCATCGACTACGGGGTCTAAATAAGATTACTATTAAAAATCGGGGCAAAAAATATTCACCAAACTGGATCTTCGAGGAGCAAACAACCTAATCGCACTACCTTAGGGTGACGAGTGGAAAACAGCTTTTACATTTTTGACGGCCACTACGAATGTCTTGTTATGCCCTTCTGCCTTGTAATGCTTCCAGCAGTCTTCCAAGAATTTGTGAATGACATATTCCGAGATCTGTTCGGTATTTCAGTAGTTGTATATCTTGATGACATCTTAATTTTCTCACAGGATTTACCCTCACATTATCCTCATGTAAAACAGTGTTACTGCGATAAAGAGAAAATAACTTATATGCCAAGCTGGAAAAGTATCTTTTGAACTTTCTCAAGTAACCTTTCTTCTTTTATTGTCTTCGCCAAGAATTCCAAAAGGATCCTGCTAAGTTTGGCCATTCAGGATTGGTCTCTGATAATGGGAACCAAAGCCATTCAAAGATTCATCGGCTTTGCCAACTATATAGACTGTTCATCAAAGGTTCTCTTCAATAATTTCTCCTATTCTAGCCCTCATCAGGAAGGGTGATAGGCCTAATTCATGGTATCCTGCAGGCCTTGATGCTTTCAAAAAACTCAAAGATGCCTCTACCTATGCACCAGTTTATGTTCATCCGGTTCCCAGCTTTCCTTTTACATTAAAATTGATGCCTCCGACTTGGGTGCGGGATACGTCCTTTCTTAAAGACAAGGCATCAAACGGAAAAATCCATCCTTGTGCTAATTTTTCTAAAAAGTTCCTGCCCAACAAACAGAAACTATGATGTAGGTTATCGGGAACTACTAGCTATCAAGTTGGCTCTCGAGTAGTGGTGCCAGTTATTAGAAGGTACCCTCTTACCTATACTCTCCTTACCGATCATAAAAACCTTGAATACATCCAAAACTCAAAAGGTTAAATCCTCACCAAGCATGTTGGTCCCTATTCTTTTCCGGTTCAACTTTGTTAACACTACAGACCTGGTTCCAAAAATAAAAAAGCCAATGCCCTTTCCAGATTATTTGTTCCAATGGTCATTGGAAAGGTTTTGGTCCAGAAGAGAGAGCCTGGATTAAACATTCGGACCTGCATGCTCTTTGTGTGGTCGAGGCTTTTTAGATAAACCTGGTCTGTTGGGTCGGTGTCCCCCCCCCCTTGTAGAGGGGGGGTACTGTCACAAACTTACCTTCTGCTCCGTTCCTCCGCCGCTCTGCACTTTCAGGTAGGTGGTGTCAGTGATGTCTACTTCCCGACGCTGGTGTGCCAAACGGTGCGAAAATTAGGGTGTACTTTGGGTTCTAATAGAACCCAGTTTCGAATCGAATCCGGCGGTTTCGAAAGTCCCGACGAAACTTTCGGAACTCCCGGATTTTTCGAAACTTCCGAATTTCGAGTTTTCGATTTTTATCGAAAATTCGATAATTATCGAAATCGAAAGTAGATGATTATCGAAATCGAAAGTAGATGATTATCGAAATCGAAAGTAGATGATTTCGGTAACCCTCGATGTATGTGCCAATTTGGCCAACCTCGAATGTACAAGCTGATTTCGGAACCCCTCGAATTTGCGATATCGGTAACCTCGAAGTAATGTTCGATTTCGGTAACCCTCGAAAATGCCCGCGAAAGCTCGAAAACAGCCCGATTGTGAGGAAAGATAGATTTTAAATGAATTTTAATTATATTATGGGTTCCCCAGACCATCCCCAGGTCCCTGTGTTATTTACAGTATCCCTATTATTATTTCACCCTTCAAATGTATAGAAACTTTCGAATTTTTTCTACCCATAGACTTCTATGGGTCCGTATTCGAATCGGGACGAAACTCATCAGTTTCCAACATCTCTAGCGAAGATTCAAGTGTCCTTTTCACTACCACTAGCTTGACTACCTTGCTACTAACCTCTCCTGTATCCAATGATTTCCTTACCTGTTCCAGTGAAGTTACTTACCTTGCCAGTTCCAGTGAAGTTACTACCTTGCCTGTTCAGTACCTTTTACTCCGCTTACAATTCTTAGCAGCATCTTGGTATCCAGCATACATTTCCTAGCAGCATCTTGGTATCCAGCATACAGTTCCCAGCAGCACCTTGGTATCCTGCCTACAGTTCCCACCACCAGCCTCTTCTGCTCCAGAATCCAAACCTCAGCCTTTGGTCTTCTCCAGAAAGCGTACCATAGTACCCGCCATCTGGCCACATTTGTTCACACTGGCTTTCTCAATTCTGAATGACTTGGACAATACATATTGCCAACAGATTCTTGTACAGGTCATTCTGTATTGAGAAACCAGTCAGATAGCGAAACATCTTCAAGAAATAAACGTAAAGTCCAGTTGATCTAACTGAATACAACAGATATGTTTATATAAAATTACCACAAGTATACTACATGTAACAATGTTACAAATAACATACAATATGCTCACCACAAATATGACATCTGTAGAATATAATAAATACATTTTTTGTCAGCTGCGCTATTTATTCCAGTGCAAGTGGCTTTAACATTCTTCATGTGGTTTGTGAACTATGTATGCTTGTGAAGATTCACCAGGTCATGGTTATCTGTTGTATTCAGTTGATCAACTGTTCTGAATTGAGAAAGCCAGTCGAATAATTTCAAGAACTAACTGAAACAAACAATGGGTAGTTGTTACATGTAGTAACAAGTCTTTATGGTGATTTTGATACATACATGGGAGGCAGGTGTTTTCCAGGTGTGGGATTACTGTTATTTAACTTATAACTAGTCATCCTAAGACAACCCATGGGGCAGAAACATGACAACGTTTATATATATATATAATTCAATAACCAATAACACAACGTATGCCTTTGTTTTAGTGATATATATATATATATATATTATATATATATATATATATATCATCAGCTCATTATGTTGTGAAAGAATTTTTGGATACTTGTTTTACAAATAGCACTGCTAAGCTGTCACATGTTAGCAGAACAAGCTTGCGTCATTTAACTAATTTAGAGTAAGTCAGCCCTGCCTGTCCTACTATAGGTGTATTGTATTTAATGCATAAGTAGGAGTTGTTCATGCTGTTTTTATACAGACGATTTTAAATAATTTAAAACACATTTGGCAATTGGTACATGTTTATCAAGCCATTTCATGCTAGGAAATTGAATGAAATTTGTACAGAATTATAATAATGTATTATGATTATAGTAGTATTATTATGTATTATTATATATTATTATTATTATTATTATTATTATGGATTTATATAGCACCAACATCTTCTGTGGTGCTTTACAACTACCTAGTCATACATATCTCAGGGTAATAATATTATACAAGTAATACCATATATACTCGAGTATAAACCAAGGTTTTCAGGCTTTCAGATAAAAAAGTGGTACCTCGTCGTTTATATTAAGTATATACGGTACATTATATAAATACACAGAGTGATGAGTTACTTACAGCAATACTGTGATACAATAAGAAAGAGCATTATTCTAGTAGCCTTAAAATGTAATCATGTCGCACTGGTAAATTTGGGGTTTGCTAAACTACCAGAAAAATAAAAACTTGCTGTAAACACACCCGAAAGAAATTAGAGAGTACATTGAATGGAATATCAATGATTTTTATGCTTGAAATACTTGATGGATACTTTTTTTACTATAACAGTATACTGGACCACAGTGATTAATTAGATGTTGCTCACCATAATTTAAAGCTCTCTGGTTTAGTTGGACTTTGACTCCAGGTTCTTTCTGCATAGCATGGAAAAACAGGCAGAGAAGAATGCTAAAGGTAGCAAGGAAAGTCATCTTAGATCTTCTTTTAAGAAGCTATTGACATAATAAATGATCAATGTCAGTAGATATTAGTTTATTGTGAGTACTATTTTTTCTGTACTCAAAAGACACACTTTGCAAGATGTGGATGTACGAACAAGTAAAATAGTAAATCTAAACAGATACATGAGTGTGATATTTTATAATGGGAGCTGCAGTGGTATATATGCTTATAAAAATCACTCTAGCTTATGTCCACCACTCACAAGTTCGTTACACTCACAGGAAACTTCCTTTTGTTAGGTCCAAATACTATACTATACTAAATACTATACTATATGTAAATAAATTGTGAATAATTTGACCACATTATTACTTGTGCATGTGGTCTAAAATATATTTTAGACTACCAATGTATAAACTGAGGACTGTTGGCCTAGAAGAAAACATTTGTTCGTGGATAGCGAATTGGTTATTTGATCGCAAACAGAGAGTGGTGGTAAATGGAGCTACATCTATGTGGGCTAAAGTTCTAAGTGGAGTGCCTCAGGGTTCTGTACTGGGGCCGCTTTTTTTTAATCTGTTTATAAATGACTTAGAAGGGGTCATTGAGAGCAAGGTCTCTGTGTTTGCTGATGACACTAAACTATGCAGAGCTTTGGAAACTTCAAATGATGTGCAAGTGCTGCAAGCAGACCTAGATAGATTATCAAAATGGGCAGCAGAATGGCAGATGAGATTCAATGTTCATAAATGTAAGGTGATGCATTTGAGGTTTAAGGGGCATGTCCACCCCTTTTCATAACTTTTTGATATACTGTAGGTAAGGGGCATGTCCACCCCTTTTCATAACTTTTTGATATACTGTAGGTCTCCCTCCCCCAGCCCCAACCGCCATATTAGTTTTGTCAGAAACTCCCCCGATCCTTACTTACCTTACCTCTCTCCTCCATGAAACTGCAAGCAGGGGGCCGGACCGGCAGCTGCGTCTGCCGGTAGTGGAGAACACCGGGGGAGAGAGGTAAGGTAAGTAAGCTGGGGGAGGGAGCCGAACACCGGGGGAGAGAGGTAAGGTAAGTAAGCTGGGGGAGGGAGCCTTACTATACCACAAAGGGGATTTGTGCAAGGGGGAGGGAGAGCAAAATGGATGGGAGAGGGAGGGGGGGGGGCAGAGTTCTATATGGACTCTGCCAGGCTCCTGGTGGCGGGGGGGGGGCAGAGTTCTATATGGACTCTGCCAGGCTCCTGGTGGCCAGTTTTTGGGACTTTAGAGGGGCATATAAGGGGGATGTAAGGTAAGGATTTTATTACATTACAGAGTGGGGCCAGTAGTGGGTAAAATTATAGTTTTGGGGGTGGACATGCCCTTTAACAATCCTTGTGCCACCTACACCATAAAGAACTCTGTGTTAAATAATTCTCTAATGGAAAAAGATTTGGGGGTAGATAATAGACTTAGATGTAGCAAACAATGCCAGGCAGCCATGGCTAGAGTTAGCAAGATATTGTCTTGTATAAAGAGAGAAATAGATTCAAGAGAGAAAAAAAATCTCCCTCTTTACAAGGCACTGGTAAAGTCCCTTGGACTATGAGGTGCAGTTTTGGAATCCTATATACAAAATGGACATTTTGGAAATGGAAGCAGAGAAGGGCAACTAAAATAATAAAGGGAATGGAGGGGCTTGACTATGCAGGCAGTTAGGGCTGTTTACATTGGAGAAGCGGTGTTTGTGTGAGGATATGATCACTTTGCACTCTCTGGTGCATTGTTTACTAATAGGTCATATCAGAGGACACGGGGACATCCTTTAAGATAAGAAAAGAAGTTTCATCTTCAGGCTAGGAAAAGTTTCTTTACAGTAAGAACGTTGAAATTGTGGAACTGTCTTTCAGCAGGTAATGGAAAGTTCATTGAATAGTTTTAAAAGTAGGCAAGATAAGTTACTAAAACTAAGACATTTTGAGAATTACTGGTATTAATACATATATTGTAGTTCTGGTTGATCCAGGAATACTTTTGATTGACATTTGGAGTCAGGAAGGATTCCCCCCTCCCGTTTTATTAGCTGGGTTTTTTGGGGGCTTATTCTGGATCAACCCTATTCTGTTAGGTAGGGTTAAAAAGAAGGGTGAAAAGGTTGGACTTGATGGACATATGTCTTTATTCAACCACTATGCTTCTACTTTTTGTGTGAAATTGAAAAAAATTACTATAGTTTACATGCCAGTAGTGAAACTGGACCACGATATCACTTCCTCTGAAGCAGGTGCTAGGGAGGAGGGGATTGATATGTGACAAGAAGAGAGGCCTCAGATACCAGGCTATAAGATTTTATATGTTTTTCCCTTTGGGGTTGTAAATCTGTTACAAACATTAGAGGGACTGTTGGAGCACTGCTTAAGCTGGGTACACACATGAGAGATTTTTGAAAAATTACAGACAGGATCTGCATTTTTCAAAGATCAGTATACACACAGTCCCGAGCATTCTCCCTATACACAGCATAGAGAGAACGTTCGGGACTGTGTGTTTTTCTCGACCGCGGCCAACTCCACGACCACGAGGCCGACCTACATGTTCGGCAGCCACGCACTTGTTTGAGAAAGCCTTTACACATACTGCTTATAAAGCCCCGATACCATTGAATCCAAAATATATATATGTATATTCCAAAATCGATGACAGTATACTATGTAAATACATATATGGATGCAATTGCATGCATTATAAAAAAAATAATTTTATATTTATGATCATAAAAATAAAAAATTTTTTAACCATACCCCAAGAGAACCCAAGTCTAGGAGGCCTGTTCTAATCAAAATAATTAAAATATATTGTAAGGGCCCTTGGAATATGCATTGATCCTCTTTTCTTTGTCATAGGAATTCTAAATCTGTGACATCTTACCTCGATTTGGAATGGCTTGAATGTGATATTTCTCCTTCCAGATCTGATTCAATGGTCTGCCATTATACTGCATTACTTGAGCGCTTACGCTAATGGACATTGGCTTTGGTGCAAAGGTTTTGTTATTTATCCGATACTGGAGATTGATTGGTTGACCCATCATTGGTTGTTGTGCTAAATTTAAGAAAACGTCAAAGTCCTGAGCCATTCCTATCTCTCTTAACACCAATGGTTTCTTCAGTTTTACTGACTTCAGTGCTTTTGTAAATACAACTCTTTCCTGAGGAGATCCTATATTGGGGAGAAAAAAAGAGACAGTACTGTTGCCAAATGTTTAGAAGGCATTCATAACATGCAATGCTGACTGTACTCACATTTACAGTAATTATTGATCATTGATTACAGTAATCAAAATAGTAGAGATGGGCAAATAAAGTTTGGTCTGTTTTCGAACTTTTGAACTTCAGTAATAGTTTAAAAGTTCGAAAGGACCCATTAAAGTCAATGGGGGAGTGATAGTTCGAAAAGTCTGGATGATTTACAGCTAAACTAACAATGGTAACTTACTGTAAATTGCTGTGGCACCTGGGAAATGATCTGGGGAGCATGTCACTATATCCAAAACTTGTTAAAACACTTCTTAAACATGAGCGGGCAATTGTCGGGTTTTGTGCAAGCTACATTCGAGGGTTACGGGCAAATCGAGGGTTACTGAACAATATTTTCAAGGGTTAGCAAAAATAGAACCATAAGTTTGAGGGTTACCGAAATCGAACGATACTTTTAAGGATTATCAAAACCAAACGATACTTTCGAGGGTTAACGAACAATCATTTCAAGGGTTAGCCAAAATCGATATCTATACATTCGAGGGTTACCGAAAACGAATGATACTTTCGAGGGGTACCGAAAATCGAAGGCTACATTCAAGGGTTAGCGAACAATACATTCTAGGGTTAGCAAGCGGCCCGTAAATTCGATAATTACAGATTTTTTTGATAATTATCGAAAATACAGCCACAAGTCTGAAAAAACAAACTAGTTTGAATAGTTCGAGTTTGTCCAAACTCATAAAGTTCTGCTCAAACTCGCATTTGAGTTCGGTTTTGTAATACTTGTCAAGCCCTAGGTCCAAAGGGCCATATTTATAAAGGCGTTCTATTGCTTTTTAGTCATACCGCACCTTTAAATATTATTTATTTAAGAAGGCAATCATAAATCTACGATAGTGATCGTAAATGTCCAATAGCAATCGTAAATCTAAGACCGCAATCATACATTTATTTTACTACCACTTGATATTCTATGACTGAACGATCGTTAATTAATGAACGTTGGCCGTAAATGTATGATCATGGCAGTACATTTACAGCCACTGTCGGGCATTAACGATAACGCAGGGTATCACTAACTCGCGATACCACGTGTTTCTAAATAGGGCCCATATCTGTACAATCTGCTCCTGCATACCTTCTGCATATTTGTAATTGCTTGTTATATCTTCTCTGTTATTACTTCCAATGCTTTTAGTGACAAGATTTTTGCCAATGACATGTGTTTCTATCTGGCCCATTTTCATTCCATTTTCACTCACAACCCAGTGCACAACATCTCCATTGACTTCAGAAAACACAAAGGCAACATCAAAATTAACTTCCACATCGCCTTCTTTCACCGCTTTTACGGGAGCTGGACCACAACAGTAGGTACCTAAGAACAAATAGTATCCACTGTTAGTTTTAACCAATTTACATATTAGGACAAAACAAGTGAATATAAGCAGATTTAGTCTCTGTTCGAATTGCTTTAATGATAGTTCATGACACGAGCAGAAGTAATCTCAGTATAGTTTATGACAGTGGCATAACTAGGAATCACTGGGCCCCCCAGAAAAACTATGATGGGGCCCGTATCCATGCTTCATCCACAGTGGTTTTCTGGAAGGAGGGTATATCTGTCATAGGAAAAATAGGAAGATAGGGCCCTCTTGGCTCCTGGCCCCCCTGCGGTCTCTCCCCTGGTAGTTCTGGACCTGGTTCATGAGCAGATGCCCTTTTCATTTTTAGTTTCACTTAACTTTTCCCTTATGCAATGGAGCCTAACCAAAGATATATCAATGTGGGCCCCCCAAACTCTGGACTATGCAAGGAATTTTAAATATGTCACTCTGAATTAAGTATAGAGAAAAGGTCAATTTAAATGTCAATTATAACAGTGGTAACAGCATTTTAAAGATTAAATGGAACTTCAGTGGCTATTTAGTTCTAACATACTGTGAACTTTTCTACCTCTTAAGAATATACCCCGAACAATAGTATAAAAGTGTGAATCTTGGATTTTATCCAGGGAAATTTCTGCTAGCCACTTGGAGTCAGGAAGGAATTTTTTCCCCTTTCATAAATTTGGTGGGGTTTTTTTTTTGCCTTCCTCTGGATCAACAGTTAGGCAGGAAATGAGGATATTGCTAGATGGGTTGGACTGGATGGACATATGACATTATTCAACCTCAAATACTATGATATCCATAGATAGTACTCAATAAGTTAACATGTTGCCAGTAGTACCTCCACTGATCTCTTGTGGTGTAGCATCTACTACTTGCCAGCCATCATATCCTGTAGGGAGGTCTCGTCGTTCCATCCAACACTCATCCCATACGTGAAAATTCCTGTAAATAAATATTTTTATTTACTACAAAAAAGTATCCAGAACTACAATTTATTGCTATTGTGGTTAATTGGAATTTTCTTATTTTATTTATAGAAAGGGTATTGATATTAATTTGCAGATGAAATATAGATTTAAGACCTAAAAGTTATTGCTAATCACATGTGTCCATGGGCTGAATGATTTTAGGGTTAGTGATCTAAAAGTTGCAGTATCAGGTGCAGTCATTTTTGGGATAGTCACTTACCTAGCCGAGATCCCACATTGTACTAACCCCCCGAAATTTAGTACATTGCGGGATTGTGGTCAGGTAAGCAGCATGGCACACACCAATGGAATACATGTTTAGTTCTGTGCTAAATGTATTGCATCAGGTGCACTTGTGGCATCACACAGGCCCCTGTAAAGTTGTTGTTAAACACTTGGTAACCAGATAAAACGGGTAGCATGACTTTTACACTGGCTTTATCAATACATAATTATTGTTTTGCTTGGGCTGTACTAGAAATACAAATGTTTTTATAACATGCAGCTATCATTATTATTGCATACAAAACACATGCTAACCCTAAATAACATTGCTGCAAGAGCCTTTTCTATCTAGTTACAGTACCTATTACACATAGTAACATAGTATTGTAGGTTGAATAAAGACATACCACCCTCTATATTCCAACCATCTGAGCTGACCCATGACTTCTGCCTAACTGTTAATCCAGAGGAACGTCTCTTTCAAGAGTCAAGCAGCTATCCTTAACTTCCTGGTCTTCAATCAATACAGTAAAGGAATAGTATAAACTTCTATTGATAGACAGAGGTACATTGGATGGGCTATTATATTGGGAAGAGATAACATATCTTATCTGGTTCTTCTTACATAAAGCACAACTGCGGTAATTGTTACTAAAGTGCCAAGAAGTCAGATCTACCATGCCTCCCTTTGAGGAGGACATGGCCTCAATCTCATTCTTCATCTTCCCTAGCATGGTTAATGGCCATGTACTGCATGCTGGCCAAAGTGTGGTTAGAACTCTCCTTGATCTAGGCCCTCTACACGCCGGAACTGCAAACAGGGGGAAGGTCTGGTAGCTGCGTCTGTGATTAGCAGAGAAGCAGCCAATCACAGATGTGGATGTCGGCAATGCGGAGCACCGGGGGAACAAGTCGATTTCTGCTGCTTTTTTAACGAAATGAACATGGCGGCTGGGAGTGGGCTAGAGTGCTAAGATGGATCCGGATGGATGAAGGGAGGTGGGGTGAGGGCTCATGCCTTAGTACCTCCCAGAGGAAAAGGAGGAGGCAGAAATCTTTTCACAGGAAGACAGCTCCTACACTTTTGTTTCCTGTACTTTCAAGCACTTGGGGAACCATCTGTAACAGAGGAATACTACACAGTAGGGCATATGGGGTTAAATTTTAGTTTTGGGGGTGGCCATGCCCTTTAAAATGTTTAGTGAATGAAAGCTCACCAAACTTGCTTGCATTCTTGCCTTTTCTACTCCTTCACTAGGTTGGCCAATAGCTGATCTATATATAAATGCAATAGAAGGACTGTAGGAGCACTCCTTAGGCTAAATTACAATTACATTATGTGAAAGTGCTACTGATCTGGTCAGTCATTTATACAAACAAAGAAAAGATAATTCCTAGGCCCCATACAATATAATTTTATTTGCAAACTGGCATACATTATAAACAAAGGGGTTTCAATATACAATCACTTTGATCACATGAATGAAAAGCCTTTCAACCACGTCAAGGTAACCCCAGTCTGGAAGGACTTAACTTTTAACCTGTTACCTTAATTACAGGTTATGTTTGCATGTCTCATACTTGTACAATGAATCAATATAGAGGTGGTGATAATCAGTTATTGCTCAAGGGGTAAGAGGGCCCACAATCCCCTTCCCAAACATTCCAGGTTTAGCTCTTTTTCAACAACTGATCACACATTTGCAGTAAAGATACACGCAATTGGCTTTTTACGAGACAGGAACCAAACTGGAACTTCTGTCAGTTTGGATTCGGTCTTCAACTCTTTAACCAGCTGATCGAGAGTATGTTTACTGCATATGTGCGATCAGCTGTGTCAGGGGCCCGGCCTCCAATCTTGTGAGGGGGGCCCAGGCCCCTGCAGTTATGCACCTGCAGGAGCCTTAATAAGGACTATGACCTCTAGGTATACATATGATGTGGGAGACTGGTAGAGAGGGCACTGTGAAACAGTGTATCGTTTTTTCTATGTCTGAATTGTATCTGAATTGTATCCATCAGAGAAACACTCCCCAAATCCCCATTTAATATAGACACTCACCTACTTGCCCTTGGTCCTTTGTTGTGCCCAGATGCTAACCATCAATAACATATAAAAGATCAAATAAATATGGATCACTCCTTGGACTTGTTTAAATGTGTCTTTATTCATGCATCATGCCATTCAACACATTTTAGTCCGCTACTTAGACCGTCATCAGGGAGTTAAACAAGTCCAAGGAGTGCTCCATATTGTTCATTTGAATAAATCCTTTTTTATTATATAAATATATTTATATCATCATAGGAGATTGCATTGAGTTTTTAGGAGCTACCAATGAGGTGGGGGTATATGATATTACATATATGAATGGTGTATATGTATGTGTGTACTATATCACTATTACCATTTAAATGATCATTAATAAATGTATATAAAGTATAGCACTGACTTATATTAGGCACAAGACAAAATAAACAAAATATATAAACGTACTTACAGAGCTGAGATTCCTATGTTAATATGGGATAGTCAAAATGGGAGGTTACACTGCTTTATGTGAATACTGAAAGGAAATGTAATCCAAATCTCTCTTTGCTGCACAGGATATGTTGTGTATTGTAATGGACATATACACCAAGGCTCCTTATATACCACTTCCAGCCTGCAGGGAGTATCAGTGAGTAATAAAAGACAAGACATCCCTGCTCTATATGACTAGGAGGAGAGAAAGTGAACGTAGATAGAAGTGTGTGGTGTGTGCTTCTGATAGAACTGATCTGTTTGGAGTGATCCCTTGCACAGTGTGTATAAGATCCTGTTATAAGATCCTGTTAACACCTATTGGAAAGACAATTTACCTTATTGGATTCAAACTCTGAGGCAACAGATAAGTGTACACCAACTTACAAGGACACACAATATACAATATTTAAAGACAGGAACTACTCCATTACTGCATGTTATGTGGGGAAACTGTTTATGTTTTGTTATTAAATCATTCCAATACTTACTGTTGTCAAACAAGCTTCGATTGGGTAGAGCCCCGAGCCCTAGGAAAACTCCACTGGACTCTCCAAAAGTTATGGGAGGCACTCAAATTGCAATAAAAGGGAAATAAATATCCCCTACTATATCCGGGGATTGCATAATATATTGTGCACATAAAACCAACCAGTTATTCATACCTGGGGATGCCCAGATGTGTGCAGTATTTTCTATTTTAACCTAAGATTATAAGGGTTAGGGATTATTATGTATTGTTAAGAGATGGTTTTTATGTGAATATGTATAATAAAAGTTATATTTTATTTTGAGAATATATGGTTGGTTGGTTTTATGTGCACAATATACTGTATATACTCGAGTAAGCTGTGGTTTTTAGGTTTTAAAATGAACCTCAAAACCTTACCTCGGTTTATACTCGAGTCAAGGTCCTCCTTACCGTGATCAATGTTGCTAAGTCTCTGAATCCAGCTGCCGCACACAGCGTAAGTCCTGTGGGTTTGCCAGCTGACATTACTACTACAAATGTATACAGATGCTTTAGTTGCTGGGAGTTGTAGTTTTCAAACATCTGTATGGGAATTCTGCTGTCCATTTAAAGGGCAACTTAAGCCTTAAAACAATACAGTATCAGAAGGCAGTAGTGGTCATAATTTCTACCCTTGACTTATACTCGAGTCATTCACTCGACTTATACTCGGGTTGGCTTATTCTCTTGTATATATGGTATTTATTATCCAATCCCCGGATATAGTAGGGGATATTTATTTCCCTTTTATTGCCGTTTGGGTGCCTCCCATAACTTTTGGAGAGTTCAGTGGGGTTTTCCTAGGGCTCGGGGCTCTACCCGATCCAAGCTTGTTTGATTACTTAATATTTACCCACAGCACCTTCACCTTGTGGTGATTTGGCATATATGGTTTAAAGCTAAAATCTCAATCCAATTCTACAATACAGACTGTTAAATGTAATTAAAAATGTCTGTTTTGTGCCAGTAACCCACTGTGTGCCATGCTACCCATAACCCATCCAAAAAGCAGTGATCCGGTACAAATTAGTGGCAGTGGTGCTGGTAATACCATTTATTCTCCCTATTTTCTCTGTATATTTGTTCTCTGTATTAAGCTATGGAGGCTGCTACTGAAAGTATTGATTTAAATCCCCCTATCCTTGTACCTGCAGATCAAATGCCCCAATTAGACTCAGTAACTCTACCAGGCCTAATTGCTAAACCTATTTTTAAACCTGATCCATTTGATGGGGTAACTAGGGAGTGGACTGATTAGCTAGAACAATTTAAATTGGTAGACAATATTAATGGTTGGGATGAAGGTGCTCGCTTGCATGTCCTTACCCTTCTGCTTAGTGGTAAAGCCAGGCAGGTATACCAAGGATTTACTACTGAAATAAAAAGCAGTTATCAATTATTAAAAAATGCTCTGAAGCAAGCGTTTCCACTGTATGAAAGAGGATATAAAGGATAATACTTTGCATATCCCCACCCATTTCTCTATGTAACCTGGGAATGAGAAATAACAGAAGGCTGCGAGGTACATTCTGAAGGCTCTATTTCATTTTATTGATTTTATTTATACTCTGTGGGGAGCTTTTACTTCATTTAACCCCTACCTCACATTAAGCTATAAAGCTAATCAGTATTCTATGCTCCAAAATCCTAACCCCATAGCAACTGTAAATCTGGAACTTGCTAGGGTAATTATAAATGAGTGTGAACCTAGCATGTTAATCTGGATCCTGTTTAGAGCCACAGATCATCCAATGGTGCTGTTTAGTTTGAACTGCACATTGTGGCAAGATTGTCTGGGTCTATTCTCAGATCTGCAGGTTTATTCCACTTAGACCCCATGGATTCTAGCTGGCAGGTAGATACTATAGGAAAGGGAGGGCAAGTTTGGTAAGGTTCATAACCCCTTCTGCCTGAAATGACCTAAATAATCCTTCCCTAGGCCAATAGTGTAATAGCTATGGATGTAAGGGAAGGGCAGATGGATCACTTGCATATTTTTTTTGGAGGGGGGGTGACCACAATATCTGGTGGGGTGGTCATACCATATGGGGGTGAGGTTTCAGTATTGGGGCATACGTTTTTTTTTTTAGGGCGTGGCCTTATAGGATGGGGTATGTTCATGACCATGATGTTTGGGAGCATGGGCATGACCATGCCATTTCGATGTGTGCCTGTGATGTTTGGTGATGTGGTCATGCCTTTAGGGGCGTGGTCATGATATCTTGGGTCATTTTCCATTGCTACAGCACATACCAGTAGGCTCTGCTTTAAACTTCTTAGCATGACAATAACCACAAATGTGATTCATATAACCAATAGCAACATAGTCTTTCCAGGGTTTATATTTTAAAATAATCTCTTACAGACCTTACGGGAAATGTCAGAGTTGTGAAGCCGTACATTACGCTGTTGTTGTGTCACTGAAGTGGACTCTTTTTGTTTGTTGTTGGGCAGCACACAGCACCCAGGCCCTTCATCTGAGTTACTAAATTGGGGAATGACACACTGCAAGTGATGTGCAGGATTTTTTTGGTCAAACTGGACTTCATGGGCGGTGTCTCTTTCGGAGGGCGTTACCGTTATGTGGATTAATTCAGTGAGGTGAGTGCATACATACATACATACAAACATACATACCTTAAACAAGATTTCTACTTTATATAGTACATTGGTAAGGGTTTCCAGACATCAGGGATATCCAGGATTTGTCCTCTTTTTCAATTTGTCCTCTTTTTCAATTTGTCCTCTTTTTCAATGATGGAATTTCACATTAACCTCTGTTTTTACATTGTTTCAGTCACTTGGTTACATGCCCAATACAGCCAGCAGTGAGGAAAGATCATCTTTAAAGGGTATCTCCACCTCTTTTTTGAAATTTTTCTGTAGAATAGGGCTCCCTCTCCCACCCACAACCGCTGTATTAGTTTGTAAAAAAAACTTACCCAAACTTTACTTAGATATTAGTTCCCCCGGCGTTCAGACACGGCCCTCTGCTTGCATGAAATTGCAAGCAGGGGGCCGGACCGGCATCCGCGTCCGTGATTGGCTGAGAGGCATCCAATCACGGACGCGGCTTCCAGCAGTACAGAACGCATGGGGAACGAGGCTTTGGACAGAAGGGGCTGTAAGTAGATATCTGAAAGTTCTTTTTTAGTGTTATTGTGGCAGTTGGGCAACCCTAAAGATCCTTATATCAAAAGTAAATTTTTTAAGTGGACATGCCCTTTAAAGTTAATGTATGAAAGAGTAAAATTTTCATGAAAATTTTCACATGAAAAACCAGGTCACACAATGATTTCAAAAGCGTAGACCATTTTAAACCAGTGATAATTTTCTGTAAGTCCTGGTGTATTCATGATTGCCTGGTAAACTTGGGAAAGGCAGGTGCCTTTGAAGTAAACCATTACAAATTACCATCAATGATTGACCAAAATGAAACTATCTCAATGCATTGGTATTAGTGGTCTTAACCTACTTATGGAGGAGTGGCTAGAACTGGTGCTTTGCAGTGCTTAAGTCCTGTGTTCAAATCCAACCTTGGACACATCTGCAAGAAGTTGGTATGTTCTCCCCATGCTTGCATGAGTTTCCTCTGGGCACTCCATTTCCCCCTACAATCATAAAGACTGACTGATAGGCTGTATGTGTCAAATAAATGTGCTTAGATTGTAAGCTCTTCAGGACAGGGCCTGATGTGAATGTATACATGTAATTGTAAAGCAAAACTGTTGGCACTATATAAATCCACAATACTAATAATAAGTACTTTCACGGCAAAAAGACAACACAAGAATGAACATAATATTAAAGAATATGTAGTCTTCTACACATTATGGTAGAACCCCCCAAAAAAAGACATCTTACCAAAGACTGTCTCCGCCTTCTGTCTCTAATTTTTTTCCAGTTTCATCATAATATTCATCCAAAGTCAGGCTGCAGTCTGTATCATGGCCAGACTCGAAGTTGGTCACTACACGTGTTGGGATTCCCAGAAATCGCATTACTAGGGTGAGATATGCAAATAATTAAATTAGCATATATGTCTGTGTTTAACTCTTTAATTCAAAGTCAAACACATTTAAATAAAGATTAGATACCTTTTTGGACAGGCAGAATGTTCAGGGTTACAGATGGTGACAATGTGTGTAAATGTATGATTGGTTGGGTACTATTTCAAGTTTGTTTAGTGGGAGTGGGGAATTGTGGGAGCATGATTTAGGCTGGTTTAGGAAGCTGCACTTTTTGTTGGGTTGGAGATGCGGGCCTTTTTGTGGAGAAGTTGGACTAGTGTTCTTTTTTAGAATTATGTTTAAGTTACTTTATGTACTATTGTACAAATTAAATGTTAAGCTCCCCAGAATTTAAGGAATTCGATATTACCCAGTCTACTAGCAACACAGGTGGGATGTCTGCATACATGTAAAAGTAGAAGTAACAAAGGGAACTAGGGACTAAAGTTTTTGTTTCTCCCCCCTTTGTCTTAGAATGATCTTTGTTTTTACACCACTTTACTTAGATTAATAAATATAAAAAGTACCTGTGCAAAGTACTCCAGCAAACACCCAGCACTGTCCATATTTTACAGGCTTGCAGCCATTTATACCCCATTGTCGTAGTATTGCTACACTCCCGTTCCAAGAACATGGATCAATGTCAGTTCTTCTCACCTCTTCCCAACATGACTGAAGAATCCCACGGTCATCATCACAGTTGATCTGTGAGATTAAGATTTGTGAGCATGAAAATGTATAATGTAACTGTTTTTAAGATAAAATATTTATGCAATGCGTATACAGAAATAAATTACCTTGATGCTTTAAAGGACATGTTAACTGTATCCAAACACTACGCATGGGAGACAGACAGGTTTGTTTGGGAGGGGAATGGGATGCGGGACTATGCTATCTGTGAGTCAAATTTCTCTGGTCACAGGTATCCTATTCTGAACTCCTGAGCATGAATTTTACATAGAGGCAACTGTATGTATGTTGTAATAAATCACCTTTTTGTATGACCAAGAGGATCGTTGTATTAATTGGAGGTACAAGTGTGTGAGTGCTGATAAGGGGCTCTTTTTACACGGGAGGTCTGTCTCCCATGCGTAGTGTTTGGATATTGTATGATATTTGTTACCCCTAGCACCATCCTCGCAAGGACAACACAACCCAGTTATAACAGTTGAACCACAGTGCGCCTACAGATTTATTTAGACATGTAAACTGTACCAAATCATTTTTAACTAATCACACAGTAATTAGAATTACCACCAATCTTAATCTGCTTTTTTCTTCTTCTCTGACCTTCCTATCCCTTGTTTTTTTTATCTCTGGGGGTTTTAGTTTTTAAAGGGGACGGGCACAACTAGTCAGTAAAGAACTGTCAATCACCCAGACCCTCCCCCTGGCACACTACATGTAGAAACTATTCTATAAAATTAAAAGCTTATTTCTCTGCCACTGCATGGCTAATTGATTCAGCATTAAGATCAGGAAAGGAATAAGCATTATCTGTTACTCTGTGCTCTTTCTGTGCAGATAAACCCAATTCTGCAGTTAGCTGCTGTCTTTGTACTAAAGTCCCAATGTAGAACTCAATCACAAAGTCATCCCCCCTACACACACACACACACACACTAGTAGTGAGGCACAGATCATCTCCACTGTACATGCTTTAAACTCTAGCTGTGCCTCAGGTTTTGGAGGGGGTGGATACATAGAGCGGAGACAGACATACTAGCTAGGTGTGGGCTGAACAGGACAAGAGGATATCTAGTTACAAAAAGTATATAATTCAGAGCGCACACCAGTCTTAAACCACCAAACTGTGTTTATTAACACGTGACGTTTCGGTGCCCGTGTGGTACCTTCTTCAGACACACAATAATCCAAACAAAGTGCAAGTGCAGTTTAAATAACTATTGGAGCATTAACCCCTTGGTAATGATTCAATAAAAAGTAAATAGTAACAGTGACCTCTAGTGTACAATAAGTATATATAACAACAAGGACCCACATAATATATTCAACCAGAAAGAGTGTTATCCCTATGAGGGAATATTAATACAATAGAATGTACATACCAATTTGTTATATTTTATATATAAAATAAACTGTGAATTAAAATATAAATTTCTGTGAATAAAGTTGTGAAGATGTAATAATGGTCATTAGCTATCGTTGAGGAAACACCTTAGTCCTAAATTGGTATTTAACCCTTTTGGTTGCAATGCATTTAGTTTATAGATCCAGTAGGATTCCTTTCTTAATAGGGCATTGTCCCTGCTACCACCTCTCTTTAATATGGGAACATGGTCAATGACTATCCCTTTAAGATCACAAATTAAATGTTTGGATTCCAAGAAATGTGCAGCCACTGGGGATATTTCCATCTTGGAAGATTGGACTGTTTTCTATCTTTCATATGCCACCCTTATATCACTTCTGTGGCGTTAGAACCTTTTCTTAAATGGGCCAATTGTTTTACCCACAAAAAGTCGCTTACTACTTGGATGTTTGTGTCGAAATAAAAGACACTGGGTTACATACGACTCTTTTTACCAAACAAACTGACAGGTATACATTACTTAGAGCCGATAGCTTCCATCCCAGACATATTATTTCCAATTTACCCAAATCACAGTTCCTTAGGATACATAGGATCTGTGATGAACAAGAGATACAACTAAAAAGAATGACAGATAAATTTCTTGAGAGGGGTTATGATCCACAAATTGTACAGAAAGCCAAACTTGAAGCTGCCACACATACAGTCTCGCAAAAAGTACAAAAAAAGGGCTTACCCTTTATCCAAAAATATACAGCGGCATCTGGAAAAATCAAATTTGCCACATATAAATACTGGCCAATTATACAGGGAGATGTAGACCTTAGTGCAGATTATAAGGGACAAACCTATGATGACGTATAAAAAAGGGTCATACCTTATATAACCAATTAGTTCAAGCGATCCCATACACAAGTATCAAAAACAGAAAATCAAATTATCCAACAAAACTGGGTGCTACAAATGCTTTAATTGTAATATATGTAATGCATTAATCACAGGCCAAACCTTCCCCCATCCATGGAATGGAAACAATTATAGGATTAAAGAATTCTACACATGTAATACTGAATTTTGTGTATACCTACTTAGATGTCCCTGTTCCAAAATATATGTGGGTAAAACAATTGGCCCATTCAAAAAAAGGTTCCAACGCCACAGAAGTGATATAAGGGTGGCATATGAAAGAATGAACCAGTACACATCTTCCAAGATGGAAATATCCCCAGTGGCTGCACATTTCTTGGAATCCAAACATTTAATTTGTGATCTTAAAGGGATGGTCATTGACCATGTTCCCATATTAAAGAGAGGTGGTAGCAGGGACAATGCCCTATTAAGAAAGGAATCCTACTGGATCTATAAACTAAATGCATTGCAACCAAAAGGGTTAAATACCAATTTAGGACTAAGGTGTTTCCTCAACGATAGCTAATGACCATTATTCTATCTGGTTTTTGTATGTTTTACTAGTATTGGACTTTGTATTATATACATGCAGATGCTGTTCTAGCTTTTATGGTATTTTTATGGTATTTTATTCACATCTTCACAACATTTTATTCACAGAATATTTATATTTTTATTCACAGTATATTTATATTATATAAAATATTACCAATTGGGTATGTACATTCTATTGTATTAATATTCCCTCATAGGGATAACACTACAGTTAAATATGCACTTTATAGATTATAATATTATTGTATACAATTTTAGATGTACATTGACACTCTTTCTGGTTGAATATATTATGTGGGTCCTTGTTATATATACTTATTGTACACTAGAGGTCACTGTTACTATTTACTTGTATTTATTTTTTATTGAATCATTACCAAGGGGTTAATGCTCCAATAGTTATTTAAACTGCACTTGCACTTTGTTTGGATTATTGTGTGTCTGAGGAAGGTGCCACACGGGCACCGAAACGTCACGTGTTAATAAACACAGTTTGGTGGTTTAAGACTGGTGTGCGCTCTGAATTATACACTTTTTGGATCTAAGTGACCATTTGGCTATGGTTTTCTGAGTAGCACCCAGCAACTACTATATTGCCTTACAGGTGTGCGGGGGAAACAAACAATTTTTGCATTAGATATCTAGTTACAGGGAGCACTGAGAGCAAAATAGGATCAAGTTCCTGACACCACTAAAACTATAGAAAGGATAAAGGCAAGTCATTTTTTTTCAGTTGAGTGTCCCTTTAAGCGTTACGCATACAGGGCAAGCTCCATTGGGACATGTCAGAAGATCAACGGAGAAGCATGGCACCGAGTAAGTTCCCTCCCTTCCTTCCTTGCTCCTGAACATTAAATTGTAGAATGGGAGGAAGGCATAGCTCCTTTACCTAATTAACTCCACTTAAACTGAAAAACCCAAACTCAATATTGGCAGTGGAGATTCCCTTTAACTAATATCATAATTAGGGGGTACTGTACAGAATTTAAGATGTCAGTAGTAACTTACCATTGCTGAAACAACTCTACTTATATACACTGGATCTCCCCTCCTGGAATAATCCATGCCAGGATCTTGAAGAAAGTTTGGACTCATGTCGAGAATCTTAAGGCATATTTCACCCACTCCATCTTCAAACTGATTCAGACAGATGTAAAACACAAGAGGAGGTGTACATTTTAAGATAGATATATTAGAATAATATTTGTAGTTACACACAACATATAAAGCCCTTTTGAAAAAGTTTCCATTCACCTTAGGTCCTGACCCAGATAGCTTACATACACATAACACATCATTAAATCTTTTTGATTTAGTGGAATACGAGAGTACCCGGTGGAAACCCATGAAATCACAGGTAGATCATTTTAAATATTTGGCAGAGGACTCAGCTCTGCTCAGGCTTCAGTTTGACTGTCCTAAAGTAATTAAGGCTTATATATGTAAATAGACATGAGGTATATTTATACACTGCACAAATATATTTTAAGTAAGTACCTGTCCAAAGTTCCAGGGAATATGTTTAACAGTGTCTTTGGTTCCTTGATACATTGCTCCATGTTCATTCATCACATATTCCTCTCTCATGGCCTCATCATTTAGAAAGACATCATCATCTAAATTTAGAGTACAATGACAATGTATTATATATTTATTACCTCCTAACCAAAACTTCTAATGTAAATGCAAACAAATTGTAAAATGTTGAATGGTAATAATGAGTTACAATGAGTAACACTCATAAGTGCAAATTAATACCCAGACCAAGGTAAACACACCTACTGACCCACCCTTCCATTTTCATGGTAGCCTTGTGTAAAGGGCAACTAAAGTCAAAAATGAAATTTAAATCAATCCTAAAAAAGAACTATATATATATATATATATATATATATATATATTATTATTATTATTATATACGCTGATATGCCTTACGGACTATTATTCATCATTCATATAGATCACTAAGAGTTATATTTTATCTATATTAATAGGTAATTTGCACATTTCATATATATGCACTTTATGGGGCATATTTATGCACAATCGCTATTTTCACCATTTCGCTATCGCAGGACATTGCAATAACAGATAGCACTATTTTCGCCTTATTTAAAAAACTGCTCATTTTCGCATTTGCGGAAAACTATCACTGCGGTGATAGCTTTTGCCTTATTCATTGCGTTAAGTGTGGTATCACTGCGAAAAGAGACATTGCTCTCTAGTGTAATTTCAGAGCTATTTTTTATTACTTTTTTATTTAAAGCTATTTATAAATAGGGGAATTTCGCCTTTTTTCGCTTTTCTCCCCTTTGTTGCAGTTTTTGCAGTTTTACCAGAATTTTTGCCACACACCATTACTTACTGGAATGTTCCATTAACATGAGTATTTCTTACACAGCACTATGGTATGTTCCCATATTAATGGAACTGGTTTGATAGTTAGCTGCAGTTTGCTGAAAATAAGCAATACTAAAAAATGTCCTATTAATAAAATAGAGACAATTCGCCTGGGTGAGTTTTACACTATTTATCATATCCTTTTAATAAAATAGAGACAATTCGCCTGGGTGAGTTTTACACTATTTATCATATCCTATTCATTAAATAGAGACAATTCGCCTGGGTGAGTTTTACACTATTTATCATATCCTATTAATAAAATAGAGAAAATTCGCCTGGGTGAGTTTTACGCTATTTATCATATCCTATTAATAAAATAGAGACAATTCACCTGGGTGAGGTTTACACTATTTATCATATCCTATTAATAAAATAGAGACAATTCGCCTGGGTGAGGTTTACACTATTTATCATATCCTGTTAATAAAATAGAGACAATTGGCCTGGGGGAGTTTTACACTATTTATCATATCCTATTCATAAAATAGAGACAATTGGCCTGGGGGAGTTTTACACTATTTATCTATCCTGTTAATAAAATAGAGACAATTCGCCTGGGTGAGTTTTTACCTATTTATCATATCCTATTAATAAAATAGAGACAATTCGCCTGGGTGAGTTTTACACCTATTTATCATATCCTATTAATAAAATAGAGAAAATTCGCCTGGGTGAGTTTTACCTATTTATCATATCCTATAATAAATAGAGAAATTCCCTGGGTGAGTTTTACACTATTTATCATATCCTATTAATAAATAGAGAAAATTGCCTGGGTGAGTTTTACGCTATTTATCATATCCTATTAATAAAATAGAGAAAATTCACCTGGGTGAGTTTTACCTATTTATCATATCCTATTAATAAATAGAGACAATTCCCTGGGTGTTTTTACACTATTTATCATCTCCTATTATAAAATAGAGACAATCGCCTGGTCGTTTTACACTATTTATCATATCCTATTAATAAAATAGAGACAATTCGCCTGGGTGAGTTTTACACTATTTATCATATCCTATTAATAAAATAGAGACAATTCGCCTGGGTGAGGTTTACACTATTTATCATATCCTGTTAATAAAATAGAGACAATTGGCCTGGGGGAGTTTTACACTATTTATCATATCCTATTCATAAAATAGAGACAATTTGCCTGGGTGAGTTTTACACTATTTATCATATCCTATTAATAAAATAGAGAAAATTTGCCTGGGTGAGTTTTATACTATTTATCATATCTTTGGCTGAAAAAAACACCAAAAGGGGGATGCACCGAGCGGCGCTCGGAACATCGCTACCTGGCACTTTTCTATTTCGGCACTTTCGATGCCATCTATTAGCTGTCGTTAAAAGTGACTCAATAAAATGCAGATTTCAGCGTATAACATTGCTTGCGGCGGCTGCGCTGTTAACTTTCGCATTAGCCACGCAGCCGCCGCAAGGAAGGAGTTAAAGTCACACTAATAGATATAACACCGGTTAGCGTGACTTAAACTCCAAATCAGGAGCGATGCGCCCGTTGGTGCATTAGCAAATGTGTTAGGCTAATAACAATAACAAAGATAGGTGTTCAGTGTGTATTAACCAATTTAATACTACTTTGAAAAACCACCAGGGAGTATTACCTATTTACCATCATATTTGCCAGTGGCGTAACTACCGCCCCGCGGGGGTGGGGGGGTGGGGGTGGTAGTAGGGCCCACCACAAACCCCTAATCTGTGCGGCGACATGCAGATTTGAATCAGTTGATCAGTTGATCGCACGTATGAATGAAACATATGCGCAATCAGTTGTTTAAAAGACCGAACCCGAACTTCCGGTTCAGTTCCTAAAAACTAAAAAAGTTTTTTGGTTGTAAACAAAAAAGACCAGACCCTTAACCAGACCCAGGTACACACACCTACTAATCTAATTATCCATTACTATGGCAGCCATACTTAAAGGGTAACTAAAGTCAAAAAAACTAATTTAGATTTATCCTCAATAAAAGATAGTTTTATGGTTGTAAACACACAAAAAAGACATACCCCCTCAACCAGACCCAGGTACACACACCTACTGATCTACTTATCCATTATGGTGGCAGCCATACTTAAAGGGTAACTAAGATCAAAAAAACTAATTTTGACCAATCATCAAAAAGTTTGTTTTTTAACTTCCAACCTGACACAGGCACGTACACCGACTGAGCTACCCATTCATTCATTGACAATCATATTTAAAGGGTAAAGTATAGTAAAAAAAAAACACATTTTGATCAATCATCAAAAAGTTAGCTTTATCCCCCAACTGAAAGTACCCACGCATGACTTCTTAATTCATGTGACCATATTAAAGGTAAGTAAAAACAAAAATGTCCTCATCATTGGCATTATTGAGTTTTAAAATCTGCAGCACAATAACACACATTCCCTTCCAAATGTGTCTTTCAAGCAAATTCAAATTCCCTTTCTAGTTAGGATTACTATATATATTACGATTATCTTCTCTTTTAAACAATATATTTTTGTTCTTAAGTAATATATAATATGGCACTATTGTATTTGTTGACCACTTTTGCTCCAAAATGCTGTTTCCTTGTATGTTTAAAGAAGAAAAGAGTGTAGGCATGTAATAGGATTGTTGTGTACAAGGGGTGTTAGGTTAAAAGAAAAGATTGTGGGGAGGGGGGCTTTTCCTATCCTAGCCATAATATTTCCAAAAGACAATAAGCTTTATTTGAAAGAAAAATAAATGAAATGATTTGAATTTGTAATCTTTCTAGCCACTGACAGCATTCTTCATCTCTGAAACTGGCTAAATTATCTGACTTTATTCGAATTGTTTTCCTGTACAGACATGTGGTTTCACAGACGACTGGGGCCACAAGCAGACAACAAATGGCCGTACCACACGATAATAGTATGTGTATGGCTGTTTAGTTGGGCACCATTGGTGGTCAGACACAGTGGTTGCAAAATTGCCCCTCTGTACCAGCCTTAGAATGTGGAAGCTAAATGCTACTAATTTTGGATGGAAAACTGATCTCACAAAATGGTAAGGTAAAATGCAAATTTTTACTGCTGTATCTTACCAATGATAAAGTGCTGTTGTTAGGCTGGGTGCACACCAGCAGATATTTCCAGCCGACAATCCGATTTAACGGCACTATCGGTCAGTTGGCCGGAAATATCTGCTAGTGTGAGGGGGCTGGCCACAACAGAGCTAGGTCGCCTGCTCGTCCAAATGGGACGAACGGGTGATCGTGTCCTTTGGGACCACATGATCAGTTGCGCGCACTGACGGCCATGGCCACTATTGACACAGTCATTTGTATGGGCCAGTGTGTACCCAGCCTTACATTCAATTGGTTTCAGGGCATCTTAAAGTAAATTTAGAAAAAAAGTAAAATAACAATAAAGCAACTTGTGATAGAAACAAAGTACAAATTTCTTTGTATATAATGCACCTACTCAGAGTGACATCAGCCCAATGGCAATGAAGATATGTGGTTTCAAAGTTGTCCCATGTTGGCTGCCATCTTGGCTCCCCCCCTGTACCCAATGGGTATCGCACATCCATAATAGCCATGCCTTAGGGACTGAAGAAATAGCAAACTCCTCTCTAATCTGCAGGTACACTTACTTAATACTGCACCTACATTAGATTAGAAATAGTAATGTACTTTTTATGTGCACTAAAACTGTGCATATGTATTTTAAAAGAACAGGCTTACTAAATCCTGTTTAAATTGAATATTTATAAAATGTAGTTATGGTTGCTTGTTTTTTCTACTAGGTAAGCTGGACAAAACAAGGTCCCAGGTTAATATATGCCTCAACAATTACCTTTAAAATGTGCTAAAATGTCTGTTGCCCTGTAACTAGTTTATTTCCTCTCCTTAAATTTTACAGTATTTCAGGATAGTAAATATTTTAGCAGACCCTGCACGTCACATTGGTTAGTTTTTAGGGGGGATGTTGATGTGTATGTTAAAGGATAAATGGTGTCAATATATCACATATGCTGTAACATATGCTTCAATATTGTGCAGAAACATTCCCCCCAAAAAAGGTACAATTAGAGCAACAACCTTTTGCAGCAGAATTGCAGGGGGAATAGTGAAGTGAACCTAATTTTTGCACTGCTCTGTTCAATGCATTTCTCACCTTTTTAAAAGGAATTTTGGAGGGTATTCAGAAATCTGTGCAGTAATTTGGCCTAGCCCTCATAAACAGGGTAGGAATAAATATTTTCCTACTAGAGATGGCCGAAACTCACTAGTTTTGTTCCGTTTTCGGATTCCCGGATCTCGGCAAAATCCTGAAGATTCAAAAATCCGAACGAATTTTCGATAATTTTGAAAGTAAGTATGGGCTATTTTCGATAATATTCGAAAATAGCCTTGACGCTCAAAAATTATGGAAAATACGATCGGAGACCATTTTCGAGTTCGCAATCGTATTTTCGAGGATTTTCCGAATGTTCAAGTCTATGTTTGAAAATTTTCGAAAATAGCCTCAAATGTTCGATTTTCAAAAATACGACCGGAAACTTGAAAATGTTCTCCGATCGTATTTTCGACCATTCGAGGCTATTTTCGAAAATAATCGAAAATAGAGGCGTACTTTCGAAAATTATCGAAAATGTCTTCCGAAGTCCCAAAATCCGTCCGAATCTGGATCGTTTGGACTTTGGAACCGAGGGGTTCCGTGTCGGATCTGGGTTTGTGTTGAACCCAGATCCCATCTCTATTTCCTACACATTTTTTTTATTGTCCTGTTTGATGGTTGAACTACACCTTCCAATATCCCTTTTTCAGTGCAGCAATAAATATGCTATGAGAATACTTTGTCTGGTAAGAAATGTTCAACCATTAACTAGGGTAAATTTAACCATGTATTGTTGTGGCATTCATTGCTGCCGTTAATGATGCAGTTTATATATCACTTTGTTTGAAAATGGATGATGGGAAGTGTAAGTTTAACCACCAACCAGGACAATTTTCAAATAGTTACTAAAGGTTTATAAAAACGGCTTATCTTAGGGAAGCAATGATTATTTAACAACAGCACGAGTAAAATGATCATAGTTAATATTAAACTACTAATCCTAGCATCCTTAACAAGAAAACATGATTTACGGTGTAATTCATTTCATTTAGTAATGAAAAGCTCATATTTATTGCCATATATCTGAACTACAGGTTCATAGTCATAATAGGCATAATAATTTGTTATGCATATTCTCCAACATCCCCCTTAAAATAGGTACCCGAGTTCGAGCCGAACTTAACAAGTTCAAACAGACCCAGACCTTTCGAACTATCCCAGGCCCGGATTTCACCAACTTTCCGGACTTTCAATAATTATCGAACGTTCACCATGGTTTCGAGAATTATCGAATATGCAAGTGAAATATTGAATACACAAAGGTACGTTCCACAATGCGGTCTATGATGAATTCTGTAACCCTGGAATGTATTGTTTGTTTTCGGTAGCCCTGGAATGTATGGTTCGTTTTCGCTAACCCTAGAATGTATCGTTAGAGAGCCCTTGAATGTAGCCTTCGACTTTCGGTAACCCTCGAATGTATCTTTCGATTTCAGTAACCCTCGAATGTATCTTTCGATTTCGGTAACCCTCGAATGTATCTTTCGATTTCGGTAACCCTCGAATGTATCTTTCGATTTCGGTAACTCTCGAATGTATCTTTCAATTTCGGTAACCCTTGAATGTATAGTCCTATTTTCGATAACCCTTGAAAGTACCGTTTGGCTAACCCTCAAATTCCCTCAAATGTAGCTTGCGCAAATCTGATAATTTCCATTGAAATAAAAAGTGTTTAAACAGGTTTTGGTGACAGTGACACGTTCCCCATACCATTTTCCAGGTGCCACCACCATTTACAGTAAGTTACCATTGTTAGTTTATCTGTAACAAATCCAAACTTTTTGAACTATCACCCCCCATTGACTTTAATGGGGCCATTTACAAACATTTTTAAACTTTTTCCAAACTGACCAAACTTTATGAAGTTCAGCCATCTCAACTGGAGGGTAAGCATTTAAGTTTGATAAGGTTTTAATTAAAATTATATTGAGAGATTGTACATTCAAATCTAGACACTTTTTAAACTGACCAAATATACCAACAGCAGTGATTTGTCGAAATAAATATTAATATATATATATCCTCCTTTAAAAGCTGCAGGCTACAGCTCCATTTTGAGGTGTTTTGTTCAGAATTACTGGTATTAATACATATACCGTAGTTCTGGTTGGTACAGGGATACTATATAATATTGAGAATTACTGGTATTAATACATATACTGTAGTTCTGTATGGTACGGGGATACTATATAATATTGAGAATTACTGGTATTAATACATATACTGTAGTTCTGTATGGTACAGGGATACTGCATAATATTGAGAATTACTGGTATTAATACATATACTATAGTTCTGGTTGGTACAGGGATAATATATAATATTGAGAATTACTGGTATTAATACATATACTGTAGTTATGGTTGGTACGGGGATACTATAACCTATTGAAGACTTACTGGTATTATACATATACTGTAGTTTCTGGTTGGTACAGGGATTCTATATATATTTGAGAATTACTGGTATTAATACATATACTGTAGTTTGGTTGGTACGGGGATACTATATAATATTGAGATTACTGGTATAATACATATACTGTAGTTCTGTATGGTAACGGGTACTGCAATATATATTGAAATTACTGGTATTAATACATATACTATAGTTCTGGTTGGTACAGGGATATATATAATATTGAGAATTACTGGTATTAATACATATACTGAGTTATGGTTGTACGGGATACTATATAATATTGAGAATTACTGGTATTAATACTACTGTATTCTGGTTGGTACAGGATACTATAAAATATTGAGAATTACCTGGTATTAATACATATACTGTAGTTCTGGTTGGTACAGGGATACTATATAATATTGAGAATTACTGGTATTAATACATAACTGTAGTTCTGGTTGGTACAGGGATACTATATATATTAGAATTACTGGTATAATACATATACTGTAGGTCTGGTTTGTACAGGATGCTCTATAAAATATTGAAATTACTGGTATTAATACATATACTGTAGTTTCGGGTTGGTACAGGGAATATATAATATTGAGAATTACTGGTATTAATACATATACTGTAGTTCTGTTTGTACAGGATCTGCATAATATTTAGAATTACTGGTATTAATACATAACTATCTGTTCTTGGTTGGTAACAGGGATACTATATAATATTGAGAATTACTGGTATTAATACATATACTGTAGTTATGGTTGGTACGGGAGATGCTATATAATAATTGAGAATTACTGGTATTAATACATATACTGTAGTTATGGTTGGTACAGGGATACTATAAAATATTGAAAATTACTGGTATTAATACATATACTGTAGTTCTGGTTGGTACGGGGATTCTATATAATATTGAGAATTACTGGTATTAATACATATACTGTAGTTCTGGTTGGTACAGGGATACTATATAATATTGAGAATTACTGGTATTAATACATATACTGTAGTTCTGGTTGGTAGAGGGATACTATATAATGAGAATTACTGGTATTAATACATATACTGTGGTTTTGGTTGATCCAGGGATACTTTCAGACTGACGTTTGGAGTCAGGACCATCTGGATCAATTGTAAGGTAGGGTAAAAAAGGAGGGTGAAAAGGTTGCACTTGATGAACGCATGTCTTTATTCAAATTCAATTACTATGTTACTATGCAACTATTTACCTGCGCACCAGGGGTTAAAAAGCAGAACAAAACTTCCCAAAGCATAGGATACAGGTCCACCTTTGTATGTTGCTTCTAGAACAAGTTTGTAACGTCCGATTATGGCTGTTGCTGAGCTCTGCACTTTGATTGATAAAACATCATCTTTTTCCCCTTCTACCTCTGCACTCCAAGATCTGTTATCACTGAGCCTTGAAATCGGAAAGTAGACCTCGGTTCCTGCTTTTGGTGATGGATATGGTCCTACACAAAATCATAAAACATTGGATTAATTTAAGGCTTATGATGTCGATTGGAGAATATAATTTGGCAAATTGAAGAGATCCACAAGTAGATATTTGCAGTTATTAGTCCATTTGTTTTCTTACACCCACCTGTTAGTGCTAAAAGTTTAAAATTTTCCAGTTTTACATCTTGAGTTAAGTAACGGAATTGGAGTTTCATGGTGAAGGGCTGTCCTCTGCGTAGAAAAGGCTCTCTGCTCTTGATAATGTGAGTTCTGTGTTCCTGGTCATTTTTTAGTTTTTCGAAGTGGGTCCCAGCAATTTCTGGTGCTGTTGAAATATGTTAAATATATAGGTTTAAGAAAGAAAGCAATGTAATATAATAATTTCTGTATATACTCTTACTAATACCAGAAATAGTAGTAGAGAATTGTACCGTGCTAGCCATTGATGAAAGTGAAGACATCATGGAAATAAAATAATACCTTTTATTGGGTAACTAAAATAATTGAAAATGCAAGCTTTCAAAATACTTCTTCTTCCTCAGGCATGATAGGATACAATCATTATAGTTAACCAGTAAAAGGTATTATTTTATATCCAAGATGTCTTCACTTTCATCAATGCCTAACACAGTACAATTCTCTACTAATATTGTTATGGAAGATACCACAAAGTACCGCACATATCTGGATCTAAAAAAGCAACTGAAGAAACTTACACAACTGGACGGTGATATCTTCTTGAGCACATGCAAAAGAGAACGACTCATCTCACCAGGCCTCAAACTACAGAATCCAACTCTACATATATACAACAGCAGGTTTGCAGAACATCTATTCATCAGGAGCTCCAAAAGACTGTGAAATAACCTCATTAAGGAATGCTACAATTTAAAAAGGATTACAAGAGAAGAATTACAGGCCCTGAACCCACTCCTGGAGAATGACATCACTGGCATAGCACAGGTACCCCACTACTCCTACTTAAAGCTACAGAGCACTATAATCAACAACAAAAGGAAGAAACTACAGAGACTTAGGGGCATATTTATAATGAAACGAAAATAGCGCCAAAAAATTACGGCCGCGGCCGCGATGTGTTGCGGTAATTTTAAGCTCCTTCGCGGCGATACTGTATAGTATCGCCGCGAAGGGACTTAAAATCCCTTCCGCGCCTCTCCTAAGGGGCGGGGCATACCCCACGCCCACAACCCCCGCGGCAGCGGAGACCACGCCGCCGCGCACCCCCTCCCCAGCAACCAAGCCCCCCGCCCGGGACGCTCCCGGGGAGGGAAGGAAGGACCCGCTGGGGGGTGGAGGCACCCTCCAGCGGGGCCCTGAGAAGGGCCTTTGGGGCTTAAGGGGTCCCGCAGCCCGAACCGGGACCCCCCCTCCCCGGCCCTATAAGGGCCTTGCGGCACTGACAAGTGCCTTGCGGCTCGACAAGAGCCCTTTGGGGCTTAGGGGTCCCACAGCTCGAACCGGACCCCCCTCCCCGGTTCGAGCTGTAAGGGCCCTTGCGGCACTGACAAGTGCCTTTGGCGGGGGTCCCGCAGCTCGAACTGGGACCCCCAGTGTGCGGCTTAAAAGAGCCCTTGGGCGGCATCTTTTTCTTCCAGTCCCCGGCGACACCAGCTCCGCCGAGGCCGCTGACCCCCAAAAGGACCCCTGCGGGCACCAGGGCCGCACAACTGGGGGTCCCGGTTCGAGCTGCGGGACCCCGCCCAAAGGCACTTGTCAGTGCCGCAAGGGCCCTTACAAGGGCGGGGAGGGGGTCCGGTTCGAGCTGCGACCCCTAAGCCCCAAAGGTCTTGTAGAGCCGCAAGGGCACTTATAAGTGCGAAGGGCCCTTAAAGGGCCGGGGAGGGGGGTCCGGTTCGAGCTGCGGGACCCCTAAGCCCCAAAGGGCTCTTGTCAGAGCCGCAAGGGCACTTGTCAGTGCCGCAAAGGCCCTGATGGGCCGGGGAGGGGGTCCCGGTTCGAGCTGCGGGACCCTTAAGCCCCAAAAGGCACTTATCAGTGCTGCAAAGGCCCTTACAAGGGCCGGGGAGGGGGGGCCGGTTCTGAGCGCGGGACCCCTTAAGCCCCAAAAGGCCCTTCTCAGGGCTCCGCTGGAGGGAGCCCCACCCCTCCAGCGGCTCCCTCCCTTCCCCTCCCCGGGAGTTGCCGGGGCGGGGGGCTTGGAGGGGTTGCTGGGGAGGGGGTGCGCGGCGGCTGGTCGCGACCCACTGCTGCGGCCCCTTCCGGCAGCCCCTCCTAGCCTCCCGTTCCGAGATTGCCCGACGAGGGGAACGGGTTGGGAGGGGCTGCTGGGAAGCGGCAGCGGGTGGTCTCCGCCGCCGCGGGGGGTCGTGGGCAGGCATGTCTCCCGCCGCGGGTTGCCTGCCCATCCCCGCCGCGGGAGGCTATATGGCTGACTTCGCCACCTTCAAGGTGGCGAAGTAAAACAGCTGATACTAGCAGAGTGAAACCAGTACCGCCGCTTTATAAATAGAAGCGGCGGTAACAGGTAAGTGTCGCCGCGAAGGGTTAACGCTTAGTTAACTTTCCTGGGCCGTTTCGGCCATTATAAATCGCATTAAACGCGATTTATGCGTTAATGTCAGTGAAAACGGCCGCGAAAACTTAACAAAGCTTTATAAATATGCCCCTTAGACAAAAACAAAATTCAGTGCCATTCCAAAAGCACAGAAAGGACAATCACACTGTGTTATCAACCTTTCTACATACAAACTTAAAACAGCTGAAGTATCCATAATCTCAAAAGGACTGGTATTCTTCCCAGAAAAGTCCATAGACAAAATCCAACTATGTAGTGACATGGTAGAATTCTTCAGAAGGCTGCGACTTAAAGAGCACTTACACAATAAGGACACCACCGACGTTGAACCACGGCATTTTAAAGATCTACGTGGACACCTAAACCTGGAGCCAACCCTAATTTGGATACATATATTAACCACTTCAGAGAGAGGGTCACATCCCAAATTCTACACAAAGCAGAGAGGCGGGTATACAGCATAAGCAAAAAAGAGCAAAAAGCCATTAAATCCTTGTGAGAGATAAAAGACATTATTATAAAACCAGCTGACAAAAGGGGCGCTATTGTCATAATGAACATTAATGACTATATACAAGAGGCCCATAGGCAGCTATCAAACAGCACACACTACACACAATTACAGGGTGATCCTACAGACTGTTACAAGAAAACAATAAAAACCCTGGTCAATAATTTGCCTTTCAGGATCAGAGACAGTGTGCTGCATCTTATACCTGAAGACCCAAGAGTGGGATGCTTTTATATGCTCCCCAAAGTCCAGAAAGAAGGGAACCCAGGCAAACCCACTCATAGAAAACATCTATGGTTGGATTGAAAGTATACTGAAACCTCTGGTACAAAATGCATCTAGTTATATTCAGGATACTACACACCTGATGAAAGGGACATTGTGGTCCCTGAAACGTTGTGTGTTGATGTGATTGAATAAAGTGATTTGAATTCACAGAAAGAGTGCCCCTCTCATGAACTTTTTTGCTTGTGCTATGGCAGTAGGTCCATGGTAGAGGACCTGAGAAGGGAGCACCTTAGAAGAAGTTGTCTAGTAGCCATAAAGGAGTGCTCAGCCTGTCTAGAATATCTAGAATATCTACCTGCACTACCAGTTGCCAATTTAATGGAATTTATACTCACCCACAATTACTTCTCTTTCAATCAAGATGTATACATCAACAAATGGGAGTGGCAATTGCAATTTGTGCAAAAGTTGAAACTCTGGACTCTGGAACCAACAAAGATCTAAACTTGGTGTTTCACCTTCAGGGAGATTCAATAAAAGTTCTTATCATTTAAAATGGTGTTACTTTTGCACCAACCAATCAGAACTTATTAAACATTTGAAAGCTAAATCTGATTGGTTGGGGCAAAATTAGCACCATTTTAAACGATAAGAACTTTTATTGAATAATCCTGTATGTTTCTCATCTAAATGTCATGTAGAATTAATCAGACCAAATTCCTCAAAACCACCCAAACCCATACATTTCTCGTTTATACCAGACCCTCCATTGACATTTAAGGTGAAGTGTGTCTGACCATTTGTTTAACCTTTTGCAGCAGAAACTTCTTATAATAGAAGGTATCTTGTAGTCTCATGCTTTATGAATAGCATTGCCCATTAAATCTAAGAAACAAGAAGTGAGATGAGATCTAACAAGATTGAAACATGTCATGTCTGCAGTTCAGATGATTGGCTCTATACAATAGGCTATATTGCATGTTATTAAGCCAGCGGTTCTGGACCCATGCATTAGCCAAGAAACATAAAGGAGAACTTTGCATATCTCTGCCCCTTACTCTGGGGAATCTGGCAGTAAGAAATTACTTATTGTTTCTTAGATTTTGTAGGCAATGCTATTCATGTAACATGAGACTGCAAGATACTTTCTGTTATAAGAAGGTGTTTCTCCATTTTTATGTTCTGTGGAGGGCTTTTTGCTCCTTTTGGACCACCTCTCCCTAAGGTATCGAGCTGCCTTTTCTATTTCACCTTTTTCTAATCATTTTATTACCTAATGTGATCATTGAATGTTCAATTATTATTTTATTTATGACAGCCATTGCCAGGCATGAGGGCAAAAGATAACATCTGTATAGTGTCAGAAAGTCTTTGTTCTAGTGCTTCAAAAGATTCAGTATTGTGCCATACCAGAGTAAAGCTTGCATTTTCAATCATTTAGTTAGCCAATAAAAGGTATTATTTTATATTCAAAATGTCCTTGTCTGGAATTTAATATCAATTTATTTGGAATTAAGAAACTCTGCTTACAACATTCAATTAGGTGTGCTATTCAATTAGGTGTGGCTCGCCAATCAGGTTTGAGTCATCCACTCGAATTTTTGCAAGGATTCATGGCAAGTATGTCTGTACAGTTTACCAGTATATAATTTAATGTATTGCTTTACAGCTTGACTTGAGCTTAAATATACTTGATAAAAAATAAGTAAATTTCTTAAAATGTTATATTTTTATATATAAATTAAAATCAACTGGTATAACACAATATATACATTTTTGTAACAATTATCTAGTTTAAGGTGTCTCTAATTAGTAGTACAATAAAATCCTTCTTGTCTCACCTACTCATACTTAACAGTGGAAAAACATTTGTCAAGGTTGAGTAGTGAAATGCTGAATGTTTTTAAAGATGTATAATTTTAGTGGGTGGATGCTTGTTTGGTTAGTTTCAGTGGAATTTTATTATTTTTTTTCTTCTAAATGAAATGTAATAAAACTGCAAAATATAGGTACTTTTTGAAAAAGATCATGAAGGTCAAAACAGTTTAACCAAAATAACTTAATATGAAATATCTTTTAAAAGTAAGTAATACCTGTTTAAAGTAACCTTAATGTTCCTTAAATAACTTTTTTGTCCCTGGTGTTAAATTTTACCTCAAAAGCTATTTTATTTATTGTAACATTAAACTCTACTCTACAGGACGTAGTTTAAACTCTTTGCCAAATTTCATATAAATTTTGTTGCAATAGTCAAATACATTTCAGATACTTACGGAAAGTCATAATGTATAGTTCACAGTGCTCACTGGAGTTCTTGTGCGTGGCTTTGGCAAGCAAAACAACATCTTATAGATGAATCAACTATTAAACTGTTGTTGAGGAATGGTCCTCCTTCTTTTTACACCCTAGATAATTAGCAAATTACAGTATAGACAGACTGATCAAGAAAATGCAAACAGCTTTGTGAATATTGATTAGATGGATTATTTTTGGAAAAGTAATGTGAAAATGTGCACCTTCATTGGATGCCTTAAACAGGTGTCACAACATGAAACACTTTTTTTAACAATAAAAATTTTGAAATAACAGATTAGTACCTGAATTTTTACCTGAATTTTTCATTATTGTTTTACTGAATATAGATTTAATTTCACAACCTTCCTTTCCAACAAATTTAAAGGGCATGCCCACCCCCAACACTAAAATTTAACCCACTACTGACCCCACAGTAAAATCATTACCTTACATTCCTGCTCCTTATGAGTTCCCTTGTAGTCCATGTCCAAAGTCCAGGAAACTGAATAGTAGTGGATGTCTTCCTGTCCAAAGAAAGTGGCTGTCTTCCTGTTCCTCCCTCCCGATCCCTCTCTTGCCTCTCTTTACCTAGCATAAAAACCTTTATCTATATTGTAAGGCATACCCTTCCACCCCCAACCGCTAAGGTAGAAATTTAAAAATCAAAACTGTACTTACAGCTCCTGGTTCCAGCATCTGGCTGTTATTGGCTGCCTCTTAACCAATCACAGCTGGGGCTGCCGGTCTGGCCCCCTGCTTGTATTTCCGACAGGCAGGGGAGCCGGACCAGAGTGATGCTGGAACCAGGAGTTGTAAGTAGAGTTTGGAATCGATTTTTTAACTTTTAACTTAGCGGTTGGGGTTGGGAGGGTATGCCTTACAATATGGATAAAAGTGTCTATGGAAGGTGGAAATGCCCTTTAAATCTGCAAATGCTAATAGACATAATACTATTGTATACATTTATATGGAGGTGATAGTGGCACAAATTAAAGGAGAAATACATTTTACAGCAATTTTGTCTTCCTTCATGCAAATGAAGATACTTATCTAGGACTTATTAAATTCTGGGGTGTGTTGCGTGAAATGCCTAGTATGTAGATATGCCTAAAATAGCTAAAGAAATGATAGCATGGATAGCTAGTGTTCTACCCAACACATTAAAGCTGGCCATTGTCCATACACTAATTTGAATAGACATTCGATCCAATATGTATGTTGAGTTGGCTGTAATGTCTACCAGAGAAGCAGTTTTACCTGCTGGCGTTCCCTGGCTGGATCATGTTTGTGATTGTAATAGCCATCTGTATTAATCTGAATGTCAGCACAACCCTACTTTACCTCCCATTCTGCCTTTTTATCTAATTGCATGCAAGCATCTTAGTTCCTTAGGAGGTTTCTCACCTGCTGCATGGTAAAATATAACATACTTAGAGTCTCTCACACTTAGTCACGTAGACACACTTTCAGTCACGCAGACACTCAGTCACGCAGACATTCTCAATCACACAATCACTCAGTCACGCAAACACACACAGTCACGCAGACCCGCTCAGACATGCTCAGTCACATGCTCAGTCACGCACTAGCCTGCGCCAAGAGCCATCCAGAGGGGGGATGTTATGAATCACCATCTGTCCATTCACAATTTCTCTAGGTTTTCGATGATTGTCTGGCCAGTGTTGGTCCTTTCCCCTTTTGGTTTGGACTTGGTCAGTTCAACTGTGGAACTGCTTTCGATCATTATTGAACGATCAAGAATTTGTGAGGGTAAAAAATCTTCGCTATTTCTAAAGATTTGGATTTAAGAAATCAGCAATCCAAATTTTTAGAAATCCCGAAAATACTACGCTGAATGCCAAAACAGGAAGCGCATTAAGTTTCTGGTACTGGACGGTGTCTTTTAAAGATTTTGGGCATTGATACATGTTTCCAAGACCTTTTTTCCAGGTCCCTGAGCCATTTATGGTAAGTTACCATTGCTATTTATACTGCAATTTTTGGCAGAACATTCCGATTTTTTTAACTCCCATTTGAAGGGTCAGCTTGCGGTTTTTTGAATTTTCTGATTTTTTCAAAAAATCTACATCTCCCTTTCCTCCTGTCAGAATTAACATTAACAATATCACCAGGACGTGTCGTTTTTTCCTTCACATTATTGCCAAGATCCACCCTTTCCTCTCTCAATCCACTACACGTCAGTACCTGCTATAACAAATGCTATTGAATAGAGATTTACTATAGTATTTATCAATGGATCAAAGATATTCATTCGTCCGTTGGTGTCAGACTGCACGATTTGGGCAATCTGCCCTTATAAGAGCGCATGCGAATCGTAAAAAATGGTGATCGCATGCTCTCCAATAAGCGGATCACAGCACATCGGACACTAACGGAGGTGATGTGGCTACCTCCATAGACCAACACTACTGTGTGCTTTTAAAGGCACTATCGGATCACGAATAAAAGTACAATAGTGTGGCCTAGCCCTTAAGGTATAACTGGTATTAGGCATATGTAAGTTATATGCATATGCAACTCTCAGACTGTGTTTTAGTGACCTCGGAAAGCTTTGTTTGGTCTGTAGTTAAATGTTGTAGTAACAATTATCTAGTAATTATCTGCCGTCATTCGGTTTCAATTGAAAGACTTGTTGCAGAGAAGTTTTTAATAAAACTTATTTTTTTTTAAAAAATCCCATAAAACTACAGATTTTTTTGTCAGCTGGAAGGGGCCACTGCAAAATAACGGAGCCTTTTTTTTACATTTTAAGACCGACAGGTGAAACGACGAAGCCAAGAAAAGGCAGGGATTCTTTTTCAAATTCTCACTTTTCTGCTTTAGCAAATAAATTGTGCAATCTAAATCTTTACAAGACCAAGCAGCGGGGCCGTTTCTAGCCATTTTAGTGCCCTAGGCACCTTCCCACCTACGTGCTCTCCCCCCCCAACCCCCCTCCCAAAAAAACAACTTGGCCTTTCAAACTACAGCTGGGTTTCTTCCTTCTGACGCTGTCACTGCTGCTGCTCTTTATAGTGGGAATGCTTTAGTAGTTGGTAAGAGACACGCGCTGTACCAGTTTAGGCGGGCGTGTATACATACGTTTGTGCGTATGCAGCGACACTGTCCACCAATGAAATACAGATTGGAAGGACAGGATAGGATTCAGTGGATTTGCGGTGTGTGGCACCAGTGTTCTCCCAGGAAATTGTTTCCAGCTGGGTAGGGCAGAACAGGGAAATTTGGTGAGATCTGAGATGTTTAACTCTTTCAGTGCCAGCAGATTTTCCAAGAGTATTGGCATTAAAAATTTTAGTGCCAGCACTTTCCAGAGTATTGCTTTTAACCATTCAGTGCCAGCAGACGTCAAAATAGTATTGCCATTAACACTTTCAGTGCCAGCATTGACATACATTATGTACCTGCTTTCCATGTCTTCTCCATTGAATTGTTCAGGGATAGGGATCTCAAGGCTTCTAGCCATTTTGCTGCCCTAGCGTGATCAGATCGCAAATCCCGTCGCTCTTTACCATTCTCACAGTGAAAAATCTTTCCGAACTTGAAGCCTAAACCTTTTTTCTTCAAGGCTTAAGGGATGTCCTCGTGAACTCTGACATGTTCTATTGGTTAACAATGCCCCAGAGATTATTGTATGGCCTGTAAATGTATTTATACACTGTAATCATATCCCCACGCAAGCGCCTTTTCTCCAGTCTCTCTTCATATTCAAGCTCCCCAGTCCCCTTATTAATTTAGATGCCCTTCTCTGAACCCTTTCCATTTCAAAGATGTCCAAAATTGCACTGCATATTCCAAATGAGGCCTTACCAATGCTTTGTAAAGAGGGAGAATAACATTTTCCTCTCTTGAATCCATACCTCTCTTTATACAAGACAATACCATGCTGGCTCTGGCTGTTGCTGCCTGGCACTGCTTGCTACCTTTAAGTTTGTTATCCACCAATACTCCAAGATGGCAGGAAAAATACAACTGAGGGTCGCACTCCAAATCTTAGAAAATATTTATTGTGAACCACACATCACACGTCACAACGTTTCGGGGGGATACCCCCTTTCAGGTGATCACCTGAAGAAGGGGTGTCCCCCTGAAACGTTGTGACGTGTGAGTGTGTGGTTCACAATAAATATTTCTAAGATTGGAGTGCGACCCTCAGTTGTATTTTTCCTGCGAAGTGCTGGTTCCAAAGGAAGAACCTAAGAGGCATCTGCACCACAGTTGGATAGAGTGCACTGCACCATTGTTTATCTATTAAAACTCCAAGATCCCTTTCCAACAGGGATTCACTTAAAACAGAGCCATTTATAGTATAAGCAGCACAAGGATTTTTAAGTCCAAAATGCATCACCTACATTTATCAACATTGAATCTCATCTGCCACTTAGCAGCCCAATGTGACAATCTATCTAGATCCCCCTGCAACAATTGCACATCCTCTGAAGTTTTTAATGGTTGACAAGTTTGTGTCATCAGCAAACACAGAAACCTGCTGACAATACCCACTTCCAAATCATTAATAAATAGATTTAATAGAAGCGGCCCAACACAGAACCCTGTGGCACCCCACTTAGTCCATAATGATGAAGCCTACTACTCTCTGCATCATATTCATTAACCAATTTTCTATCCATGTACAAATGTGCCTCCCCAGACCAACAGCCCTTAGCTTATACATTAGTCACCTATGGGAGACTGTATCAAAAGCCTTTGCAAAATCCAAGTAAACTACATCTTCTGCTATGCCAGAGTCTAAATTTCTACTTACTTCCTCATTAACGCCAAGCAAGTTAGTTTGACAAGACTATTCCTCCTAAATCCATGCTGGTTACTACTTATAATGTCAGTCCTTGAAACATACTCTAGAACATGTTCCATTAAACTTTCCAGGATCTTCCCACCACTGAAGTTAAACTACAGGCCTGTAATTACCCGGCTGTGAACGACACCTTTTTGAATATTGGAATAACATCAGCCTTTTCCAATCCAGACAGGCACACATCCGGGCGGACATGAGGGAATCTGTAAAAAAAAGAAACAATGGCCTAGATAAAACTGAACTTAGCTCCCTTAAGCCTTGTACACACGTACTTAAAAGGTTCGTACACACGTGCGATCGCGGGTCCCGACCCGCGACACACAATGTGTCTGAACATTTGTTTCGGGCGATAATCGGCCCTTGTATGGGACCTTTATCGGACGAAACAGCCAGTCATTCGGAGATCTGCCCGGCCGCTAAAGTGCCCATACACGGGCTGATTATCGGCTGAAACGAACGTTCATACACATTGTGCGGCACGGGTCAGGACCCGCGATTGCACGTGTGTACGAACCTTTTAAGTACCCGAGGATGTATTTTATCCGGTCCAGGAGATTTATAATATTAACCTTATTTAGTTCTTTTGTACCATAATCTCAAGTGCACTTGAATCTTTATAACCATTATTCTACTATACTCTATGATATCTGTACTTGGATCTTCTATAGTGTATACAGAGGGGGAAAAAAATTTCAAGACATTTGCTTTATCACCATCCTCCGTAACTAACTTATCCCCATTAATTAATGGTGCCACATTCTCAGTCCTCATATTCTTAATATTAATATACTTTTAGGCTAAGTGATGCTTTGTTCATCTATCTTTAATTAATCTATTTTTAATTCATTTTAATTTAAGCTTTCTTACACTCCTTGTTACAATTTTTATAACCCCTTAAGGCCCTTCCCGTTCCCTTTGCCTTAAAGGTTTTAAATGTCTTTTTCTTCCTTTCCATTTGCCTCTTTACATCACAGCCACATGGGCGTGGATATATTTTTTTTTACATTTATTTCCCAAGGGTATAAATTTAGATGTGAGCTGGCTTAAAATCCCCTTAAAGGGGAAGTTCAGTGCAAATACATATGCTTTTCAGAAAAAAAGCAGTATTTTTTCATCCCAATGACCTTAATCTGCCAGCGCATTTTGTCTGTGTATAAATAAATACAACCAAAATACTGACTTCCTGTTTGCAGGACCCCTAGTAGAGACCGTTATGGTCTTGCCCTTGACCTAGCGCCTGGGTTGATTCAGTTGCTCGGTAGAGATCTGAGCATGTTTGACCCATCCAACAGCCAATCAGTAGAAATTACTGTTAGGAACATTCCAAGGATGTGGTGCATCCTGGGAAGAAGAAGGACTATTAGAACCTGAAATGTCAACAGCAGGGAAAAGCAAAGGGTATGAAATCAACTGATTTTTCAAAATGGGAATATGTAGAATAACTAAGAAGGCATTACACAAACTAACAATTTAACAAATATTGATAATTTCCACTGAACTGTCCCTTTAAAGGGCATGTCCACCCTTCTAAAAAATATTTTATATAATATTCCCCCTGTCCCCCAGCCACAACCGCTATATTTTATTATCAAAGTGCCCCAAACATTACTTCCCTCTTCTTCTGCCGCACTGCCAGGCCCTCTGCTGCGAGAGAAAATGCAAGCAGAGGGGCGGGGGACGGCAGTCATGTCTGTGATGGCTGAGCGGCAGCCAATCACGGATGCGGCTGCCGGGGAGTAGAGGGAAGGTAAGTAATGTCTGGGCTGACAGAGGGAATATTATATAAAAAGATTACACTAGGGGGAGGGGGAATCCTAATCAGGAGGGAGGAGAGGAGAGGGGGGGAGAGCTCTTCTGCACATGGCAAAATTCTCCCGGGGGGGGGAGACAGGAAGCGAGTCCTATGTGGACTCTGCAGTACTCTGGTGGGCGTTTTTTTGGACTTTAGGGGGCGATAGCAGAAAAACAGATAGAGCGGATGTAAGGTAAGGATTAAACTACACTACACAATGGGGCCAGTAGTGGGGGAATTATAGTTTTGGGGGTGGACATGCCCTTTAAACACAGTCCACTTCTATTCAGTAACTTTACCTGATAATACATTATCCCAGTTGACATTCTGAAGAGCTACTTTTAACCTGGGAAATTTTCTCTCCCGAAATTAAAAGTCTTTGTTAACCCAGCGCACTTTCCTTTCGAAACATAGTCCAAATGACACTATTTCATGGTCACTATTCCTAAGCCTCCAGTTACCTTTATATCTTATGCGTTTCACGAGTTAGATATTACCAGACCAACAGAGTCCTCTAGTAGGAACTCGACCACCAAATTCAGGAATCATCGCCTTTTTCTGTGATGGCAGTTCACTACACCAATCAATGTCAGTTACGGGTAATTAAAGTGAGCACACTCCCCAAACTTGCAGCCCTTGCCAACTGGATATGAAGTTGATCACTTCCCTGTAAGTGGGGCTTATAGCAGACACCAAAAAGACATAACTCCCTGTTGCCAAACCACCATATGCAAACACCATACTCACAATTTAAATTGGCTTCAATTAACATAAACACATACTCCCTCTTCTTTGTGCCTAAACAAGGCATATCCTTCTAAATTTACAGCGCAGTCGTGAGAACTGTTCAACCCACGTTGCTATACCTATTACATCATACTTTCATTCAACGCCATAATTTCCAATTCACCCATTTTGTCACCAGGCTTCTCGCATTTGCAAACATACATTATAGACATGGGCCTGTAATTTATTTATACACTTTGATACACATTCCTCCCTATCCCCTATGCTAGCCCCACCCCCCTTTCCACCCACCACTGGCCTATCTACACCCTGCTTTCCTCCTGGACTATTATCCCAGTGAGACTGCTAATACCCTCCCCCAAACCTAGTTTAAAATCTCCTCCAACCCTCTAGCATCTTCTCCCCTAAAACAGCTGCACCACCATCCGTGAGGTGCAAACCATCCCTACTAAAGAGCGTGAGCTGACAGCAAAGTCTGCCCAGTTCTCAATAAACCCAAACCCTTCTTCCCTACACCACTCTCTTCGCACGCATTAATGTCCTAAGCTCCCAGCTGTGTCTCCTGGCTTAGCACGTGGCGCGGTAGTATTCTGAAAGCACTACCCTGGAGGGGCTTTTATCTTGGCCCCTAGTTCTCGGAAATCAGCCCCACCCCTTTCCACCACCACTGACCATCTACACCCTGCTTTCTTCTGGGCTATCTATCCTAGTGAGACTGCTAATCCCCCCCCCCCCCCCAAACCTAACCCTCTAGCCATCTCTCCCCTAAAACAGCTGCCCCACCATCAGTTAGGTGCAACCCATCCCTTTAAAGAGCCTGTAGCTGACAACAAAGTCTTCCCAGTTCTTATAAGCCCAAACCCTTCCTTACACCAACCTCTTAGCACGCATTAATGCTCCTAAGTTAGCACGTGGCTGGCGTGGGTAGTATTTCTGAAAAACTAACCTGGAGGTCCTTGCTTTTAACTTGGCCCTAACTCTCGGAAATCATGTTAAGGACCTCACCTCCTCCTCTAACTAACCAAGACCGCGGGTCAAACCGGCCCCACCAATAATCTGTCTTGAGCTGTTGAGCATTGGGAGGATGGATGGCTGAAAACAGGAAGTATTCAAGCAGGAAGTAATATTGCAGAACATTCTAGCAAGAACCTCTCACAATAGATACATAAGGGAGGGGCACCACTAAGACCTATAGTCGGGGCCGATTATCGGCTGAAACGATTATTGGCTTGAAACGTTGTTCCTACACACCGTGCGTCGCAGGGTGGACCCACGATTGCACGTGTGTACGAACCTTAAGTTACAAAATCTCTTTCTCACATGTTCGTAAATGCAACTAGAGAAAAAGCTTACAATGTTCTGGGGATATAAAAGCTTTCACCTCAGGATTTTAAAAAAATAAGTTTTATTTAGAGTAGATTTGCTGTGCACTAAATAATATTTTAACACGATGGGGAGACTTTAAATCAATTTTATATCAGCTACCGGTAAGTGCTAGATGCATTGGAATCTAATATAAGGCACACAAGTTTAAATGCATTACTGCAACTTAGATAGGTGAGGTAGCAGTTTTCGAATTACACACTTTGTTTCCATTTGGAGAAGCTTTGTCAGAGATCTTTCTTTAGGTCATTGTTACCAAAGTACGAAACAAACTCCCCTGATTGTTTTACTGAAGATACTTTGTTGGTTTTTATCTATTAAAGCTTGTAAATCTTAGTGATTGGCAGGGCGAGGGGCGAACTGCAGGGGCCTGGACCCCCCCCCCACGAGATGGAGGGCCAGTCCCCTGACCACCCCTCTTCCCTTCTTCCCGCTCCACCATCACAAACTCTTCCGAGATCAGCCATTTTAAACAGCTGATTGCGCGCGAAGAAAAACAGTTAAAAATGGGGATCGCGGAAGAGGAGGTGTGGGCTGTGGCGGGCCCGCTACCATCCGGGGGCGGGCCTGCACCTCGAGTAGGACCCACTGGTGGATGGATAGTGATGATTTCCAGTTTTGAAGCAAACCCGCTGGTTTTGAAAATCTGTGGATACAATGGAATTTTTGGGAATTTCCGAAACTAAAGACTTTAAAAAATTCCATTTGAAAAACGTCTAGCAAAAATTTGGAAGAAAACTCACCAGTTTGGTTCATCTCTACTGATGGGTGGCATGGGGGGGGGGTGGGGGAGAGGGTTAGATTTTATCTAATGTAAGAAAATTAAACAAGCAGAGGAGAGCAGTTGAATTACAGAAATTATTAGAAAACGTATGTATTAATGTAGAAATTCTCTAAGATCGTTTTACTGTGTTTGCATTTTCTATTTATTACTGTGGGAAAAACACATTGGTAGTGCATTTGTGTCGGCTTGTCCCAGTTTGTCAGCACTTTCTGTGTTCCAATAGACTTAAATTGAAGCACAAAACAGACATTAATGGTAACAAATGGGCCAAAAGTCATGCACACATGTCATTGATCAAAGCTTCAGAATGTAATGTACATAGTGGGAATTAGTTCCTGCAATTTCCGTTAAAAATAAAATGTCATTGCAGATTGGAAATAGCATGTGGATAGAAAAACAGATGGAAATGCACAAAGTGGAACCTAGGGGCATATTTATAAAGGGCCGTTATTAACGCCCAAAATATTTCAGAAATGTGATTGGGTACTAGAACCGGGTCCCAGTTCAAGCAGTGGGACCCCCTAAGCCCCAAAAGGCACTTGTCAGTGCCCCCGCTGGAGGGTCCCTCCACCCCCCAGCGCTCCCCTCTCTTGCCTTCCCCGCGAGCGTATAGGGCAGGGGGCTGGGAGGGGCTGCTGGGGAGGGGTCGTGCAGCAGGTGGTCGCCACCGCGGGGGACGAGGGAGGGGTGGGCGTATGCCCCCATCACGCCCCTCTGGCGAAGGCAACCACCTGCGGCAAGATTAGTGTGCCTCCTGTACACCCGCACCCTGACCCCCAGCAATCTCGGCTGGTTTCGCCACCTCAAAGGTGGCGAATTGAAACAGCCGAGATTAACGCCGCAAATCAGTTACCGCCACTTTAGAAATAGAAGCGAGCGGTTACTGGTGCGATGTTAACGAGGCGTAAATATGCCCCTAATCCTTATTTAAAGTATCTTAAACTGTGTATCCTTAAAAATGATGCCTGTGCTTTAAGTGTGCATTTATTGTTGTTCAGTAGTTGTACTATAAACAGTCAGAACAAGAAGGTCATAAAGGTTAAAGTGGACTTGTATTGCCATATGCTTGAAGTGAAAGAAACAGACAAAATGCTGAAGCATTTCAAGCTGAAGTAATAAAATAGTAGATTCACTGGTGTTTTTAATATAATTTTTCAAAATTGAGCTACATTAAGTCTACAAACCCCTACTTAGTAGCCATCAAATTACAAATGGCATAGTGATGTCTGGATTGGTCATTTTGGAAGCAACTCATGAATTAAAGGGGTGTAAGAAAAGAAAGATGAAAGCCCTGCTTCCCTCTCGGTCTGAATCAATATTCCACTCTCATTCTTAATCTACGTCAGTACCTTTTATTGGAAACCATGCCCCATCTACTGAGATGTTTAGCTAACACCCAGGGAACATATTTCTTAAACAATTACAGTATTATTTATTGTTTCCAGAAATATGCTCATTCAATGTATTTTATTTAATTAAATCATTTTAAAACAATGGATGATTCATCAATGTGTGTATGGTGTTCTCTAATTTCTGATTTCTTAACTTAACCATGAATGATCATTAACTATTTTTCTTATGCATCACCACAATTATCTTTGTACTTAGGTAGATGCCAGGATTAATAGTGCACATGGTTCACACAACATATCTTTATTTCCAAGGCATTGAGATGGAACAGTAAGATGGAACATCTTTTTTTTTTTTTTTTGAAACTCATCCAGGTTTTTTTTTAAACTATCCAATGAACCTGCCATCACCACATCCAATGGACAATTCTATAGTTTACCGTTCTTTCAGTGAAAAACCCTACCGAATGTTCGATCGTAGAATACCGTGCGGTAGTAAACTACCGTAAACTATCATAAATTTACGATCGTTAAAATGATTGTTAATCTCTGATCGGTTTAACGAATGTAAATGTTCGATACCAATCGTTAAAGCCGCGGTATCGCTAAAAAGCAATACTGCGGCTTTATACATATGCACCGGGATTCCAAAACTGCACTGCATATTCCAAATGAGGCCTTACCAATGATTTCTAAAGGGGGAGATTATTATTTTTTTGATTTCTGATTTGCTGTACTGGAATTTACTTACATTATTTTATTTGTGGATTCAGGGGAAGGCAAAAAAAATACATGAGACCATTACAGCATTTATTAATGTATGGTAATTCAATCTTTAAATGAAATGTAAGAATGGTTAACTAGTTCTCATCATATGATGTATTTTTAGTGTTTTTCCACAACTTCTAAATGGATGGATAGCTTAAAGTTGGCCATCCACTAGTTAAATGTTAAAGGGGAACTGTGGTCCAAAAATGAATATAGGTAAATTGATAGAAATTGCTCTCCTGAGAATTTTTGCAATTTATTTTCATAGTTTATTTTGCATAGTTTTGAAGATATTTACATTTTTGTGTGTGATATGGCAGCAGCATCACCAGGTCCCCTGCACTTCCTGCTTCCTGCTCTGAAACCATGTCAGTCAAACTGCCCTGTGTGTCCTCCTCCCCTTTGGAGCCCCCCTGCTTCCTCCCACTCATAGACCCCATGGTCCCTCCAGTTGCAGGCACCCCTTGGCCCATTCTCTTACAGCCCCATGTGGCCCGCCCACCCACAGATGCCGTGGCCCTGCTCACCCATGGGAGCCCAATTGTATTCCTGGAACTGTTATTCCTGGAACACATATCTTATCTTCAGAAAAATTTGATTAGATTTCTAAAAATGCGTTTTAGGATAATTGAGACGAACCGGGGGGAGATCTGGGATTTGATGGTACACATTATGTGAGATATGTGGCATTCACCACCTACTCATGCCTACACCTAACCTACACACCCTAATTAATAAAAGAATAACCAGATTACTCATTGTAATTATATGTTTTAGTATTGTGTATTGTTCCTGTGTACCATTCATAAGGGAACTGTCTGCAACGGATTAAATCACAGCTTAGAGAAGTCATACAATGTCATTTAACTGCAAGTTAAGGTATGTAAAAGGTTTTCTGTGCATTATGACTTTGTGTTTGAGCTTTTTTGTAGCTTTCTTATAATAGTTGCATTAGTCCTTTATGTGGTCATTCAGTTATTTTGCATGCTTTAAGTGTAAAATTGTTTGACGGAGAAATTACGGGGGAATAGCCTCTACCAGGCGCTTTTATTATATTTATTTTAGGTTATCAAGTAATCATCATCTGCCTATCAAATCTGTTGGCAACAAAAATGTACATTTAAGTTCACATTTTGCTTAGAATATAAGTTCTGATCTGTACTAACAGAATCAAAACTTGTAATCAAACATCTAAATAAACCTCTGTGCATTATTTATGCTTTCAATTATTGTCTAACAAATATGCACTTTGAGATTGATGTTTCATTTTACATACTGCAAGAAGTCTATTGATTGCCAAGCTCAATATTCAATATTTTTTCAAGTGGTTTATATGTGATCACTCAGGGTCTAGCTAGATATCACAGGGTCCAATTGCAAGATTTTAGATATGCCTCCCACATAAAAAACAATTTGGTGCAGTTCAACTTAACCCGACTAAACTCACGTAGTTCAGCCCCGCAAACCCCGTATTCATTTTACTTGGGAGCATATTTGTAAGGTTTAAGTAATCCAAAATTGGGGTTTGTGGGGCTCAACTAAGGTTGAATAAAGACATATGTCCATCAAGTCCATCTTTTTCACCCTCCTTTTTAGCCCTACCAACCAGTTGATCCAGAGGAAAGCCACAAAAGCAGCGAAAAAGGGGAAAGAATTGCTTCCTGATTCCAAATGGCAATCGGAATGTATCCCTGGATCAACCTGAACTACAGTATATGTATTAATAAAAGTAAGTTCCTAAAACTAAATAATATTGAGAATTACTGGTATTAATGAATATAGATCTGGTTGATCCAGGGATACTTTCCGATTGCTGTTTGGAGTCAGGAAGGAATTTTTCCCCCCTTTTTAGCTGGTTTTGTTTGCCTTCCTCTGGATCAACTGTTAGGAAGGGTTAATTAAAAAAAAAAAAAAAGAGGGTGGATAGGTTGGACTTGATGGACCTATGTCTTTATTCAACCTTAATTACTATGTTACTATGTAATTCTCAATATTATATAGTATCCCTGTACCAACCAGAACTACAGTATATGTATTAATACCAGTAATTCTCAATATTCTATAGTACCCCTATACCAACAAGAACTACAGTATACAGTATGTATTAATTCCAGTAATTCTCAATATTATATGGTATCCCCGTACCAACCAGAACTACAGTAACATATGCATTTCCCCGTAATTCTCAATATTATATAGTATCACTGTACCAACCAGAACTACAGTATATGTATTAATACCAGTATTAATTACCACTTCTGCTGGAAGACAGTTTCACAGTTCTCACTGTAAAGAAACCTTTTTTGCGCAATTATGTGCATTTCCGGAGGGGAGCTCAGAAACACTAAAGTGTGTCTTCAGCCTTTGGCTAATTTCAGACTAACTGCAAATGCTGTTTGCTGAAAGTTTCCCAAGTGGTTCCCTGTCGCCAATAGAGAAACGCTACATGTGGCATTCCTCTAGTGGCAAATATCTGGAATCAGGAGCAGATTTATACCTCAGGAGCCTGTAGGCACAAGAGGCTTGGCACCCTTAGCCCCACCCCTAAACACAGACAACCCTTATTTTGTCTTTTTGGGGGGAAGAGATTAGACTATATAGGGTGTCAGGGGGTTATTGACAGCCGCCCCTCCAACCACAACTGCCCCTAGGCTGATGCCTATTGGTAAATCTGTGTCTTTCTGGGACCGCTATGTTTCACCACTTCCTAAGCGGTAGGCCACACTTGTCTGTTTTAACATGCAATCAGATTACTCATTAAAAATTGGTCTGGCCATACAAGGTGCACTGGTGTCCATTGCGCTGCAATCACCAATTTTTTATGGATCACAGCGCAAGTGGATGGTAACGAAAAGTGCGCTGGGTTAACAAAGACTTTTAATTTCTGGAAGGCAAATTTTCCCAGGTTAAAAGCAGCTCTTCCGAATGTCAAGGAAACATACACACCTTCCACCACTATCCCAGCATTTCTCTCACATACCCTCCCCCTCTGTTTCGACGTAGGGGTCGGAACACCTGTAGCCTCAAGACAGTGTACCCGGGACAAGGCATCAGCATTCGCTAGCTGTGCCCCCGGTCTATGCTCCACGGTGAACTTGTAGTTCTGAAGGGCCAAGAACCATCTTGTCACCCTTCTATTCTTTTCCCGATTTTCACACATCCATTTAAGGGGGGCGTGGTCAGTAACCAATGTAAACTGACGGCCTAAAAGATAGTATCTGAGTTCCTCCAGCGCCCACTTAATTGCTAAACATTCCTTTTCAACCGTAGCATAGTTTTTCTCATGGATATTTAGCTTTTTACTCAGAAAAACCACCGGATGCTCTTCACCTTCTCTGATTTGTGACAGTACCGCTCCCACCCCCCAGCACTGGTTGACTACATAGGGCTCTTTTAAGGGTCTGAAAGGCCTGTTCTGCCTCAGAGTTCCACTTGATCATTACTGACTTGTTCCCTTTTGTAAGGTCAGTCAGAGGGACAGCTATAGTGGCAAAGTCAGCTATGAACCGTCTGTAGTAACCAGTGATTCCCAAAAAAGCTTGAACTTGTTTTTTAGTTACTGGTCTAGGCCAGTCTTGAATTGCCTGCACCTTGTTAAGCTGAGGCTTAACTAGCCCTCTACCAATGTGATATCCCAAATACTTGGCTTCTTCCAGGCCTATGCTGCATTTATTTGGGTTGGCTGTCAATCCGGCCTTACGTATGGAATCCAGCACAGCCTGTACTCTAGGTAGGTGGGATTGCCAATCTGGGCTATGGATAACCACGTCATCCAGGTAAGCCGCTGCATACTGCCATGGTACGTTGAAAGGTGGCCGGGGCATCATGTAGACCAAACGGTAATACAACGTACTGGAACAGACCTTCTGGAGTACTGAAAGCTGTTTTCTCTTTGGCTTGGTTAGTTAGGGGAATCTGCCAATAGCCCTTCGTCAAATCCAAGGTTGTTAGATACCTGGCTGTCCCTAGTCTATCAATTAATTCATCCACCCGAGGCATAGGGTAGGCATCAAACTTGGAGACAGCATTTAATTTTCGAAAATCATTGCAGAAGCGCCAACTCCCGTCCGGTTTTGGAATTAAAACAATGGGACTTGACCAGTCGCTATGCGACTCCTCAATAACTCCCAATTCCATCATCTTTTTAACTTCCTGAGATATGACTTCTCGTCTAGCTTCAGGTACCCTATAAGGTTTTAAATTAACCCTTACCCCAGGCTCAGTTATGATGTCATGTTTTACCAAAGAGGTTCGTCCCGGCTTTTCAGAAAAAACGTCTCTATTCCTGATTAAAAAGATTTGTACTTCTTTCCTCTGAGTATCTGACAAGGAGTCGGCCACCTTAACCTCTGGCACTAGGGGTTCTGCACTTAGTGACCCAGTAGGCTTAGTGAACAAGGCCATTCTTTCTTTCCAAGGTTTTATAAGATTGACGTGGTAAATCTGCTCGGGTTTCCTTTTACCTGGTTGGCTAACCTTATAATTTACCTCACCCATTTTTTCAAGGATTTCAAAGGGTCCTTGCCACTTTGCCAAAAATTTGCTTTCTACCGTGGGTATAAGCACTAAGACTCGATCACCCGGGGAAAAGTTGCGTACTGTGGCACCCCTATTATACACTCTTCGTTGGGCCTTTTGTGCCTGCTCCATGTGTTCCCTCACTATGGGCAGTACTGCTGTTATCCTGTCCTGCATTTGGCATATATGTTCAATGACACTTTTAAAGGGGGTGGGTTGTCCTTCCCAGGTCTCCTTTGCTATGTCCAACAAGCCCCTAGGGTGTCTACCATACAACAATTCAAAAGGTGAGTACCCCGTAGAGGATTGAGGCACCTCCCTGATGGCAAACATTAAATATGGTAGCAAGTAATCCCAATTTTTCCCGTCTTTGTCCACAACCTTTTTGAGCATATTTTTGAGGGTTTTATTAAACCTTTCCACTAACCCATCAGTCTGGGGGTGGTATACAGAGGTGCGAAGTTGGACCACTTTGAATAACTTGCACAGCTCCTTGATGACCCGGGACATAAAAGGTGTGCCCTGGTCGGTAAGTATTTCCTGCGGAATTCCTACCCGACTAAAGACATGTACCAACTCTCTAGCAATAGATTTAGAGGAGGTATTACGTAGAGGAATGGCCTCGGGGTAGCGGGTAGCATAATCCATTATGACTAATATATGCTTATGCCCCCGGGCAGATTTTACTATCGGGCCCACCAAATCCATGGCTATCCTCTCAAATGGTGTCTCTATCACAGGGAGAGGGACCAAGGGGCTACGAAAATGGGGCCTAGGGGCTGAATACTGGCATTCTGGACAGGAACCACAGTATTCTTCGACTTCTCTATGGAGTCCTGGCCAGAAAAAACGTTGCAAAATTCGCTCCTTAGTCTTCTCTACCCCCAAATGTCCACCCATCACATGTTTATGGGCAAGGTCAAGTACCATACGCCGGTAAGGTTTAGGAACAACCAGCTGCTCAACTAAATCATTTCCCTTTTTTACCACCTGATATAGTAGGTCATGTTGCAGGGCCAAGTAGGGACAAGAAGGCCTAGAGTTAGGGTCTATGGGTTTCCCATCTATAATTTTTACGTTGGCCCTTGCTCTGGACAGTGTGGGATCTTTTAACTGCTCAGACGCAAAATTATCCCTCCTAATCTCTAAGTCAGGCATGTCATTGTCTCGCCCCATCGGCTCTTCATGGTCTTCACTACCTGGTACCCTCTGGGTTGCTTGGGGTTCCCCGTCTACCTCATCAGATTCCCCCGCTAAAACAGAGAAGGGAAAATCTATCGTAGCGACACTGTTCAGACACTTTATTTCTGGATTTGGGGGTGCCTTCTTTTAAGCAAGCTTGGTCTATAACCTTGTCAGTCTCCCACAATTTCCAAAAATGTGGGAAATTCCTCCCCAAAATTACATCATGTGGTAAAGTGGGAACCAACCCTACGGGGTACATTAATGTCCCGTAGGAAGTTCTGATTTCCACGTTAGCCATAGAATGTACATGGCGAGTATCCCCATGTATACATGTGACCCCTATAGTATCAGGCATTGCCTGAGGAGTGTCAACCAACATAGATTTCATTAGGGTAACCTGACTGCCAGAATCCAACAATGCATTCACTGACTTTCCTTGCACAATAATATTACACAGGTAGTTATCACTCCCTGTCTTAGGTATGGCAGTACACACAGTCCGAGCATAAATTGACATAGGTCTATTTGTTAACGCAGTGTCACACTGCATAGGTTCATCTGTTAGGCTGCAGTCTGCAGCAAAATGTCCCAACATATTACACCTGAAACATCGCACCAAGTCCTTATTAGGCCCCCTGCGAGGAGGGGTTCCCCCTGATGCATTTTGCCCGTCTCTGGGTCTAGCACCTGTAGACTCTCGATGGGGCATACTCTTATCAGCTGTAGGTCCTTTTTTCCATGCAGGAAGTTTGCTGGGTATGCCAGAAAGTTTTTCCCTGGCAGCTCGGGGGCGCTCTACTGGTTGAGAACTAAGCAGCTCCTCTGCAGCAGTGTACCTCTCTACCATCTCCACAAGCCGGTCCGCCGATGTTGGCTCAGCATGGCTTACCCATTTGCGCAAAGTTGCAGGTAGGGACCTTAGGTATCTGTCCATCACTATCCTCTCCACGATCTGTGGCCCTGTGAGGGTCTCCACACACCTTCCACCACTATCCCAGCATTTCTCTCACATACCCTCCCCCTCTGTTTCGACGTAGGGGTCGGAACACCTGTAGCCTCAAGACAGTGTACCCGGGACAAGGCATCAGCATTCGCTAGCTGTGCCCCCGGTCTATGCTCCACGGTGAACTTGTAGTTCTGAAGGGCCAAGAACCATCTTGTCACCCTTCTATTCTTTTCCCGATTTTCACACATCCATTTAAGGGGGGCGTGGTCAGTAACCAATGTAAACTGACGGCCTAAAAGATAGTATCTGAGTTCCTCCAGCGCCCACTTAATTGCTAAACATTCCTTTTCAACCGTAGCATAGTTTTTCTCATGGATATTTAGCTTTTTACTCAGAAAAACCACCGGATGCTCTTCACCTTCTCTGATTTGTGACAGTACCGCTCCCACCCCCAGATCAGACGCATCAGTCTGCACAACAAATTTCTGTGTGAAGTCTGGGGTTATCAGCACTGGTTGACTACATAGGGCTCTTTTAAGGGTCTGAAAGGCCTGTTCTGCCTCAGAGTTCCACTTGATCATTACTGACTTGTTCCCTTTTGTAAGGTCAGTCAGAGGGACAGCTATAGTGGCAAAGTCAGCTATGAACCGTCTGTAGTAACCAGTGATTCCCAAAAAAGCTCGAACCTGTTTTTTAGTTACTGGTCTAGGCCAGTCTTGAATTTCCTGCACCTTGTTAATCTGAGGCTTAACTAGCCCTCTACCAATGTGATATCCCAAATACTTGGCTTCTTCCAGGCCTATGCTGCATTTATTTGGGTTGGCTGTCAATCCGGCCTTACGTATGGAATCCAGCACAGCCTGTACTCTAGGTAGGTGGGATTGCCAATCTGGGCTATGGATAACCACGTCATCCAGGTAAGCCGCTGCATACTGCCTATGGGGCCTTAATATTTGGTCCATGGTACGTTGAAAGGTGGCCGGGGCACCATGTAGACCAAACGGTAATACAACGTACTGGAACAGACCTTCTGGAGTACTGAAAGCTGTTTTCTCTTTGGCTTGGTTAGTTAGGGGAATCTGCCAATAGCCCTTCGTCAAATCCAAGGTTGTTAGATACCTGGCTGTCCCTAGTCTATCAATTAATTCATCCACCCGAGGCATAGGGTAGGCATCAAACTTGGAGACAGCATTTAATTTTCGAAAATCATTGCAGAAGCGCCAACTCCCGTCCGGTTTTGGAATTAAAACAATGGGACTTGACCAGTCGCTATGCGACTCCTCAATAACTCCCAATTCCATCATCTTTTTAACTTCCTGAGATATGACTTCTCGTCTAGCTTCAGGTACCCTATAAGGTTTTAAATTAACCCTTACCCCAGGCTCAGTTATGATGTCATGTTTTACCAAAGAGGTTCGTCCCGGCTTTTCAGAAAAAACGTCTCTATTCCTGATTAAAAAGGTTTGTACTTCTTTCCTCTGAGTATCTGACAAGGAGTCGGCCACCTTAACCTCTGGCACTAGGGGTTCTGCACTTAGTGACCCAGTAGGCTTAGTGAACAAGGCCATTCTTTCTTTCCAAGGTTTTATAAGATTGACGTGGTAAATCTGCTCGGGTTTCCTTTTACCTGGTTGGCTAACCTTATAATTTACCTCACCCATTTTTTCAAGGATTTCAAAGGGTCCTTGCCACTTTGCCAAAAATTTGCTTTCTACCGTGGGTATAAGAGAGAAATCTGGGGGAAACATACACACCTTCCACCACTATCCCAGCATTTCTCTCACAATATATATATATATATATATATATATATATATACTTAGTGATAAAGAGCACTCCGATGGACTTTTAACAAACTCTGCTTTATTGGAAATCCATGCCGGCTGTCATCAGGATACTCCATTTTGAAAACGTCACACTTTTTAAAAGCAAGTGCCCTCCCCCTTCTTCTTCCCCTTACACACCTCCCTTACGTATCACCCGTGCCATACATTAAAAACCATCACCAAATTTAAAAAAATCCCAATTGCACAATATGTAATAAAAACATCCATGGTCAGAGACACATATCGAAACATGCAATGACACTCCTATAATACAATACGGCTCATGCAATATCATAATCCCATGAAGTAACTCAAACTGCCAGATGATACATTTACTAAACAGGGTGAAAGGACATGGGGGCAGAGCCACCTCACCCCCCCCATCTAAAGAAAGCAGGACAATACTAGTTGATCATTCAGACCCCTAGGGGCCAATGTATCGAGGAATCTAATCCATCGGGCACAACCTCTATCTACCCCTTCTATTAATGGCTCCTGATCTATAGCCATCCACCTAAAGCTAGATTATGGGTGACCCTCTTCTCTATAGTATTTAGCCACCGATTGTTCACCAAATGTATTGGGCTTTTTACTGCCCTCGGTCAAGCCCTGTCTGAGGGATAGTCGGTGGTTCGCAAGTCGGTCACATAAGGTGGTAGTAGTTTTCCCGGGTAGGTAATGATATATACCACATAGGAACTGAAGCAATTAAATCTGCCCCTAATTTTTAGGCGGCGCCCATTATGGGGATGAGGGAAGTCCGATCCAACCAATATATGTCTACAAGCTTGGCATCCTCCACACTTGTAACAACCACTTTTCTTGTATGGTAACCATGATTTATTCATGTCACTAGTAGGGCTCCTGAGGTCAGTCCGCACTAGGAGGTTTCTGAGATTTTTGCCCCTTAGTACGAAAAAGGGAGTGATTTTTTCTCAATTCTTGTTTTGGCTAACAACTCTAAACCAGAGACCGCCGAATTCCAACTTAAAGAAATGGCAGAAAAATTCCTCAATAGACGATATGGTGAAAAACCAGTTAGATAAAGCATTGAGGAGAGTCTTGATACCCCCCGAGGTTAAGAGCAATAGGGATATAGTTGGGGGTAAAGGGGAACTAATCCCGCTCTGATTACAGTATTCCCCCCACAGTGATGTAGTATGTAAGGTTATTCGTAAAAATTGGGAGGTTGTGTCAAGTGACAGTTCCCTTGAATGCGCTGGAGCTAGCCCTATGGTAGCATTCAGACTGGGCAAAAATCTGTGTGGACACAAGTGTGTGAGCACTCAATGGGTATCTTAGGAGTCTATTCCCCTGTGTTTCTATATATTTACAATAGGTTTTTAATATATGCAATATACTGTAAATTAAGGGTGTAAATTGATTTAAGTTTTTAATGTGCATGTGCATTGTAATATGGAAAATTTATCAAAAGTGTGTGAATAAAAGAATATAAAAATGGAGACATATAAGGGATACAGATCCTGCCATATACAGCTATTTAATGAGGGGAGCACCCCTGATGACAGTCTATAAAGGAAACACATAGGGGCATACACCCTTAGTACAGTAGTAGGGACATATCCCCTTGACACAGAAGTGCTTTCGATTTACCATTAATTTGAGGTGATTCAGAATTAAACTTTACCTGTTTAATAGGACTATTTACCAGAATATTAGTACCGTACAGTATACATATACATCTCCTTGATCATGCTTTTATTTATTCTACCAAATTTTATTATTCTTACAATTGAATGAACTTTTTACAAATATGAAAGATTGGACATTAAGTTAAAAAAAAAGCAGGAGTACTATCTGTAAGGAGGCAAAATTTCCATTTGGTTTAGAGCACCCTTCCCGCAGGGCTATATATAAGGGATAATGCGCCCATTACAATGTAATTATAAGGATATTATGCCACCGAGGAGTTCCCTGACCATAAAGCACAAGTGCTTTTATACAAGACAGGGAACTTCAAGGTGGCATAATATCCTTATAATTACACTGTAAAGGGCGCATTATGCCTTATATATTCAGTCATGAACACTGGAATGGGAGGAGCAGTGGGATATAAGAAATATAAGAAATGAGTCACAGTGACATAGCTGAGTGATTTTTATAAGCATATATACCACTGCAGCTCCCATTATAAAATATCACACTCATGTATCTGTTTAGATTTTACTATTTTACTTGTTCGTACATCCACATCTTGCAAAGTGTGTCTTTTGAGTACAGAAAAAATAGTACTCACAATAAACTAATATCTACTGACATTGATCATTTATTATTGTCAATAGCTTCTTAAAAAGAAGATCTAAGATGACTTTCCTTGCTACCTTTAGCATTCTTCTCTGCCTGTTTTTCCCATGCTATGCAGAAGAACCTGGAGTCAAAGTCCAACTAAACCAGAGAGCTTTAAATTATGGTGAGCAACATCTAATTAATCACTGTGGTCCAGTATACTTTATAGTAAAAAAAAGTATCCATCCAAGTATTTCAAGCATAAAAATCATTGATATTCCATTCAATGTACTCTCTAATTTCTTCGGGTGTGTTTACAGCAAGTTTTTTATTTTTCTGGTAGTTTAGCAAACCCCCAAATTTACCAGTGCGACATGATTACATTTTAAGGCTACTAGAATAATGCTCTTTCTTATTGTATCACAGTATTGCTGTAAGTAACTCATCACTCTGTGTACTTATATAATGTACCGTATATACTTAAGTATAAACCGAGGTACCATTTTTATCTGAAAGCCTGAAAACCTTGGTTTATACTCGAGTATATATGGTATTACTTTGTATAATATGTATTACCCTGTATATAATGTATGACTAGGTAGTTGTAAAGCACCACAGAAGATGTTGGTGCTATATAAATCCATAATAATAATAATAATAATAATAATAATAATAATACATAATACTACTACTAATAATAATAATACATTATTATAATTCTGTACAAAATTTCATTCAAATTTCCTAAGCATGAAAATGGCTTGATAAACATGTACCAATTGCCAAAATGTGTTTTAAATTATTTAAAATCGTCTGTATAAAAAACAGCATGACAACTCCTACTTATGCATTTAAATACAAATACACCTATAGTAGGACCAGGCAGGGCTGATCTTACTCTAAATTAGTTAAATGACGCAAGCTTGTTCTGCTATACATGTGACAGCTTAGCAGTGCTATTTGTAAAAACAAGTATCCAAAAATTCTTCACAAACATTAATGAGCTGATGATATATATATATATATATATATATATATATATATATATCACTAAACAAAGGCATTGTTTAGTTATTGGTTATTGAATTATATATATATAAACGTTGTCATGTTTCTGCCCACTGGGTTGTCTTAAGGAATGACTAGTTATATAAGTTAAATAAACAGTAATCCCACACCTGGAAAACACCTGCCTCCCATGTATGTATCAAAATCACCATAAAGACTTGTTACTACATGTAACAACATACCCATTGTATTGTATTCAGTTAGTTCTTGAAATTATTCGACTGGCTTTCTCAATTCAGAACAGTTGATCTAACTGAATACAACAGATAAACCATGACCTTGGTGAATCTTCACAAGCATACATAGTTCACAAACCACATGTAAGAATGTTAAAGCCACTTGCACTGGAATAAATAGCGCAGCTACAATGCAAAATGTATTTATTATATCTACAGATGTCATATTTGTGGTGAGCATATTGTATGTTATGTTGTAACATTGTTACATGTAGTATACTTTGTGGTAATTTTATATAAACATATCTGTTGTATTCAGTTAGATCAACTGGACTTTACGTTTATTTCTTGAAGATGTTTCGCTATCTGACTGGGTTTCTCAATACAGAATGACCTGTACAAGAATCTGTTGGCAATATGTATTGTCCAAGTCATTCAGAATTGAGAAAGCCAGTGTAACAAATGTGGCCAGATGGCCGGGGTACTCACTGGTACGCTTTCTGGAGAAGACCAAAGGCTGAAGGTTTGGATTCTGGAGCAGAAGAGGCTGGTGGTGGGAACTGTAGGCAGGATACCAAGGTGCTGCTGGGAACTGTATGCTGGATACCAAGATGCTGCTAGGAAATGTATGCTGGATACCAAGATGCTGCTAAGAATTGTAAGCTGGATAAAAGGTACTGGAACAGGCAAGGTAAGTAACTTCACTGGAACTGGCAAGGTAAGTAACTTCACTGGAACAGGTAAGGAAATCATTGGATACAGGAGAGGTTAGTAGCAAGGTAGTCAAGCTAGTGGTAGTGAAAAGGACACTTGAATCTTCGCTAGAGATGTTGGAAACTGATGAGTTTCGTCCCGATTCGAATACGGACCCATAGAAGTCTATGGGAGAAAAAAATTCGAAAGTTTCTATCAATTTGAAGGGTGAAATAATAATAGTAGGATACTGTAAATAACACAGGGACCTGGGGAATGGTCTGGGGAACCCATAAATATAATTAAAATTCATTTAAAATCTATCTTTCCTCACAATCGGGCTGTTTTCGAGCTTTCGCGGGCTATTTTCGAGGGTTACCGAAATCGAACATTACTTTCGAGGGTTACCGATATCGCAAATTCGAGGGTTACCGAAATCAGCTTGTACATTCGAGGGTTGGCCAAATTGGCACATACATTCGAGGGTTACCGAAATCATCTACTTTCGATTTCGATAATCATCTACTTTCGATTTCGATAATCATCTACTTTCGATTTCGATAATTATCGAATTTTCGATAAAAATCGAAAACTCGGAAAATTCGAGTTTCGAAAAATCCGGGAGTTCCGAAAGTTTCGTCGGGACTTCGAAACCGCCGGATTCGATTCGAAACTGGGTTCTATTAGAACCCAAAGTACATCCCTAATTTTCGCACCGTTTGGCACACCAGCGTCGGGAAGTCATGACATCACTGACACCACCTACCTGAAAGTGCAGAGCGGCGGGGGAACGGAGCAGAAGGTAAGTTTGTGACAGTACCCCCCACCTCTACAGGGGGGGTGGGGACACCGGACCCAACAGACCAGGTTTATCTAAAAAGCCTCGACCACACAAAGAGCATGCAGGTCCGAATGTTTAATCCAGGCTCTCTCTTCTGGACCAAAACCTTTCCAATGGACCATTGGAACAAATAATCTGGAAAGGGCATTGGCTTTTTTATTTTTGGAACCAGGTCTGTAAGTGTTAACAAAGTTGAACCGGGAAAAGAATAGGGACCAACATGCTTGGTGAGGATTTAACCTTTTGAGGTTTTGGATGTATTCAAGGTTTTTATGATCGGTAAGGAGAGTAATAGGTAAAGGGGTACCTTCTAATAACTGGCACCACTACTCGAGAGCCAACTTGATAGCTAGTAGTTCCCGATAACCTACATCATAGTTCTGTTTGTTGGGCAGGAACTTTTTAGAAAAATTAGCACAAGGATGGATTTTCCGTTTGATGCCTTGTCTTTAAGAAAGGACGTATCCCGCACCCAAGTCGGAGGCATCAATTTTAATGTAAAAGGAAAGGCTGGGAACCGGATGAACTATAACTGGTGCATAGGTAGAGGCATCTTTGAGTTGTTTGAAAGCATCAAGGCCTGCAGGATACCATGAATTAGGCCTATCACCCTTCCTGATGAGGGCTAGAATAGGAGAAATTATTGAAGAGGAACCTTTGATGAACAGTCTATAATAGTTGGCAAAGCCGATGAATCTTTGAATGGCTTTGGTTCCCATTATCAGAGACCAATCCTGAATGGCCAAAACTTTAGCAGGATCCTTTTGGAATTCTTGGGCAGAGACAATAAAGCCAAGAAAGGTTACTTGAGAAAGTTCAAAAAGATACTTTTCCAGCTTGGCATATAAGTTATTTTCTCTTTATCGCAGTAACACTGTTTTACATGAGGATAATGTGAGGGTAAATCCTGTGAGAAAATTAAGATGTCATCAAGATATACAACTACTGAAATACCGAACAGATCTCGGAATATGTCATTCACAAATTCTTGGAAGACTGCTGGAGCATTACAAAGGCAGAAGGGCATAACAAGACATTCGTAGTGGCCGTCAAAAATGTTAAAAGCTGTTTTCCACTCGTCACCCTAAGGTATGCGGATTAGGTTGTTTGCTCCTCGAAGATCCAGTTTGGTGAATATTTTTGCCCCGATTTTTAATAGTAATCTTATTTAGACCCCGGTAGTCGATGCAGGGGAGTAGACCTCTGTGGCAGCTAAAGATCTTCCCGGAGCATCGAAAACCTTGTGGAACATATCTAAGAAGGTGGTAATATTGTTGACTATGGGATCCTATTTCTCCCATAAGGGGGAGGCCCAGGCCAGAGTGTTACCTTTAAGCAAGGAGATGATATAGCCTACCTTGGCCCAGTCAGAGACAAAGTAAGATGGCTGTAGTTCAAATTGAACTCAGCACTGGTTTAAGAATCCCCAGCAGGCTTGAGCATTACAATCAAAACAGGAGGGTGAAGGTATGCGGCGTACTCTACGAAGTGCAAGGTCGGCTGGACCAGATGGCACAGGAGCTGGTATAGGAACGGGAACCAGAGCTGGGGGCAGAAAGAGAGTCCATGTATTGGGCCAACTGTCCTTGATGGTGTTCAAATACATACATGCATTTAGACAAGGCCTGGAGGGTTTTACCCAAATCAGCCATGGACTCCTCAGGTGCTTCCATGGCCTGAAAACGGAACAAAACTCAACAGTTTTCGAACATCTCTAGTTATCACCTCCCTGTGAATAATAGATACAGATTTCATGTACTTTAAAAATTCCCTTAAGGAATTTATATAGGGGTTAGAAATAATAAATCCTATTTCCCTGCCCCAGGTACTATTTCATTTTAATAATAATAATAGTTGTTGTTTAACAAATCAAGGAAGCCCTATAGAGGATGTAAGCCATTATCTCTTAACCCTTAGGAGTGGAAACGCAGTTGCCTTATTTCATGTCACAGATCTCATCGGTGCCACTGCCGGATATTACTGGAAAAGCTATAATTGCTTTGCAGGAAATGGACTATCAACTTACAGAGTAAGTAGAGGCAAAGACATTATAATTAGTAAAGCAAAATAACTTTAAAATAATTCCGCTTCAGAACACTTCATTTCTTTAGACTATTATTGCTTTCTCTCAGCAAAGTTCTGCACCTGTGTATAAATACGGCAAAAGGAATGCAGAAGTAATAATTACTTATTCTGTTGGTTTTGTACAAAAAATATTTTTTTCTACATTAAAGCTAAATTATTAAATTGCTGCTGATGATCTGTGAAATGTACTTTTCAAGCTTTCTGCCTTTATGTAACAATGAATTATTGCTGCCTTAGGGTGAAGATAGTGTCGTTCCTGTACTCAGGAAGCTCTGCAGACTTTGTTCCCAGGAAGGGATTCCAGATATCCATCTATGGGGGAAATTCCACAATTAATGGTAACTGGCAGGTGAACAGCTTGATAATGTGAGTTCCAATCTTATATATAATTGATAGGGCTTTTGTATAAATGACATATGGACTTCCCTATTTTATCTTCCCCTCATTTGCTTTTAGGCAAGATAGCGGATTATGCACATTGACTTTAAAGGGGGTAACTGCCAAAATCATCCTGGGGGTTCAACAAAGCAAGATGGGCACAGCATCTCTTTCCCTCATTAGTTGCCAGTCTGAAATAAGAAAAGTCAATTTCGTGGTTGAGGGAGGGGTTGAGTAAGTATACAAATAAGTTTAGGGTACTGTTGAATACGGTAAAAAATATACCTGCCTGAATTTAAAAAGAACTAAAGTGCTTAAGTTACAATGTCACGATCCACCACTTCTTGCTCCCTCCCCACTGATGTTGCCATTTCCATTCAGTAGTGGAGGCTTGTCCGTTAATGGCCGTAAGCCATTGGCCGTGACATTACTTTCACAGCCGTGACTGACAGCCTTAGCAGGAAGTAGCAGGGAGCCATGGCGGTGGATCGTGGAGGTTGTAAGAATAATTTCTCACTCTGGGAGCATTATTAAAACTTTTAAGCAAAATGTAACTGAATAACATTTTTAATTTTTTTTTATTAGGGGTGGACATACCCTTAAATATGTATTTAGTTTTACTTATTGACTTACACTGTACATTTAACCTAATAACTAATGCCTTTCAGAGATATTTTTTTAACCAAATTAAGTTTTTGTTTGAAGGGGTTGATATTGTTTAAATAATAACTATGGGTTTTTTCTACTTTGTCTTTTCTCCTGGATTTAGTTATGTCTATGATACTGTAAAAGAGCCAATGGAAAATATAATTCGTTCAAAAGTTAACCAGCAGGTAACTTACAAAAATTTTTTTTTAAATTCCCTTTAAATGGGTAATGCTTGGGATCTACAGAAATCAAGAATAAAATCTAATAGGGAAAAACCCAATACAGTATCCCCTATAAGCACTCACTTACTTTCCACACCCAATAAATTAAATTCCGACCTTTATTAACAAATCCTAATATAAACAATACATATAGGTATATGAGTTATGTGAAAAATTCCAACTCCATATTGGTACAAATATATAATACACATTCAATAAAAGTTCTTATCATTAAAAATGGTGCTACTGTAATTTTGCCCCAACCAATCAGATGTTAGCTTTCAAATGTAACATAAGTTCTTGATTGGTTGGGGCAAAATTAGCACTATTTTAAACAATAAGAACTTTTATTGAATCTTCCTGATTGTATATAAGTGCTGGTAAACACCCCCCCCCCCCCAAAAAAAAAAAACGGAGACAGAAACAAATTAGCAGGGCGCCCCCTGCTTTATTAAAGTAGCTTTATGGAAGTCACCATTCCAAAGTTGTAGAACAAGATATGCTCCTGGGACATCAATTTGTAAAGTTCCACCAGAGTCAATATGACCTTGTGTTTGTCATGGGTGCATAAGTCTACACCCAAACTGGTAAATCCACATACGGAACCACAAGTTGATAACCATTTAGTTTAAAGATTCCAATACAGCTTACCCTGTCACTGAGACTTCTGGCGCTTATTGTAATATTGGCCGCCTATCACATGTCCACACTGTTATCACTGCTGTGTGTATCGGAAGATTCACTCACGTGACCTGGGTAGCCCCGGTCCTCTTCACCCGGGAACCAAATAGAGGGTTGATGAAGCTATTCCGGTTCCTAATCCTATGCACCTTGTGGCAAATCAGTCCTCACAAACATCTCTATTTTTCCTTTTTTTCCCTTTGTTTCTCTCTTCATTTTTTTTTATATACAACGTGTATTGTATGATATTTGTATCAATATGGAGTTGTGTATTTACACATAACTCATATACGGTACCTATATGTATTGTATATGTTAGGATTTGTGCAGCTGGCACAAAGATGGAGTTTTAAAGTCAGGCTAACCGATATTGACTTGAACTGCAAAAATTTGCCCTCTGAGTAAATAAGCCAGATACTGTTCGCTAATCAAAGCATCTTCTTTGTCCTTTTTTGTGGTGGGATGGTGGGTACCATTCTGAATTTCTTTAACAATATTATGGAAATAAAAAAAAAAAAAATTCTCAGGTGCATGTACTGCCGGTAGCAACAGAAGATTTTAAGTAATGTGTTGGGGTGTTTGGAAACAGCATTTATAAAGAGTAAAGAACAAAAAAAACTTTTGTAGCCTAATGTGAATTTTTTTTTCAACTTTCATAGTTGTGTTCAGCGCTGAGTGTACAAGTTCAAGTATTGAACCAATCACTGAGTACCTTTCTTTGTAAGTTCAATGAATTTGCATTGTAAGCTCATGTTGTAATTGGTTTGTTTGTTGTGTGTATTTAAAGATCTTTAAATTTTTTTTACAGCTAATATTTCTCTCAGCTCTCAGTGTGGCCTAGATTTATCTCTTACCAAGGACCCAATTTTTTCAAAACAACATGCTGAAATATATGCCAAGGTAATTACTGTTATGGTAATTGTAATTTGCAGAAAAAGCTTTTTGCTTTTTTGGGTTTGCTGGTTGCACTCCCTTGGCATTATTTATACTCCTCTGTTACCAAAGGAGACCATCAAATTCCAGAGGACTCGAGCTATTCAGCAATGGCAGAGTTGTATTTCTTCACAAAATCTATGATTTTTATTGCAAATATTTCTCTAGTTCCAATGCAAGCATTTCTGACTTTCAAAAATTTCATTTAAAACCTTGTCTAAGCCACTTTGAATAAAAGCAAGTGTTAAAAAGATACTTCTCGTGCATACAATAACAACTACTGTAACCTGAATCTGTCTGACAGGCCAGGTGGTATTACAAAATGTCATGCATTATAATGCCAGAGGTGCTAAATTTTGTGTGTGTACATTTTGCTTTACTTATTTTGTCACTGGCAGGGGCGTAACTACCAGGGGAGCAACCCTGCAAGGGGGGCTTAGGAGCCAGGGCACCATCTTCTTATTTTTTTATAACAGATATAGCCTCCTCTAGAAAACCACATACAGTAGTTTGCTGGGGGGCCCAGGGATTTCTGAGACAACTGTGTTGTTGTGTGCTGTTTCTGTTAATTTTATTGCTTTGGGAGTGCATTGTTTTATTAATTTTATTGCTTTGTAACTATGCTTAGTTTGTTCAGATCTTTCAATGTTTCTGGTAACGATGATGATTATCAGTTGAGAGGGGAGATGTTTTACTGTAAGGGAATGACACGTAAATAAACATTCGGATTTATACTTACGTTAATTCCTTTTTCTTGAACCCCAAAGGCAGCAGTACCAAGAGAGATAGACACGCCCCTTTACTGGTAGGACCAATGACCTAGATTTTAAAAGAACTCCTTCCCCACCTCTTCTTCAGTGTAAGTCCTAAAGCAGTGAAATAACAATACCGTATACTTGCAAGTAAAAATGTATTAGGGAGGGAACAAATACTGCCTTTAGGGTTCAAGGAAAAGGAATTTACGTAAGTATAAATCCGCATGTTCCTTATTACCCCCAAAGGCAGCAGTACCAAGAGATGTACTAAAGCAGTAAGGCTGCCTGGCCGGATTCTTGTTCTGTGGTTTGTACTAAAGCAGTGCACAAAAAATGGTAAGGGAGGGAATAAATTATAACATAGCTCGAAGAACACTGCGGCCAAAGGCTGCTTCCCTTTCATGAAAAGAGCTAAGTCTGTAGTGCCTCACAAAGGTGTTAAAAGAGGCCCAGGTGGCTGCTCGACAAATTTGCTCTAAGGAGACCCCTGCCCTAGCTGCCCATGAGATTGCGACTGCCCTAGTGGAATGGGCTTTGATGTGATATGGAGGTGGTACATTTTCTGCTTGATATGAAGCCGTAATGGCATGCTTTAACCATCTTGCTATAGTAGGTTTTGAAGCTCTGGCACCTTTCTTCTCTTCTGAGTCTTCCTGAATGGAAAACTTCTAGATAAATAGGTGAGAACACACCGTTTGACGTCTACTTTAGAGAGAAGTTGTTGTTCTTCACTACCGTATCTTGTGAAGGGATTAAGGCGGTTAAAAAGACCTCTTGTTCTAAATGGAAAGGTGTGGACCATAAAGCAATTAGAATAGCTGTTTTCCAAGTAAGAAGATTTAAGGGAATTTCCTCTAAAGGCTCAAAGGGTGGTTGGCAAAGGCTTTTTAGGACTAGATTCAAGTCCCAGTTTGGGAAATGGTTTCTTATTTGGTTTTATTTTGGTATGGTTTTATTTTCCCCGTAGCTGTAAAGAATCTTTTTATGAGAGATTGGTTGGCTAGACTTGAACCATAGAAGGCTCCTAAGGCACTAATTTGCACTTTAAGGGTACTAGGAGCTAATCCCTTCCTGAAACCTAGCTCTAAAAACTCTAGAATTCACAGTATATGAGGTTGTCTATTCGGCCTTTTGTTGGTTAGGCACCAATTTGAATATCGTTTCCAGATTCAATGATAAATAGATGAGGTTACTTTTTTCAGACTTTGCAATAGAGTCTCGATACGGACGGGGAAAGACCTAATTCTAACACCATATCCCCTTCAGACACCATGCCTTGAGATTCAGGCTGGATGGATTGGGGTGTAACACTGGACCCTGGAACAGGAGATCTTGCATCAATGGGAGTTCTAATGGTGGTTTGATTGATAATTGAAGAAGACTCGCAAACCAGGATCAGCGAGGCCAAGCAGGAGCTATCATGATTAATCGTACACTTGTTTTGTCGAATTTTCTTCAGGACTCTCGGTATTAGGGGTATTGGGGGGAAAATATATGCCAGTTTGAATGGCCATGGAACTGATAGGGCATCTCTCCCTGCAGCTTTGGTGTGCTTGTTGAGGGAGAAGTATATCGGAAGTTTGTGATTCCTTGCTGACGCCATTAAGTCTATTTGTGGGGTTCCCCATTCCTGACAGATTAGTTTGAAAGTCTGAAGGTTCAAGGCCCATTTGTTGTGATCCAGATGTTCCCTGCTAAGTCTGTCTGCCCACTGGTTACGAGATCCCTTGATATATAGAGCTGGAAGTCCTAAAAGTTTGTCCTCTGCTCAAAGACTTATTTTTTGTGACAATAGGATGAGACTTAAACTCTTCTTAAAGGAGAACTAAACTTCGTTTTTTCAGATCCTAATGTGAAAGTTTTTTCTCCCCAGAATACGTACACGTTGAAAGATTTTTCTCTAGTTATTTGCATTTAGTAGATTATAAGATTATGTAACAAAGGAGGCTTCCATGTTGTTGCCAGTACAACTCATAGCAGTTTGCTTCAAAGAGCCACGCCCCCTGACCAAGGATTCACTGTCTCTATGTGCAGAGTTTCTAGCATCTCTTTCTAGCGAAAGATAAGTTCTAAATGTACCTGTGATCACAGTTGTAAATGCTGTGTGTTTAGGAGCAAACAGACCAAGAAGTCACAAGTTCAAATCCCCTAGTTTACTTATGAAACAAATTCATAACAGTCTACTGCCTGAGTTTAGTCTTTTTTTGTTTGTTTCCATGTTTCTAGAAAAATATGTAAAACTTTATATATAGCAGCTCTGTTATTTATTATACAACCAACATGAATCTGACAGTCTTCCAGTAGCAATACAAAATAGTGAACTGATTTTACTTGCATTGATTGAGAGTTCACCTGTGGCGTGTTCTGCTAAAGTGCTGGGTTAGGAAAAAATCAGAACTATGGGACACAGGTTTGATTCCCATGTTCCCTTTTTTTGTTTTTATTATGTGTCTGGCAAAAGATAAAGACCTCATGACTGGTCCATTACTTATTAGCCCTTGTGGCATAGAGCTAGAAAGCTTTCTTTTAGAAAGACACATATAGAAAGGTTGTGGTTCAATTCCCCATACTACTTTTATTTTTTGCTGTGAAATGTAAATGTTCTTTTTCTTTCAGTGCTAGCAAAGACATACACTGCAAAGATTACTTTTTTTTGTATGAAAAGCAAAGGAATTTATCATTGTTGGACAGCATTTAATGTTATAAAAAGCACTGATATCTGTGTTCTGTGTCAGAGGAGGGATTCTGAGCTGTAAATGATTGGCTGTCAGCTTCCAGGAAGCAAGACTGCAGTTTCCTGTGATGTCTGGCACCACACTTAGCTGGGTGTTCCCAGATAAGGTGAATTAATGGAGCTGACCCTTAGTACACACAAGTTATTTTCATAAATCACCCAGCATGCACAGCAAAGGGAGACATGAGACACAGCTTGTTGTGTGTTTGTGAATGTGCTCTATCTATTGGAAAATGTGTGTTTTGGGACTTTAGTTCTCCTTTAAACTCTGCCCTGGTGAATGATATAGAGAAGCTGTTTGATTGTCTGTTTGGTCTTGTACAATCTGCCCTGGAGAATAATTTTGAAAGCCTTGAGGGTTTTCCAAATTGCTTTCAGTTCTCTGAAATTGGAAGAGAGTATTTTTTCTTCTTGAGACCACCTGCCCTATTTCAATGAGTTTAGGCAGTGGCTCCCCAACCCCACAGGCTGGCGTCTGTGGTGAGAATTATAGATAGGGGTGGAGTTATAATTGCTCCTTTTTCGAGGTTCCTCTTGGTTAGCCACCAATCCAGGAATGGAGAATCTGGTTGGGAATTCAGATGTTTGTTTGTTCCAATTGTGTAGAAAACAATATTGTAGACTTCGCATATGGGCCTGCCCCATGGAACTCCCTCTATTGCTGCAGAAAAGACCTAGGATTTCCATTATGTTCCTTAGTGACACTGTCTTTGAAGATTTCATGCGGGAAACTTTTGTTATGATTTTCTTCACTCGATCCTCTGGAAGATAAATCTTGTTGGTGTTTGTGTTGAAGATGAAGCCCAAAAACCTCTTCTCTTGGCATGGAATTAGAGAAGACTTTTTGGTTTTTAACCAACCTAAGTCCTTCATGGTTTTTATTGTGTTGAATACTTCTTCCCAGCTCCTCCTCTAAATGGCCTTTATCATCCAGTCGTCCAGATATGGAATCACTTCCACACCTAGAGATCTTAGGTAGGCTGCCACCACTACCATTATCTTAGTAAACACCCTTGGTGCGGAGGAAATACCAAAAGGGAGTGCTGCAAATTGAAAGTGTTGAATTTCTACTTGTACCGCAATTCATAAAAATCTTTGGTGAATGGGCGTATGGGACATGCAGATAGGCTTCCTTTAAATCGAAAGTTGCCATAAAGTCTCCTGGCATGATGTTGTTGATGACTGATCTTACTGTTCTCTGAAGTGAATTTCTTTATGAATTGGTTTAAAATCTGAGATCTATTATAAGCCTGACTGACCGAAGCCTTTGGTGTCAAGAAGATTTTTGAATAAACTCCCTTCCCTTCCTCTTTCTGAGGTACACGTAATATAATTTTCTTTTCTAAGAAATTGTGAAGTTCCTGGGTGAGAATTGATTTCTTTTTCTCTTGAAGATGGGAGTTTTGATGTGAAAATAGATGAGGAGGATGTTGAAGCAGTTCCAGAGAATAACCTAACCTTATTATTTCTAGGACACACTGATGATATTTTCTTCCAGTTTTCTAGGAAAAGGGACAAGCGGCCTCCAACAGGTCTGGCGTCATTGGGAGAATGGTCTGAATTGAGGAATCGACCTTTCCCTCTCTCTTTTTTGGCTCTATTGAAGTTTTGATATCTGTTTCTTCCAAATTGAAAACCTCGACCTCTAGATAATCCTCGAAAAGAGTTGAAAATCCTTTTAAAAGACTTCCTTTCTTGAGGTAAAGACGGGATTCTTTCTTCTCCCTTTTTCCCTATGAGGTCTTCAAACCAGACCCGAACAGAGACCACCTTCAAATGCCATGGAATAATCGTTTTTTTGACGCATTGTCTGTCGTCCAAGATTTTAGCCATATGGCTCTTTGGGCCACTCCGAAGTGGCTGCTGCTCTGGGGAAACTTATATAGATAGAGTAGAATCACATAGAAAGCATGTAGCAAGGAAGGTCTTTATTTTATGATCTCTAGAAACTCCTCTTTTTAGACTAGCCTGTAAATCAGTTAGCCACATTCTTAAAGCTTTAGCTACCGAAGCGAGGCGATGGCTGATTTTATTGGCTGCGCCAGAGGAAAGGAATTCTTTCCTCAGAGCACTGTCTGTCTTTTGATCCATGGGATCCTTTAGACAGGAACCATCATCCAATTGGAAAGTGGTGCGTTTGACATTTGTGCTAATATGAATCTATTTTAGGGGTTGCTTCCCAGAATTTTGAATCCTCTGGTTTAAAAGGACAAAGGCTAGTGAACCGCCTTGGAAGATACATTTTTTTAGCAGGACAACTCCATTCCCCTGATACATTCTTTTATAGCATCATGAACTGGAATGGTGGTCTTCTTCTTAACTGCTCCTGAGAAAAATTTGGAAATTTTCCTAGGAGGCCTTGAGGATCGTCAGTTTCTAGGGATTCTCTCACGGCTTTTAGAAAGGGCTCCAGATCCTGCAAAGGAAAGAATTCATCCTCTGTGATCTCTCCCTCTTCTGAAAGCGAAAACTCTTCCTTGTTTGCTTCGCTCTTTTGATCCTCATCAATAGCTATAATGGAGCCTTCAGGACTACCAGGACAGATTCTGCCAGTTCAGGAGATTTATCTCTGCTTGTTTGCAGTTTGCCTTGCTTTAAAGGAGGACATAACATCCTTGAAGAATCAAAAAAATAAGCAAATCTGGATCTTTGGAAGAATTGGGTTGAGACTTTAATTTTCCTTGACAATTGGGTCACAGGATATATTTGTAATCCTTGGCCAATTTGTTGTCACAGCCAGGACAGATTTTACTTTTTGTCTTTGGGTTTAGCAGGGAAACAGGTGCAGATAACTCCACATGCTCCTCAGAGGCACTCATTATCTATGGAAAGAAATCAAGGCTATGCCATAAGTATGCCATAATTCAATAGCCCCTTCCTCTAATATTATTATGTTAGAAGGACAAGGGGGAAAAACAGAAGAAATCTTACCAGACTGGGCAGGGGCTGAAGCAGCCTAGCACAGCAGCACAGTACCGTTCCACTGGCAAGGGAGCAGCGTGGGACTCTGTCCAGACGCAAAGTTCCTGAGTGAGTCTCACATCCGCTGTCTATGCGACGTGCTGATGACGTCATTCCGAACCGCAGTATCGCGGCATGAACAGCCACTAGACGTGGTATAATCCTCGGCACCTGATGGAACTGGCAAAACAACTCAAGGTAGGCTAGATACAATGTGGATCCCCAGAGAGAAGTGAAGTCTCTGCTTTGCTGCCAGTCCTCCCCTGTAGGTTTAGACTCTGATAATATACTAGTCTGTCCTACTAGTAGGACATAAAACACTGGGGAGTGTGGGGGAGGAGTTCTTTTAAAATCTAGGTCATGGGTCTACCAGTAAAGGGGCGTGTCTATCTCTCTTTGTACTGCTGCTTTGGGGTGGTAGGAAAAAGTAGTTTCTTTCTTTGAGGAGTAAAAATCATCTCCGTGCTTGTAGAAGCAGAACAAAATTGCTCAAACATATATCTTAATATATCCTAGAAGTGCAATGCAATGTCTTCACTATACATTTTTTCCTGTTTGAAACTACAGGGCTATAGGACAGAAGAAATCTTCCTATTGCGGGAATGGATTTTGAAAATTTACCAAACACTATGATACAAATTTGTATATCAGAATCTTCAATGAACAGTGCAAGCAGTTCTTTTCTTGTCACCCAGATATTTACAGGACTTTTCTCAGATTACATGGTAAGCAGGGTTATAGACAATTCTGAATTCTTACCTATAGTTCTTATAGCTATTTATTATTATTATTGCTTATCTATTTAATTTACTCTACAGACTTTCATAAATTTAACAACATTGGACCTGGGTGCTTTCCTACCAAATGTAAGTGGAAGCCACTTATAAGACTGATTAAAATTCATTAACAATAATTAATAGATTTTTCCCTTTCTAGCTCAGATTTCAAAGCTGTTCTCAGACCACAACCAATAAAAATTCAGATATATGATTATCAGCGCCAACGTTCTACCTGAAAAGGATAATCTAACTGTAGCATTGCTGGACTCCTTTATACTATGTTTCACTCTTCAAACACACACAAGGCAAATTCTTTTTACATCCTCTGTAGTGAGTATGTTATTAAAACAGCAGTAAAGTTTGGGCGTGGAGCACATGGGACAAATGTTGACCCGATTGACCAGCTGTCGATATTTTGGCCAATCAAATGTATAAAATTAGATCAGACTTGTCAGTAAATATTGACCAATCATGCAGTCTTCATTGGGCCTCACAATCGGTCACAAAGGAATGACAGTCCCACGCAAATTTTTTTTTGTATTAGTACAGAAACACCCAAACCAAACAGTAGTATACTCACAATGCCAATAAATGAGGCAGTTTATTCTGCTTGATCTCTGCCACATCTAAACACTCTACTGGTGTCTCTACTGGTTAGACCTGTCACGTAATTTCATGGCAAAGGATAAGGGTCTATCCTGAAGTTTCTCCATGAGGCACAGTGAAAGCTCAGCTGGCATGCACGCCGCTCTCTGGGCTTTCAATGCATCATGTGAAGCTGGAAGAGTCTTGTGCAGGGATAAGGAGATCAACTTAGTACCTTCCCTTCTGGGAAGTGTGAGTATTACGATTTTATGGGGTGGGTGTTCTCTCTCTCTCTCTTTTGCAGTGTACTTCTTAGCTAGCATAGATGTAAAAATCGAATATCACCATTTTAGTGAAAATGAAAAGTAAGGCTGAAGCCACACCTGACTCTGATGCAATACTTGCGAAATGTGTGCGGATTAGTGCGTGTTTTTACACGTGTTACCATCCCCTTTTTCTCTACGATCCATGAAATTTTGCATATTTAATCTGCATGCAATGCACACACACGCTCTTTAAAGACTAACAGGGTTATTCAATAAAAGTTCTTTATCTTTAAAATGGTGCTAATTTTGCCCCAATCAGATGTAGCTTTCAAATGTAAATAAGTCTGATGTTTGGGGCAAAATTAGCACCATTTAAACGATAAGAAACTTTTATTGAATCTCCCTGTAAATGGGCTGTGATGTTGTACTGGCAAAAAAATGAAAGCCTTCTTAGTTACATAATCTACTTCCATCACTATACTGAATGCACGTTGGAGGCGAGATCGTTTATACGGGATTTTAATTAGGTTACTCTACTTTAAATCTGGATTTTCTATTAACTTTTTTTGTCCCTTAATTTTAGAAATAACTATATATCTTCCTATTACCTACGAATTCAGAATCAGTTCCAACACTTCCTCATCAGAACTAATAAAGAAAATGGAATTAATATTACTGGATCTGTTTACTAAAAGGAAATGTTTTGTCTCTACCTTTGACATAATATTGTGGGTCCAGAAAGCTAATGGTGTTTTTTAATTATCTAAACAGATTTGTGCTGCAAATAAACAAAAATCTTTCCAACACTACATCAGTAAAAAGTAAATACTCTTAGCTAAAGAGCATATATCCAGAATAACCCTTAACCAAATATTCTTTATTCCTCTTTTCATATATTACAATCAATTACATTTTAGGACTACAAACAGAAAAAGGAGTCCAGGATCTTTAGGGAATAACATTTAGAACATTTTAAACAGTACTAAAAAAACTTGTCAGCTATCATCATTTTATTTCAGTATGCTTAAAGTTATTTCTTAATTAAGTTCTCATCCATTTGCTTTGTTTTATGGTTAGAAAAATTAAAAAATCCGGAATATTAGTTCCACTCCATATCCTGACAAAGGCCTCCATACACATAAAAAAGGTGGATAAATTTAATTCAATGGACTGTGAGACCCATGTTTAAATTTGATAAAATGTTATTAAAATTAAAATGGAAACTGGATAACTGTGGTCTCCATACAAGTGGCCTTTAATAAAAGAGCATATTCCTATCTTAAAGGTATATTCACCCCAAACCAGAAAATTTATATAAGGTAAAGCACCCCACCAACCCTAAACGACTATGTTCAAAAAGCCTAAATCAGCCCAGATCGTTTATTTACAGCCTTTTCCCTCGTCACACACTTTTCTGCTGCTTCCATGCATGGAATCGTTTGTGATTGGCAGAAGAGAAGGTAAGGTTTTTTTAACACTACACAGTGGGCCAACATGGGGACAAATTTGTGTTGGGTGGATGGAGATGCCTTTAAATGACTCCCGGGTCATTTTTATATGTAGTGTATCCAAAGTTATAGCAGTATAAAATTGGTTATGGCATTAAAGGAACTGTAAATATCGAAAGTTGTTTTAGTATTATATAAGCAGTTAGGGGTGGCCAACCCTAAGATTTTGTATTAAAACTTGGTTTTTCAAGTGGTGCCCTTTAAATAATATATCATGTGCCCGTCACAGATTAGACAGACAGGACAGACAAGAAACATATTTTTCAAGCATATAACTTAAGATCCGAGAAGCTAGAGACTAGGTTGTTTGAAAGAGATACTTTTAAGACTTAGTAAACACCATGGGATCTTTGTCCCGATTGACCATCGGCTGTGGGTGGCGGCAAAAGCAGCTCCAGCCAACAGTTTCGCCAAATTGAGCGTTGCAATCCATGAGAGCTGCACTATTGAACATGACCTAACATTGCATGGTGGTGTACACAGCCTTAAAGGAGAAATAAAGTCTCCAGACAACATTGCCCAATAGTAAGAGCACATTCATAAAGATACAAAAATCTGTGTCTCACCTCTCCTTTGATGAGGATGTTGGGTGATTTAGAAAAATAACCTGTGGGACTAAACGTCAGCTCCATAATTCACCAGCAAAGTGTATGCAGTACACTTCACAGGAAGCTTCAGCTTTGCTTCCTGGAAGCTAACAACCAATTATTTTACAGCTCAGAGATCATCCCTCCTTCTGACACAGCATTTAAGTGCAGTTTTTGTGTAAACACATACCAATGCTCCTGTCCCTAAAAATTTTAAATCCTTTGCTTTTCATACAAAAAGAAAAGCAATCTTTATTTCTTTGCTAGCATGGCTGTAAGAACAGAATATTAATGTTTCATTAAAAATAAAAGCTAAGGGGCATATAAAAAGCTTCGTTAAGTTTTCACGGCCGTTTTCCCTGACATTAACGCATAAATGCGTTTAACGAGATTTCTAAATGTCCGAAAACGGCCGCGTAAGTTAACGAAGCGTTAACCCTTTGCGGCGATACTTACCTGTTACTGCCGCTTCTCTTTATAAAGCGGCGGTATGTGTTTCGCACTGCTAGTATTGGCTGTTTATACTTTGCCACCTTAAGTGGGGGCGCGATACAGCCGCCAGGGGCCTGTGTCGCCCAGGAGACCGCCCACCCCGCCCACAACCCCCGCGGCGGCGAGACCACCCACCGGAACAGGAGGCTAGGAGGGGCTGCCGGGAAGGGTCCACGCAGGTGTGGTCGCGACCACCCGCCGTGCACCCCCCCCAGAAACCCTCCAAGCCCCCCCGCCCCGGCCGCTCCCGGGAGGGGAAGGGAGGGAGCCGCTGGGAGGGTGGATGGCACCCTCCAGCGGGGCCCTGAGAAGGGCCTTTTGGGGCTTAAGGGCGAGCCTAAAGCTAAGCTGAGGTCGCCAGACGCCCGAGAGGTCACCCCGGCGGGGTGCCGCGCCCTTTAACGAGGCGATGTTGTGCCGGCGTCTTGATCCGAGGGAACGTACTTCGGGCTGGCGACACCAACCCCACTCAGGTCGCCGATGCCAGGCAGACTCACTGCGGCTGCCAGTGAGCCCGCTGGCAACCGCTGGCCTCAGCGGAACCGATGTTACCAGCCGCTTCTTTCTTCTCATCTTCAGCCATCTACTGCGATGGCATCTGAGTTCCGCAGCGGAGTGCACCCTTTATATAGGTTTGCAGAAAACCCTAATTCATTTCTGACTGGTTAATTTTTTAATGCTTGGTTTACATGCTTTACATTAACCAATCAGATTTCTGGAAAGTTCTGAAATCTGATGGTCTCCGCCGCCGCGGGGGGTTGTGGGCGGGGTGGGTGCATGCCCCGCCCCCTTAGCAGAGGTGTCGGGAAGGGATGTTATAGTTATATTATGAATTAAAATTACAAATGGAAGGATAATCTTCGCGGCAAGTACAGTATCGCCGGGGACTAAATTCGCAACAAAGGCGTAATCGCATCGTGCGTATCATAGCTGATCGATGTGCGGCGGTAATTTTTGTGCTAATTTCGTTTTTTATAAATATGCCCCTAAGTATGGGGAATCAAACCTGCAACATCTTTACTGTGTCTTGCTAAAAAGAAAGCTTTCTACTCTATGCCACAAGGGCTAAAGGGGATATCGTAAATGTAGAATCTCAATCTTTTGCAAGAAGCATAATAGAACAAAAAAAAGTAAGCCTGGAGAAGTGAAACTGTGTCCCAATGGTCTGTTTCCAAACCCAGCACTTAAGCAGTGCACTACCACAGCAGATGCAATAGATACAAGTACATTTGAGTAAACATCTATAAAATCAGTTCACTATTTTGTATTGTTCCAGGAAGATTGTCAGCATTCACACTGGTTGGTAAATAAAAATAACAGAGCTGCTATAAATAAAGTTTGTACATATGCAGAAGTTTTTCTACAAGCATTATGGAAACAAACAAAAAAAGTATTCAACTCAGGCAGTAGACTATTTGCGTTGTTTCATTAGTAAACCAGGTGTTTGAACTTGTAACTTCTTGGGCTGTACTTTCCTAAAAACATGGCACTTACATAGTGCGCCACCAGTAACCCAACAAGGAGGGTACATTTAAAAATGTTATCTTTCGCTAGAAACAAACTAGAAACTGTGTATAAATACTGAATCCTAAGTTAGGGGGCATGTCTCTTTGAAGCAACAGGGCTATAAGTTGTACTGACAACAATATGGAAGACTTCTTTGTTACACAATCCATTCCTTATTATACATTGAATAACTTTTCAATGTATAGGTGTTCTGGGTAGAAAAGCTTTCACATTAGGATTAAAAAAAGTATAGTTTAGTTCTTTAGTTCTCCTTTAAATAAAGGGCACTTGTATGGAGACTACGTTACCATTATTGTTTAATGGCACAATCAAGTGAGGTTAACTTACAGATGTTTATTTGTTGGTGAAGTCATGAGAAACAATGTTCATTTGCAAATGTTACTTATCCAGAAACTGATACATCAATCATGTCTTTTAGGGATTTATCCTGCTGGCTGCTGATTTAAACATGCCACCCACCATCTTTTCACAATGACAGGGCCTTCTATGACTTATCTTGGATCAGAATATTCTGGTCAGCTCATTGCCATATCATTTATGCACTAGCATCTGTTGTGATAAAAATAAAGCACCATACAATGACATACTGAATTCTTGGAAAGGAAATGTGCTGTTTTCCATTTTTTTCATACAGTACCCTTGAAATGCCAGTCTGCACAGTTTGTTTTTTTTGTACACATATCTGATGTGTGCCCCGAGCCACGACCCCGATACTTTCGCGTGAACGGCAGGGGATTGACGAACGACCCCCAACTGAACGAATACAAGCGCGTCGGGGTCGTGGCTCGGTGCACACATCGGACGTGCGTACGAGCCATAAGGCTTTGTATACACATTCGTTAGACAAGACCTGAAATCCAGTAAATGACACACGTGACAAATGGACATTTTGGCTGATAGTTGCACATGTTTGTTGATCCCCCAGGAGGATAGCCACATGTGTGTATTCATTTGGCCTGCGTCATTCTAGGATCCTGCGGGAGGATTGATGACCGACACTTGTCTACTCAATTGTATGTGTGTATGCGACTTTTTGCAAGTTCTGTGCTGAACATTTTGTATGCCAATGTGTAAATATTAAACTTTTGGAAATAAAACATTTGGATATTTGGATTATCCTTTATGTGTTTTTGTTTGTTTGTTTTTTAATAACCATACTTATACCATAATAACCATACCCTAACCATACCCATACCATAATTAACCAACATACCATAATAACCATACTTATACCATAATAACCATACTTATACCATAATAAGCAAACTTATACCATAATAACCATATATACCATAATAACCATAGGCTACATGAAGTATTCTTTTTCTTTACTGTTTTCTAAAGGATCATTTAGTTTTTCCCTTACCTAGAGATGTAAACTTCCTAATTCACTTTGTTTTAGAACTATAGAACTTCAGTAAAAGTTCTATTCTATAGTTCAAAACAGACCCATTAAAGTCAATGGGGAATTTTTCTTTGAATAAATATATATATATATTATATTATATATATATATATATACAAAATATATTTTCTGATAAATTACAGTTAAAATATCAATGGTAACTTACTGTAAATGGCTCTGAGACACTGGGAATGGTCTGGGGGACACATACAAATACATACTAAAACGTTGTTTAAATACTAAACAGCCTGATGCACCGACATCCGCTATCGGCAACCCAGTGCCCAGCTCTATTGGTATCTATTTTTGCCACTTTTAATGCCAGCTATTAGCTAGCTTTTGGCATATATCATCAAGGGTTGGTGAACGCTACAATTGAGGTCATCAACCATATTCGAGGGTTACTGAACGCTGCATTTGAGGGTCATGGCTGAATTTGAGGGTTAGCAAACGCTTCATTTGAGGGTTATCTCCATATTCGAAGGTTACAGAATGCCGCATTCGAGGGTTAGGGAACGTTACATTCAAGGGTTATCGCAGTTTGCTAACCCTCCAATTCAGCCATAACCCTTGGATGCAGCATTTGGTAACCCTCAAATTTGGCCATAACCCTCGAATGCAGCGTTCACTGTCACAACTGCAATGGTTAGTCTTGGAAGTAGTAAAAGACAACCGAGAGGAGAGAACTATTTATTGCAAATGGAATTATAATGTATAGATGGACTGGACACTATGGCTCCCAATGAGATAAATGAAAGAATTTAATATGGCATGCTTTTTAGAATCGTCTAATACTTTATTCTTGCTTTGAGCAGCAGATTCATGTACTCACATTCTACATGAATGCCTAGTGTGCTGATAATTCTCTAGACCTTCCTCTACGTTTGTTATTTTATTTATCCCACAGCTTAAGATAAAGCACCACACAGGGAGCTTTGGAATAATGCAGAAAAAGGTACTTCATTGCAACAATGAAAAAACGATTCTACTACAATTATTGATAAAGTAACTCTCTTAGAGCAGATATGTAATAAAGAATTAACAAACTGTGGTTATATATTAGAGAACATCCTTTAATAGCTATAGGTAAATTATGTATTAGAGAACAGCTGTATAAGTTAAAGGGGAACTGTGGTCCAAAAATGACTTTAGGTAAATTTATATAAATTGCTCCTCCGAGAATTTTTGCAGTTATTTCCATTGTTTATTTTGCATAGGTTTGAAGATATTTACATTTTGTGTGTGATATGGCAGCAGCATCACCAGGTCCCCTGCACTTCCTGCTTCCTGCTCTGAAACTGTCATCAATCTGTCCTGTGTCTCCTCCTCCCCTTTGCAGCCCCCTGGTCCTTCCCACTCATGGACCCCATGGTCCCTCAAGTTGCAGGCACCCCATGGCCCATTATCTTACAGCCCTATGTGGCCCCGCCCACTTATGGGTGCCTAAGCCCTGCCCACTTGCGGGTTCCTAAGCCCCCCACTCACGGGTGCCTAAGCCCCGACCACTCACGGGTGCCATGGGTTACTCAGACACCCCCCCCCTCAGAAAACTCTGTGGAACAGCCTTTTTCAGGCAGAGTGAGAAACTCTGCTGAAAGGTGTTTTTCACACAGTGAAAAGAGAAGGGCTGTAGATTTCCTTACCTTCTAGGTCAGGACTTCACACAGCAGAGAGGAGGAGGGACTTCCTGTCTCCCTCACACACTAGGGAGTCTGAGGCTGTGCTAGCCAGCGGCACTGTGCAGGAGAAGCCATAACTGACCATTAACTTTTGTCAGTCATTTCTGTATATCTTGGGCTGTGGAGCACGTAGAGAGGTGGTTGATGGCCATTTTTAAGGTAGGAAACTGGCCTTTCATTTAAGTAACGACCACAGTTCCCCTTTAATAACTATAGGTAAATCAATAAGAAACCTATATATGTTTATACTTTTAAAAATCTTTTATATTTAGTATAACACCGACATGGACTATTCATTCATATTAATTGTCTATTATTGTTCCACTTGTATTTTACACTTTATAGTTGTTTATAAAAGGTTTTATACTATACTTATATGATTTTAAACTTGTTTTAGGATGTATTGAAATGGAAAGAGCACTGGATCTCTTTACTTCTCTAATATACCTTTGTAGTATATTGAAATATGCTGTCACTTGCCACTCCCACGGAGGGCCCACAAGCACTATGGGTATTTAATGGTATGGGAAGGTCACTTGTGGCATCACCATGATGGGGGGGAGCCCCAAATAAACATTGTGTGCTTGATGTTGTAAAATTGTTCATGTTGAATTTTCAGGGGGGCAACCTTCCATTCTTTTCTGGTATATAACAGCCCTGAACTCATTGTAGAGATTAAAACAAAGACATAATTTAATAGTGAAATCGGTTCCGGTTCGAAATAAATGCAGTTTTCAAAAATCTGTGTAGAGGCAGATTTTTTAAAAATTAAAATATTTAGAAAATAAAGGGGGAGATTCAATATGGCCCAAATCCCTCTAAAACCCCACATTAACCCGAAGTATCATTTTGGGTTAATGACTTTTTAGATGGATTTTAGAGCACAGCGCCATTTCCAAATGTTTTTGGAATAGCACTGTGCTAAACCGAGCCAAAGCCCATTTTGTTAAGTTTGCGCTACTTCCTTGCGCGAAAACTTAACTGGGCTGAGTGTGTGGCTTTAAAGTCGCTTTACTTACCTTAGCCCCGATCCCGTGATGCAATAACCGGACGTAATTTCGTTCAGTCTGGTATTGTATCGTAGGATCGGGCTAAGGTAAGTAACGCGATTCTTGATATTGAATCTCCCAGGAAATTCTTAAATTTTATTAAAAAATCTCATAAAAAAAATGGAAAAATGTATTGAAATATTAAAATTACATTTACTGGGTTCAAATCAACATTTTAGAACTACAATAAGCTCTGTAGGAAAACTTGCTGGTTTTGTTCATCTCTTTAGGAAAGTAAAATTTTATGCTATTAAAGACTGGGTGAGGTGATATGTTCTTAGGTAAAGATGTTGACAGCACTGGACAAAATAACCTCCCACTACACGTGGAATAAACCTATAGTGTCCAAATTTAAATATCTTGGTATACGGATTTGCAAGACCCCCAAAAACTTTATGGAACTCGAAATATTGCCATTACTGGCTAAAATAAGCAGAAAAGTAAAGCCTGGATGATCTTCTCTCAACTTGATAAGAAGAATCAATCTTGTAAAAATTATCCTTCTTCCCAAATCATTTATGTTGTGTAAATAAGAAATTGTTTTCAGATCTTAATGGATTACTAACTTCCTGTCTCTGGGCGAACAGACGAGCCTGACTAAACTTAGTAAGCTGCAACAGCCAAAAGATTGCACTCCCAAAACTTTGGATGTATTATTTAGCTGGACAGCATGAATATATAACAATATGGCTAAAACCGGATGAACTCCTAATGTAGAACATATGCTAGTTAGAGGTGTCCCCCCCCTAAAGCCCCCCCGTTCACTTACCGTACCTGGCCAGTCTTCATCTTCATCTCTCCGCCGGCTGCCGCTCGCTCTGTGCAGAGCCTGCGTTCCCAGTACTGCTTCGCGGCTGCGCGATGACATCATCCCGCCAGTCGTGCGCGATGGCATCATCGCGCACCCGCGAAGAACTACTGGAACTGCCGGCTTTCCTTCCTGACTGCGGCTGCATCTAGAATTAAGGTAAGTTTTTCTCTTGACTCGAGTATAAGCCGAGGCAAGGTTTTTAGGTTGATTTTTAAACCTAAAAACCTTGGCTATACTCGAGTATATACGGTAGTAGGTTGCTGTAAATGACACGAGACCTGGGAATGGTCTGGGGAACCCGTAAATAACCAACAAACTTATTTTAAAACTATCTTTCCTCATCGGGCTGTTTTCGAGCTTCCGCATTCTATTTTCGAGGGTTACCGAAATCGAGCACTACTTTTGAGGGTTTGATTTTCGATTATCGTCTACTTTAGATTTTTGATAATCTTCTATTCACGATAATCGTCTACATTGATTTTCGCTAAAAATGAAAATTCTAAACCGGGAGTTCCAAAATTTTCTTCGGGACTTTGAAACCCTCAGATTCGATTCGAAACTGGGTTCTATTCAAACCACATCACATCTCTTAATGCTAGTTTATATAGCACAAGCTCTATACCATCCACATCTGTTGCACCAAGATATTATCTAACTGATTCCTCTAACTCCACTACATACTCAAATGCACCAAAGCGATGAAGAGATTCAAATGAGCTTCTCAGCTATTCAGGAATCCCCCTATAACAGCACTCTGGCATAGTCAATCTCTTTCCCCAAATGGCAAGTTTCCTGTAGTGCCATCTGGGAAACTAAAGGAATTTATAAATCTAACAGGAGATTCACTACGAACATTTGAAGATATAAGATGGAATGTGAGCTTGCAGGGACCTATTTCTATACATATCTGCAGCTACGCCATTGCATGCACACGAATTTCAGGACAGGAAAATACCAATAATCACAAACACCCGACAATCTGAATACTCAAAACCCAGGGATTACAAGGACTGGTCTACCGACTATACACTCATCTAATCAATCCCCAATGGATCCGCAAAGCACATCAAAATTTGACAATGGAACGTGAATATACCTGAACTTACGAAAGATGATTAGGATGAGCTTGGACCAAACATGTCTATGCCTCAATTCTGGCCAACAACTGACTGATACAGCTCTATTGTCTATCAGGCCAACTTGATCCCTCACATATTACACCATATATCTACTAAACACCCGAACGTTTGCCCCAATTACCATCCATAATCTGCAAATTCTTGCACCTTATCAGGACTGTCCCCTCCCCAGCTCAAACATTTCTGTACTAGAGTTGTCAGATTTCTCACATCCCTACTGCCCGGGCCTGTACCTATGGACCCTAGACTATGCATATAGGTATTAACACTCTAGAACTAGAAGACAACATATAATAAGTCCTGCATTGAGTCAGGTACCGATTTGTGGGTCGGGTAACCCGCATTCAGTTTGAATGTTTGCGGCTGGGTTTGGGTAAACAGAACTGCGGGTCGGGTCTCGGGTAGAAAAATTCCAGCCTGTTAAAAAACATTTTTTTTTGTCTGTAATAACTGAAACTGAGAATACAGAAAGCAGTTAAAGGGCAAATATATACTAGATGCAAAACCTCCCAGCCTCTTACTGTGCATTGGCTGGGTAAATATTAAGTTATCAACATCTTAATGTCCTTTGGTTTTGCAGAGATCACTGGGTAAAAAAGCAGTTAAAGGACAACTTCACTTACCAATCCACAATCTCTCATTGGAAAGTTCACTTTCTAAGTCTAGCTTTACTCACCTGAAGTTTCCTTTGGTGCTCCGCTCCTGGAGTCCATCGCGACTTTAGCCAATGAGGAGACACTCTCTGAAAGAAGCGTGCCTCTCCATTGGCCGGATCACCAACCCTGTAGTGGACGGAGCACTGAAGGAAACTTTAGGTGAGTAAAGCTAGATTTAGAAGAGAACCATGGGGTGAAGACGGTCGTGTAGGTCCTCACCCTGTGTACTATGATGGCAGGGGCGGGTTGTAGGTGAGTATAATTGTTCCTTTAATGCTGGTGACTGAAAAGGCAGGGGTTAAACTCCTCTGACTTCTGTTAACAGTCAGAGCCAGCAAAGTAACAATTAGAGATGTTCGAAAACTGTTGAGTTTCATTCGTTTTCGAACTTTCTAAATTTTCGGAAAGTTCGAATTCGGACCCATTCAAGTCTATGGGAGAGTGATAGTTGGAAAAGGCAGAGTGATTTACAGCTAAACTAAAATGGTAACTTACTGTAAGGCTGTGGCACCTGGGAAATGGCCTGGGGAACATGTCACTGTCACCAAAACTTGTTAAAAGGCTTCTGAAGTCAGACGGGCAATTGTCGTGGCGGCTTTGCGCAAGCTACATTCAAAGATACGTTCGAGGATTATCGAATAACTTCCTGTGTTAGCAAATGGTACATTTGAGGATATCGAATGAATCTTCCTGTATTAGCGAATGGTACATTTGAGGATTATCGAACAAACGAATGAACAATCCTTCCTGTGTTAGCGAACGAATTATCGAACGAACAAACAATCCATCCTGGTTGAGCGAACGGTACATAAACGAACGAACGATCCTTCCTAGGTTAGCGAGCGGTACATTCAAGGGTTAGTTCGGCTCGGTCTATGTGGTTATTATATGGTTATTATATTACTAGGTTTTATATGGTTATTATATGACTAGGTTATTATATGGTTATTATATGATTAGGTTATTATATGGTTATTATATTACTAGGTTATTATATTATTATTATATGACTAGGTTATTATGGTTATTATATGGTTATTATGTGACTAGTTATTATATGGTTGTTTTTATACTAGGTTATTATATGGTGTATTATATGACTAGGTTATTATATGGTTATTATATTGTTATTATATTACTAGGTTATTATATGACTAAGTTGAAGTTATGCCCATTTTTAAAGGGCATGTCCACCCCCAAAATTATAATTTAACCCACTACTGGCCCCACTCTGTAGTGTAGAAAAACCTTACCTTAATCCCAGATCCAAATGTTTGCCTAGAAAATGGCCACCAGGAGCCTAGCAGAGGGGGGAATTGTTTTCCACCTCTGAGGCTTGCTGAGAGGTTGTGGCATGCTCTGAGCAGCCCTCCCCCCCTCCCTCTCCCTCCAATTTTGGTCTCCCTCCCCCTAGCATAAACCCTTTTGATACGTGGTAGGGCTTGCTTCCCCAGCCCAACCGCATTAATTTATTTGCGAAACTCCCAATCTCTACTTACCTTCCATCTCTCCTCCCGGCGTTCTGAACTGCTGCCTCTTAGCCAATCACAGACCCGGCTGCCGGTCCGGCCCCCTGCTTGCAGTTCCATGCAAGCAGACTGCTGGGCAGTGCGGCGGAGGATAGAGGGAAGGTAAGTAAAGATGGGGAGTTTCTGCAAATAAGATTAATGCGGTTGTGGCTGGGGAGCATGCCCTACACATAAAGGGTGGACATGCCCTTTAAGGTCACTATTGCCCATTTTAAATTGTTCCTGCAAAATTCTAAGATACGATGTATTAAGATAACAGTAACAGACTAATAAAGTGGAGCACTAAATGGCTAATGAAATGGAGGGCTGACAATACTGGGTGATGATCCTGGAGGGCTGACAATACTGGAAAATGAACTTGAGGGCTGACAACAGTGGGTGTAAGAACGACAGGATTTACTACACTGGCTAATAATCTGGAGGACTGACAATACTGGTAATAAACTTGACGGCTGACAACAGTGGCTAGTGAATTTGAGGACATACTACACTGGCTAATCTGGAGGGCTAGAATATTGGGTAATAAATAAAACCTCCCCAGTATCTTCCTATGGCACACAAAGCACACACCTGTGTCAGCCCTCCAGTCCACAGCCAGTGCTTGTAGAGGGGCGTAGTGGGACAACACTGGCTGATAGACTGGAGGGCTGACAACACTGATTGGTGAACTAGAGGTCTGACTTTGCACTGGCTGGTAAACTAGAGAGCTGACTTTATACTAGAAGGCATACTTTACACTGTGGTGAACTGAAGAACTGCCTGTGCCCAAAACAGACAGGTAAATATGCCCACAGACTTTTAAATATAAGATATGCCAAGCCAGCCTTTTAAAGACAAGCTACCCAGCCCACACATTTTTGTAAATATAAGATATGCCCACATAGACTGGTAAATATAAGATGCTCTCATGCCTAACCCACACATACTTGTAAATATACAGTAGAATGCCCATGGACCCCCAGCACACACATACACACAAATATGAAATGTTCCCATGCCCAGCAGCAAACACTAAGATGCATATATTAAATGCAGCACACAGACAGGTAAATATTATAAAATTCCCCTATGCCCAGAAGCTTTCAGACTGGTAAATATTATAAAATGCCCCATGTCTAGCAGCACAGACTTGTGCATGTATAAAATGCTCTCAGCCCATGCCAGCAGCACGGACATATATGTATAAAATGCCCCAGCGCATGCCAGCAGCACAGACTTGTATATATAAAAATGCCCCTAGCCCATGCCAGTGGTACAAATATGTATATTTAAAATGCTCCCACTGCTCCCACCCATGCCATCAGCACACCACATGTATATAAAGAATGCCCCCAGCCCATGTCAGCAGCACACATGTTTATATAACTGCTCCCAGCCATGTTAGCAGCACACACATATGTATTAAATTTCCCCAGCCCATGTCAGCAGCACACACATATGTATTATTAAGCCCCCAGCCCACGTCAGCAGCACACACTTTATTATAAAATGCCCCCAGCCCATGTCAGCAGCACACACATGTTTTATAAAATTCCCCTAGCCTATGTCAGCAGCAAACACATATGTATATAATGCCCACAGCCCATGTCAGCAGCACTGCACACACATGTTATATAAAGTCCCATAGACAGTAAAGCCACTTACTGAGTCCCTGGTCACACGTGCACATGGGAACGGGAGCGCGTGCGTACAGCAGAAAGAATCAAGACACCAGCCGCACTGTGTAAATAGTACATGTACTACTATGACCCCAAGTCGTCCGGTTGGCAGTTTCAGGTTCAGTAAAGAACGGAACTTTTTTTAAAAAAAAAAACCTTATTTAAACTTTATTAAGCTAACGGCCGGTTTTTATTGCACAGACCGGCCTGGGTGCATTACCCCTCTCTGCCCAAAGGCCCAGTCACCCCTCTCCCGATACCGACAAAATTCAGCAAATTCTGTCAGATCCACCCGTCAGTTCACAGATCTGACTTTGAAAGGCACTAAGGTATGTAGCAAATGTGGATTTCAGTAAAACGTTTTGGCTGGGTACACAAGGAAAAATTTTCCATCCCGACTGTTTACCACTATAGAGTAGTACTATAGAGTTGTCTCGCGCTACACGAGAATATCTGTCGGTTGGCCTGAAAATCTGTTTGTGTATACTTTTATGAATACGCTTTAATGAATATACTTAATAACAAAACTAAAACTAAAGAGAATATCTGTATTGGCTAACTGTGATGATAATAACCATGGCAACAATTAGAGAATATATATAACATTATATTATCCATATATAATAGATCACATGGATGTATTCGGTCATGAACCTCTTTCTAGGCTGTTTGGTGGTAACCCATTTATGAATCCCCCCCTTGAAAATCCTGCGCTTGCTAATGAGGTGGTAGAATTGCCAGATGTTGGGGAATTTGGAATTGCCAAGTTAAAGGTTAATAACGTTTAATGATGTAATAAAGTTAATGTTTACTATTATACGCGTTATATTGATGTCACAATAAAGTGGCCATTATCAGGGCCGTCTCCCTAATGAGGCAGGGTGCAGCACATTACAGATTGGCACATGTAGAGAGGCGGCCGTTTTGATGCGCTGTCCCTTTTAAAGGAATAGTTCACTCCAAAAGTGAACTATTCCTTAATGTATTGATTAACAATGTAGTCTCAAAACAAGTTAGGTTGAATGAAAGCCTGCAGTATTTCCTTTAAAATGAGTCCACAATAACATTTCTGTCTGGAGCCTGTGAGAAATGACATTGGGGTGAATGTTTCAAACTTCCTGCTTCCGTAGGTTGAGACGCATCACGTGACCTCTGCCCTGCTACTCTGCCCCGGGGGAGAAGCATGCTCAGTTGAGACTTAATGCTGGGAAATCAAGTATTTGGGGAAAAAATGGACAGTTGAGAAGGGGAGCCTATTAATGCAGGCAGAGGCTCGTCACATGACTACAAGCTGGTACATGACTGAAAACAGAAGTGTTCAAGCAGAAAGTATATTGCTAAACCTTTCTAGCAATAACTTCTCACAGATTTTTATCTAGAGATGTTGATTTAGGTTTTATTTTGGAGGTGTGATGGGAGGCCTTTTATATCATTCTTACTAGTTTGGAAGAATTCAAGACCACAGTTACCCTTTAAGTCAAAATCCGGTTCTCCTGTGTGTGCGCCATAGCTCAGAAGCCAAAAATCTTGCATGAAATAGATAGTGCACACGATGCTGCGTGCAGACAGAAAGAACCGGATTGACCTTAAAGGGAACTGTTGTGGTTAAATAAAGGCCTACCTTTAAACAAGCCATCAGCCACCTCTCTATGTGCTCCACAGCACCAAGTATAAAGAAATGACTGACCAGAAAGTTAATGGGTGGAGTCGGACATGGACATTCCTAAGGCTTCTCCTGCATAGTGCTGCCGGCGAGCACAGCCTCAGACTCCCTCCATGTGTGAGGGAGACAGGAAGTCCCTCCTCCTCTTGACAGAGTAGGTAAGGAATCAACAGCCCTTTTTACACTATGTGAAAACAGCTTTTCAGGAAGAGTTCTCACTCTGCCTGAAAAGCTTTTACCCAGAGTTTTCTGTAGCAGGGGGTCTGAGTGGCCCACGGCACCTGCAAGTGGGAGGGGCTTAGGCACCGTGAGTGGGCGGGGCCACATGGGGCTGTAAGAGAATGGGCCAGGGGGCCTGCAACTGGAGGGACTATGGAGTCCGAGTGGGAGGGACCAGGGGGCTGCAAAGGGAGGAGGAGATACAGGGCAGATTGACTGACATGGTTTCAGAGCAGGAAGCAGAAGTGCAGGGACCGGTGATGCTGCTGCCCATATCACACACAAAAATGTACATATCTTCAAAACTATGCAAAATAGACAATGAAAAAAAATTGCAAAATTCTCAGGAGAACAATTCTTATCATTACCATAAAGTTATTTTTGGACCACAGTTCCCCTTTAATGGGGTAAGGTGGTGGAGGGGGGGGTAATCCTGTATAGACTGCAGGTCAAGTGCTTTTATACAGGACTTTAAAACTTATATTATACTGTAAGGGGCATATTATGTCCTTATAAACAAAGGTTTAATTATTTTAAATAAAATAGTGTGTTTGGCCATTTTTATTGAAATAATAACGTCCCCCCGAAAAAATTTTGATATGGTTAAAAAATAATAAGAATGTATGATCATGAGAAAGGAAGAGGTTTGGGATGTAGCTACACTGTCCTTTGCAACAGATCGCTCCGTGGCCCCATGTTTGTGTTCTTCTAGCGCCGATGTCCCATTTGATTTCACACAGTACTCAGATTCACATCTATCAATTGCGATACACTTGGGATAGTTAAACTGTTAAAAACGTAAATCCGACGCCCTGTGGCTGATTCTGATGTAATAGGGCAAATTGAAAGGAAGTAAAAAGGCATTTTCAAACCTTTAAGAAGCGCAGAGGCGACGGAAACGGTCTTTTAAGGGATTATACCAAAAACTGTAACAATGAGTGTGAATAAGCAATCAACATAACCCCTCAAATTAAGTAATGAAGTTAGGATAGCGAAAAAGCATCATTAAGCCTAAACTTGTTTTTTAAGGGTATCTTAATAGTAAAAATGAGGAGCCTGAGAAATGTGTGCAACATTAATTTTAATGGTGATGTGTATAGAGGAATGGCGGATAAAGCAATGTCCTGAATACTTTTCCCCCCTCTTTAACATACGAAGATCACAAGTCTCGATATATTATAAGTAGCAATATGCGTATTAAAAGATTTAAGAATGCACTTAGGTTAACCGAGTATATGTACAGAAAAGACTAAATAAGGTTAATATTACTAATTTCTCCTGGACCAGTATAACATACATCCTCGGGTACTTCGGAAGCTAAGTTTCAGTTTTTATCTAGGCCATTGTGTCTTATTTTTGCAGATTCCCTCAATGTCCGGAGGTGTGCCTCTGGATGGAAAGGCTGAGTGTTTTCCAATATCAAAAAGGTATCCGTTCACAGCCAGGGTACTACAGGCCAATGTAAATTTAAGATACTGAGTGGTGGGGAAAGATATGGAAAGTTTAATAAGGGAACATGTCTAGAGTATCTTTCAGGACTGACATTTTAAGTAGTAACCAGCAGGATTTAGAGGGAATAGGAAGTAGTAGAAATTAACATCTGGCATGAGTAGATGTAGTTTAATTTAATTTGGCAAAGGCTTTGATACAGTTCCCCTATAGCCACTATGTTAAGTCGAGTCCTGTTGGTCTGGGGAGTCACATTGTATACATGGATAAAAAGTGGTTAATAAGAATAGGATGGAGGAGAGGTAGTTGTAAATTGGGCTTCATCATTAAGGACTGTGGGGTGCCACAGGGTTCAGTGTTGGGGCTGTTTTCTATTTAATCGAAATTAAAGTTTAAATTTAATGATGTTGTGGGGAATGTATAGCAAGGTTTTTCGCCATTCAAAACTTCAGAGGATGTGCACCCTCATTGCAGGGGATCAATAGATTGTCACATTGGGCTGCTACGTGGCAGATGAGATTCAATGTTGATAAAGTGTAAGGTGATTGCATTTTGGACTTAAAAATCCTTGTGCTGCTATACTATAAATGGCTCTGTGTTAAGTGAATCCTGGTGGAAATGGATCTTTTGGTGGATAACAACTTAAAGGAGAGCAAGCAGGGCCAGGTGGCAACAGCCAGAGCCAGCATGGTATTGTCTTGTATAAGAGAGGTATGGATTCAAGGGAGGAAACTGTTATTCTCCTCTTTACAAAGCATTGGTAAGGCTCATTTGGAATTGCAGGTGCAATTTTGGAATCTGTGTCCAAAAGGGACATCTTTGAATGGAAAGGGTTCAGAGAAGGGCAACTAAAATTAATAAGAGGATTGGGGGTGCTTGAATATGAAGAGAGACTGGAAAAGTTACAATTATGTTACAGTGGAGAAGAGAAAGGCGCTTGCGTGGGGATATATTACTTGTTGTTAAAACATTAACGGGCCATACAATAAACTATCTGGGGCATTGTTCACCAATAGAACATGTTTAGAGGACTCAAGGACATCCCTTAAGACTTGAAGAAAAAGGTTGAGGCTTCAATTTACTGAAGAAAGGGTGGTTTTTCACTGTGAGAACAGTAAAGCTATGGAAATGTCTTCCAGTGGACGTTGTTATGGCACAGTTCATTGGTCAGTCTCATAAACAGCTGGATGAGTTTGCAACAAGGAATGTTGCAGTTATGGTATTGATACATAAAGTAGAGTTGATCCAGGGAATCGCCGATTGCCAAAGAATGTTGACTAATAGCCTTCATGGCATATTTACATTTTATGTCCAATAATTCAAATATATAAAAAGTTCATCCAATTGTAAGAATAATAAAATCTTGTAGAATAAATAAAAAGAGGATTGAGGTGGTGCTCTGGCCTATTGTATGATGGTACAGTTACATACATTCTGGTATAGAGTCCTAGCAAGCAGGTAAAGCATACAACTCATTCCTGGATCATTTAGAGGTGCTTATCTTCCTCAAGCATCTGCGGAAAACAGTTCTCACATCCATTGTGTGTGATGCATGTTTTGGGGTTTCCCTCGCTATAAACTAATGTTTAAATGTGAGCAATTAATTTCCCTAGTGAGCTACATGAGAAACTTCGACTGTTGTAGGTGGGAATTTAATATTCCCAGCGTACTATTCAATAAAAGTTGCAAAATGTCTTCTTAATCTGCAACAAACAAACAGAAATCAAATGTTTTAGAATTGTAGTAGACCAGTAGAAAAGTATTATTTGATTGGTTGAGACATAGGGGCATATTTATAAACGATCGCTATTTTTCGCCATTTCACTATGGCAGGACATTGCAATGACAAATAGCGTTATTTTCGCCTTATTTACAAAAACAATCATTTTCACGGAAAAGTATCACTGTGGCGATGTGTGGCAATAGTTTTCGCCTTATTCATTGCGTTGTGTGGTATCAACTGCGATAAGAAAAGATAAGATTGCTCTAGTGTAATTTCAGAGCTATTTTTTTTGTCATTTTTTATGTAAAGATTATAAATAGGGGAATTTTTGCCCTATGGTATGTTCCCATATTAATATAACTGGTTTGATAATTTAATTAATTGTGCTATTAATAAAATAAAGAAAATAGTTTTATACTATTTATTTTATCACAACACCAACTGTGGTGGCTATTTTTAAAAAACAAAAATAGGTGTTCAGTGTGTATTACCAATTTAATACTACTTTGATAAAACACCAGGGAATTACCGTATTACTCGAGTATAAGCGCAGGGTTTTCAGGCGTGAAAACAGCCTGAAAACTGAACTCGACCTATACTCGAGTCAGTCACTTACTGGTGAAGGAATCCGGCTGCCGCGTCCACTGATGGTCGCATCCACTGACGTCACGACACTCGGCGCCGGGAAATTAGACGGCGCCGAGTCGTGACGTCAGTGGATGCGACATCAGTGGACGCGGCAGCCGGATTCCTCCATCTTGCGGCAGCCGGATTCCTCCATCAAGATGTCGGGGGACTCTCCTGCAAAGGTAGGCATAGAGTAGTGTAGTGTAGTGGCAGGTGAGAAGATGGTGCAGGGGTAGGTAGTTGTACTGTGTAGTAGTGTAGTGTAGTGTAGTGTAGTGGCAGGGTGAGAAGATGGGTGCAGGGAGTAGTGAGTGTACTGTAGTAGTGTAGTTAGTGTAGTGGCAGGGTGAGAAGATGGTGCAGGGAGTAAGTAGTAGTGTACGTAGTAGTGTAGTGTAGTGTAGTGTAGTGTAGTGGCAGGGTGAGAAGATGAGTGCAGGGAGTATGTAGTGTACGTAGTAGTGTAGTGTAGGCAGGTGAGAGTGAGAAGATGGGTGTGCAGGGAAATAGGTTTTATTCCTGGGGCTGGACCTGGGCTGGAGGGGAGATACTACCCTCGACTTATCTCGAGTCAATTGGTTTTACTCATTTTTGAGGTAAAAATGGGTACCTCGACTTATACTCGAGTCGACTTATACTCGAGTATATACGGTACCTACTTACCATCATAACAAACAAGAAAAGAGATGATCAATGCACATTCCTAGGCCTCATATATCACAATATCTATGCTAGTGCAAACAGTAAAAACAGGTTTTTAGTTACAATTTTATGCATAAAAGTGAAAAGCCTTCCAACCACGTCAAAATGCAACCAAGCAGGGAGTATCAGCCAGATAAAGACTCAAGGTAAATGTTAGGACCTTCCATACTGGGGTTACCTTGACGTGGCTGAGGCTTTTCAACTTTTAGCATAAAATTGTAACTAAAACCCCATGTTTTTACTGTTTGCACTAGCAAAGATATTATGATATATGGGGCCCAGGAAGTGGCATGATCATCTTTTTCTTGTTTGTTCTAATGTTTTGGTCAGAGTTAGCACTTCCACTATTTGTTATAAAGTAATTTGCCACAGGAGTGCTCCCACAGCCCCCCTTTTGTGTATATATTTACCATCATATGTGCTGAACTTTTACAGCATTATTAGTGCTACTTTTTACATAATTTTGATGGAAATTCCCCTTTTTAATAATAATAATAAAGTTGAAAGTTTAAAAAATTGTGGTAAAGGCTCGTGGGGAAAAAAGCAAATATAAACCCCTTAAAATATGTCCCTCAGACCCCCATTTGACTTAATTGGTAAATAAAGAAAATTGGATCTCAAAGCGATCTCAAAAAAGTGTAAATAAACCTTAAAAGCGAAATCTCAGATGGTATTACAGTAAATGCTGGAAAAAGTCTAACCACCCTGAGTACTTAATAGTATTGAGAAACACTTCACAATGTACTGACACCTTCCATGGATCCATACCTTTATAAAAAAATTTTGCTTCTCCATTAAATAGGCCCAAGGGACGGTTGTAAAGGACTGGACTTAACTCAATTCTTCACAACATTAATTTGATCTCGTTATAGAAAACAGTAACATGCGTGTATTGTTGTTGGGTTTAAGTGGATTTTTCATATATATATATATATATATATATTGTAAAGGGGCTTGCCCAAAAGGTACAGGTTCTTGGGGGTTGCGTAGATTGCAGGGACCAGAAGACTCCAGACGAAAAAAACAACAGTTTGTGAACAACAGTTCCAGGTTTAAGCTGACCGCAATCAGCTTTATTTCACCAGTCCAGAGCACAGTGGTACATCCTAAACAAAACATAAAAATAAATCCTAGCCTGTTGCTCTAACTAACATTGAGAATTCCCTCTCTATGTGACAGAGGGAACCTAATATCCAACTCTGAATAACACCATACAACAGTTAGTTCCTCACTGTGTCTGGCTCTCTCTTTTCTGTCTCCAGACAGCCTCCTGGAAAGAGAGAGAAAGAACCCTTGAGACACTATTCAAAGGGTTCCCCCTGTGCCTAATGAGGCTATTAATTAGCCAGGATCACCAAAAGCCTGGATAGTCTGGTGAATGGAAGTCCCACCCGCCATTCCATTCGTCCAGGGCCCCTTTTACCGGCTTTTCCAAAAAGCCAAATGCAGTGAAAGAACACCCTTTCACTACTGAGCTACTTACCCTGGAGCTCAATACAATAAGAGAGAAATCGGGGGAAACATACAACACCTTCCACCAATCCCCAGCATTTCTCTCACATACCCTCCCCCTCTGTTTCGCAGTAGGGGTCGGCACACTGTAGCCTCAAGACAGTGTACCGGACAAGGCATCAGCATTCGCTAGCGTGTGCCCCCGGGCTATGCTCCAGGTGACTTGTAGTTCTGAAGGGCCAAGAACATCTTGTCACCCTTCTATTTTTTCCCGATTTCACCATACATACTTTAAGGGGGGCGTGGTCAGTAACCAATGTAAAATGACGGCCTAAAAGATAGTATCTGAGTTCCTCCAGCGCCCACTTAATTGCTAAACATTCCTTTCAACCGTAGCATAGTTTTTCTCATGGATATTAGCTTTTACTCAGAGAAAACCACCGGATGTCTTCACCTTCTCTGATTGTGACAGTACCGCTCCCACCCCCAGATCAGACGCCTCAGTCTGCACAACAAATTTCTGTGTGAAGTCTGGGGTTATCAGCACGGTTTGACTACATAGGGCTCTTTTAAGGGTCTGAAAGGCCTGTTCTGCCTCAGAGTTCCAATTGATCATTACTGACTTGTTCCCTTTTGTAAGGTCAGTCAGAGGGACAGCTATAGTGGCAAAGTCAGCTATGAACCGTCTGTAGTAACCAGTGATTCCCAAAAAAGCTCGAACCTGTTTTTTAGTTACTGGTCTAGGCCAGTCTTGAATTTCCTGCCACCTTGTTAAGCTGAGGCTTAACTAGCCCTCTACCAATGTGATATCCCAAATACTTGGCTTCTTCCAGGCCTATGCTGCATTTATTTGGGTTGGCTGTCAATCCGGCCTTACGTATGGAATCCAGCACAGCCTGTACTCTAGGTAGGTGGGATTGCCAATCTGGGCTATGGATAACCCCGTCATCCAGGTAAGCCGCTGCATACTGCCTATGGGGCCTATTATATTGGTCCATGGTACGTTGAAAGGTGGCCGGGGCACATGTAGACCAAACGGTAATACAACGTACTGGAACAGACCTTCTGGAGTACTGAAAGCGTGTTTTCTCTTGGCTTGGTTAGTTAGGGGAATCTGCCAATAGCCCTTCGTCAAATCCAAGGTTGTTAGATACCTGGCTGTCCCTAGTCTATCAATTAATTCATCCACCCGAGGCATAGGGTAGGCATAAACTTGGAGACAGCATTTAATTTTCGAAAATCATTGCAGAAGCGCCAACTCCCGTCCGGTTTGGAATAAAACAATGGGACTTGACCAGTCGCTATGCGACTCCTCAATAACTCCCAATTCCATCATCTTTTAACTTCCTGAGATATGACTTCTGTGTCTAGCTTAAGGTTTAAATTAACCCTTACCCCAGGCTCAGTTATGATGTCATGTTTTACCAAAGAGGTTCGTCCCGGCTTTTCAGAAAAAACGTCTCTATTCTGATTAAAAAGGTTTGTACTTCTTTCCTCTGAGTATTGACAAGGAGTCGGCCACCTTAACCTCTTGGCACTAGGGGTTCTGCACTTAGTGACCCAGTAGGCTTAGTGAACAAGGCCATTCTTCTTTCCAAGGTTTTATAAGATTGACGTGGTAAATCTGCTCGGGTTTCCTTTTACCTGGTTGGCTAACCTTATAATTTACCTCACCCATTTTTTCAAGGATTTCAAAGGGTCCTTGCCACTTTGCCAAAAATTGCTTTCTACCGTGGGTATAAAGAGAGAAATCTGGGGGAAACATACACCTCCACCACTATCCCAGATCACTCCACAATATTAATATATAATATATTATATATTATATACTTATGTAAAGAGCACTCCGATGGACTTTTAACAACTCTGCTTTATTGGAAATCCATGCCGGCTGTCATCAGGATACTCCATTTTGAAAACGTCACACTTTTTTAAAAGCAAGTGCCCTCCCCTCTTCTTCCCCTTACACCACCTCCCTACGTTCACCCGTGCCATACATTAAAAACCATCACCAAATTTAAAAAATCCCAATTGCACAATATGTAATAAAAACATCCATGGTCAGAGACAAATATCGAAACATGCAAGACACTCCAATAATACAATACGGCTCATGCAATATCATAATCCATGAAGCAACTCAAACTGCCAGCAGATGATACATTAAAAACAGTGTAAAAGGACATGGGGGCAGAGCCACTCAACACCCCCCCCCATCTAAAGAAAGCAGGACAATACAGTTGATCATTAGACCCCTAGGGGCCAATGTATCGAGGAATCTAATCCATCGGGCACAACCTCTATTACCCCTTCTATTAATGGCTCCTGATCTATAGCCATCACCTAAAGCTAGATTATGGGTGACCCTCTTCTCATAGTATTTAGCCACCGATTGTTCACCAAAGTATTGGGCTTTTACTGCCTCGGTCAAGCCCTGTCTGAGGGATAGTGGTGGTTCGCAAGTCGGTCACATAAGGTGGTAGTAGTTTCCCGTGGGTAGGTAATGATATATACCACATAGGAACTGAAGCAATTAAATCTGCCCCTAATTTTAGGCGGCGCCCTTATGGGGATGAGGGAAGTCCGATCCAACCAATATATGTCTACAAGCTTGGCATCCTCCACACTTGTAACAACCACTTTTCTTGTATGGTAACCATGATTTATTCATGTCACTAGTAGGGCTCCTGAGGTCAGTCCGCACTAGGAGGTTTCTGAGATTTTTGCCCCCTAGTACGAAAAAGGGAGTGATTTTTCTCAATTCTGTTGGCTAACAACTCTAAACCAGAGACCGCCGAATTCCAACTTAAGAAATGGCAGAAAATCTTCAATAGACGATATGGTGAAAAACCAGTTAGATAAAGCATTGAGGAGAGTCTTGATACCCCCCGAGGTTAAGAGCATAGGGATATAGTTGGGGGTAAAGGGGAACTAATCCCGCTCTGATTACAGTATTCCCCCACAGTGATGTAGTATGTAAGGTTATTCGTAAAATTGGGAGGTTGTGTCAAGGACAGTTCCCTTGAATGCGCTGGAGCTAGCCCTATGGTAGCATTCAGACTGGGCAAAAATCTGGTGGGACACAAGTGTGTGAGCACTCAATGGGGTATCTTGGGAGTCTATTCCCCTGTGTTTCTATATATTTACAATAGGTTTTTAATATATGCAATATACTGTAAATTAAGGTGTAAATTGATTTAAGTTTTTAATGTGCATGTGCATTGTAATATGGAAAATTTATCAAAAGTGTGTGAATAAAAGAATATAAAAATGGAGGACATATAAGGGATACAGATCTGCCATATACAGCTTTTAATGAGGGGAGCACCCCTGATGACAGTCTATAAAGGAAACACATAGGGGCATACACCCTTAGTACAGTAGTAGGGACATATCCCCTTGACACAGAAGTGCTTTCGATTTACCATTAATTTGAGGTGATTCAGAATTAAACTTTACCTGTTTAATAGGACTATTTACCAGAATATTAGTACCGTACAGTATACATATACATCTCCTTGATCATGCTTTTATTATTCTACCAAATTTTATTATCTTACAATTGAATGAACTTTTTACAAATATGAAAGATTGGACATTAAGTTAAAAAAAAAGCAGGAGTACTATCTGTAAGGAGGCAAAATTTCCATTTGGTTTAGAGCACCTTCCCGCAGGGCTATAATAAGGGATAATGCGCCATTACAATGTATTATAAGGTATTATGCCACCGAGGAGTTCCCTGACCATAAAGCACAAGTTTTTATACAGACAGGGAACTTCAAGGTGGCATAATATCCTTATAATTACACGTAAAGGGCGCATTATGCCTTATATATTCAGTCATGAACACTGGAATGGGAGGAGCAGTGGGAATAAGAAAATAAGAAATGAGTCACAGTGACATAGCTGAGTGATTTTTATAAGCATAATACCACTGCAGCTCCCATTATAAATATCACACTCATGTATCTGTTTAGATTTTACTATTTTACTTGTTCGTACATCCACATCTTGCAAAGTGTGTCTTTGAGTACAGAAAAAATAGTTACTCACAATAAACTAATATCTACGAATGATCATTTATTATTGTCAATAGCTTCAAAAGAAGATCTAAGATGACTTCCTTGCTACCTTTAGCATTCTTCCTGCCTGTTTTTCCATGCTATGCAGAAGAACCTGGAGTCAAAGTCCAACTAAACCAGAGAGCTTTAAATTATGGTGAGCAACATCTAATTAATCACTGTGGTCCAGTATACTTTATAGAAAAAAAAGTATCCATCCAGTATTAAGCATAAAAATCATTGATATTCCATTCAATGTACTCTCTAATTTCTTCGGGTGTGTTTACAGCAAGTTTTTATTTTTCTGGTAGTTTAGCAAACCCCCAAATTTACCAGTGCGACATGATTACATTTTAAGGCTACTTGAATAATGCTCTTTCTTATTGTATCACAGTATTGCTGTAAGTAACTCATCACTCTGTGTACTTATATAATGTACCGTATATACTTAAGTATAACCGAGGTACCATTTTTATGAAAGCCTGAAAACCTTGGTTTATACTCGAGTATATATGGTATACTTTGTAAATATGTAACCCTGATATAATGTATGACTAGGTAGTTGTAAAGCACCACAGAAGATGTTGGTGCTAATTAAATCCATAATAATAATAAAATAATATAATAATATAAATACATAAACTAATACAATAATAAAACATATATAATTCTGTACAAAATTCATCAAATTTCCTAAGCATGAAAAGGCTTGATAAACATGTACCAATTGCCAAAATGTGTTTAAATTATTTAAAATCGTCTGTATAAAAACAGCATGACAAACTTCTACTTGCATTAAATACAAATACACCTATAGTAGGACCAGGCAGGGCTGATCTTACTAAATTAGTTAAATGACGCAAGCTTGTCTGATACATGTGACAGCTTAGCCGGGCTATTTGTAAAAACAGTATCCAAAAATTCTTCACAAACATTAATGAGCTGATGATATATATATATATATATATATATATATATATATATCACTAAAACAAAAGGCATTGTTTAGTTATTGTTATTGAATTATTATATATATAAACGTTGTCATGTTTCTGCCCATTGGGTTGTCTTAAGGAATGACTAGTTATAAGTTAAATAAACAGTAATCCCACACCTGGAAAACACCTGCCTCCCATGTATGTATCAAAATCACCATAAAGACTTGTTACTACATGTAACAACATACCCATGTATTGTATTCAGTTAGTTCTTGAATTATTCGACGGCTTTCTCAATTCAGAACAGTTGATCTAACTGAATACAACAGATAAACCATGACCTGGTGAATCTTCACAAGCATACATAGTTCACAAACCACATTTAAGAATGTTAAAGCCACTTGCACTGGAATAAATAGCGCAGCTACATGCAAAATGTATATTATATCTACAGATGTCATATTTGTGGTGAGCATATTGTATGTTATGTTGTAACATTGTTACATGTAGTATACTTTGTGGTAAATTATATAAACATATCTGTTGTATTCAGTTAGATCAACTGGACTTTACGTTTATTTCTTGAAGATGTTTCGCTATCTGACTGGGTTTCTCAATACAGAATGACCTGTACAAGATCTGTGGCAATATGTTTGTCCAAGTCATTCCGAATTGAGAAAGCCAGTGTAACAAATGTGGCAGATGGCCGGGGTACTCACTGGTACGCTTTCTGGAGAAGACCAAAGGTGAAGGTTTGGATTCTGGAGCAGAAGAGGCTGGTGGTGGGAACTGTAGGCAGGATACCAAGGTGCTGTGGAGGAACTGTATGCTGGGTACCAAGATGCTGCTAGGAAATGTATGCTGGATACCAAGATGCTGCTAAGAATTGTAAGCTGGATAAAAGGGACTGGAACAGGCAAGGTAAGTAAACTTCACTGGAACTGGCAAGGTAAGTAACTTCACTGGAACAGGTAAGGAAATCATTGGATACAGGAGAGGTTAGTAGCAAGGTAGTCAAGCTAGTGGTAGTGAAAAGGACACTTGAATCTTCGCTAGAGATGTGGAAACTGATGAGTTTCGTCCCGATTCGAATACGGACCCATAGAAGTCTATGGGAGAAAAATTCGAAAGTTTCTATCAATTTGAAGGGTGAAATAATAATAGTAGGATACTGTAATAACACAGGGACCTGGGGAATGGTCTGGGGAACCCTAATATAATTAAAATTCATTTAAAATCTATCTTTCCTCACAATCGGGCGTTTTCGAGCTTTCGCGGGCTATTCGAGGGTTACCGAAATCGAACATTACTTTCGAGGGTTACCGATATCGCAAATTCGAGGGTTACCGAAATCAGCTTGTACATTCGAGGGTTGGCCAAATTGGCACATACATTCGAGGGTTACCGAAATCATCTACTTTCGATTTCGATAATCATCTACTTTCGATTTCGATAATCATCTACTTTCGATTTCGATAATTATCGAATTTTCGATAAAAATCGAAAACTCGAAAATTCGAGTTTCGAAAAATCCGGGAGTTCCGAAAGTTTCGTCGGGACTTCGAACAACCGCCGATTCGTTCGAAACGGGTTATGAACCCAAAGTACATCCCTAATTTTCGCACGTTTGGCACACCAGCGTGGGAAGTCATGACATCATGACACCACCTACCTGAAAGTGCAGAGGCGGGGGGAACGGAGCAGAAGGTAAGTTTGTGACAGTACCCCCCACCTCTACAGGGGGGTGGGGACACCGGACCCAAAGACCAGGTTTATCTAAAAAGCCTCGACCACACAAAGAGCATGCAGGTCCGAATGTTTAATCCAGGCTCTCTCTTCTGGACCAAAACCTTTCAATGGACCATTGGAACAAAATATCTGGAAAGGGCATTGGCTTTTTATTTGGAACAGGTCTGTAAGTGTTAACAAGTTGAACCGGGAAAAGAATAGGGACCAACATGCTTGGTGAGGATTTAACCTTTTGAGGTTTTGGATGTATTCAAGGTTTTTATGTCGGTAAGGAGAGTATAGGTAAAGGGTGTACCTTCTATAACTGGCACCACTACTCGAGAGCCAACTTGATAGCTAGTAGTTCCCGATAACCTACATCATAGTTCTTGTTTGTTGGCAGGAACTTTTTAGAAAAATTAGCACAAGGATGGATTTTCCGTTTGAGCCTTGTCTTTAAGAAAGGACGTTACCGCACCCAAGTCGGAGGCATCAATTTTAATGTAAAAGGAAAGGCTGGGAACCGGATGAACTATAACTGGTGCATAGGTAGAGGCATCTTTGAGTTGTTTGAAGCATCAAGGCCTGCAGGATACCCATGAATTAGGCATTCACCCTTCCTGATGAGGGCTAGAATAGGAGAAATTATTGAAGAGGAACCTTTGATGAACAGTCTATAATAGTTGGCAAAGCCGATGAATCTTTGAATGGCTTGGTTCCCATTATCAGAGACCAATCCTGAATGGCCAAAACTTTAGCAGGATCCTTTTGGAATTCTTGGGCAGAGACAATAAAGCCAAGAAAGGTTACTTGAGAAAGTTCAAAAGATACTTTTCCAGCTTGGCATATAAGTATTTTCTCTTTATCGCAGTAACACTGTTTTACATGAGGATAATGTGAGGGTAAATCCTGTGAGAAAATTAAGATGTCATCAAGATATACAACTACGAAATACCGAACAGATCTCGGAATATGTCATTCACAAATTCTTGGAAGACTGCGGAGCATTACAAAGGCAGAAGGGCATAACAAGACATTCGTAGTGGGTCAAAAATGTAAAAGCTGTTTTCCACTCGTCACCCTAAGGTATGCGGATTAGGTTGTTTGCTCCTCGAAGATCCAGTTTGGTGAATATTTTTGCCCCGATTTTTAATAGTAATCTTATTTAGACCCCGGTAGTCGATGAGGGGAGTAGACCTCTGTGGCAGCTAAAGATCTTCCCGGAGCATCGAAACCTTGTGGAACATATCTAAGAAGGTGGTAAATTGTTGACTATGGGATCCTATTTCTCATAAGGGGGAGGCCAGGCCAGAGTGTTACCTTTAAGCAAGGAGATGATATAGCCTACCTTGGCCCAGTCAGAGACAAGTAAGATGGCTGTAGTTCAAATTGAACTCAGCACTGGTTTAAGAATCCCCAGCAGGCTTGAGCATTACAATCAAAACAGGAGGGTGAAGGTATGCGGCGTACTCTACGAAGTGCAAGGTCGGCTGGACCAGATGGCACAGGAGCTGGTATAGGAACGGGAACCAGAGCTGGGGGCAGAAAGAGAGTCAGTATGGGCCAACTGTCCTTGATGGTGTTCAAATAATACATGCATTAGACAAGGCCTGGAGGGTTTACCAAATCAGCCATGGACTCCTCAGGTGCTTCCATGGCCTGAAAACGGAACAAAACTCAACAGTTTTCGAACATCTCTAGTTATCACCTCCCTGTGAATAATAGATACAGATTTCATTGACTTTAAAAATTCCCTTAAGGAATTAATAGGGGTTTGAAATAATAAATCCTATTTCTGCCCCAGGTACTATTTCATTTTAATAATAATAATAGTTGTTGTTTAACCAATCAAGGAAGCCCTATAGAGGATGTAAGCCATTATCTCTTAACCCTTAGGAGTGGAAACGCAGTTGCCTTATTTCATGTCACAGATCTCATCGGTGCCACTGCCGGATATTACTGGAAAAGCTATAATCTTTGCAGGAATGGACTATCAACTACAGAGTAAGTAGAGGCAAAGACATTATAATTAGTAAAGCAAAATAACTTTAAAATAATTCCGCTTCAGAACACTTCATTTTTAGACTATTATTGCTTTCTCTCAGCAAAGTTCTGCACCTGTGTATAAATACGGCAAAAGGAATGCAGAGAGTATAATTACTTATTCTGTTGGTTTTGTACAAAAAAAATTTTTTTCTACATTAAAGCTAAATTATTAAATTGCTGCTGATGATCTGTGAAATGACTTTTCAAGCTTTCTGCCTTATGTAACAAGAATTATTGCTGCCTTAGGGTGAAGAAGTGTCGTTCCTGTACTCAGGAAGCTCTGCAGACTTTGTTCCCAGGAAGGGATTCCAGTATCCATCTATGGGGGAAATTCCACAATTAATGGTAACTGGCAGGTGAACAGCTTGATAATGTAGTTCCAATCTTATATATAATTGAAGGCTTTTGTATAAATGACATATGGACTTCCCTATTTTATCTTCCCCTCATTTGCTTTTAGGCAAGATAGCGGATTATGCACATTGACTTTAAAGGGGGTAACTGCCAAAATCATCCTGGGGGTTCAACAAGCAAGATGGGCACAGCATCTCTTTCCCTCATTAGTTGCCAGTCTGAAATAAGAAAAGTCAATTTCGTGGTTGAGGGAGGGGTTGATGAGTATACAAATATATAGGGTACTGTTGAATACGGTAAAAAATATACCTGCCTGAATTTAAAAAGAACTAAAGTGCTTAAGTTACAATGTCACGATCCACACTTCTTGCTCCCTCCCCACTGATGTTGCCATTTCCATTCAGTAGTGGAGGCTTGTTCGTTAATGGCCGTAAGCCATTGGCCGTGACATTACTTTCACAGCCGTGACTGACAGCCTTAGCGGAAGTAGCAGGGAGCCATGGCGGTGGATCGTGGAGGTTGTAAGAATAATTTCTCACTCTGGGAGCATTATTAAAACTTTTAAGCAAAAAGTAACTGAATAACATTTTTAATTTTTTTTATTGGGGTGGACATACCCTTAAATATGTATTTAGTTTTACTTATTGACTTACACTGTACATTTAACCTAATAACTAATGCCTTTCAGAGATATTTTTTTAACCAAATTAAGTTTTGTTTGAAGGGGTTGATATTGTTTAAATAAACTATGGGTTTTTTCACTTTGTCTTTTCTGGATTTAGTTATGTCTATGATACTGTAAAGAGCCAATGGAAAATAAATTCGTTCAAAAGTTACCAGCAGGTAACTTACAAAAATTTTTTTAAATTCCCTTTAAATGGGTAATGCTTGGGATCTACAGAAATCAAGAATAAAATCTAATAGGGAAAAACCCAATACAGTATCCCCTATAAACACTCACTTACTTTCCACACCCAATAAATTAATTCCGACCTTTATTAACAAATCCTAATAAAACAATACATATAGGTATATGAGTTATGTGAAAAATTCCAACTCCATATTGGTACAAATATAATACACATTCAATAAAGTTCTTATCATTAAAAATGTGCTACTGTAATTTTGCCCCAACCAATCAGATGTTAGCTTTCAAATGTAACATAAGTCTTGATTGGTTGGGGCAAAATTAGCACTATTTTAAACAATAAGAACTTTTATTGAATCTTCCTGATTGTATATAAGTGCTGGTAAACACCCCCCCCCCCCCCAAAAAAAAAACGGAGACAGAAACAATTAGCAGGGCGCCCCCTGCTTTATTAAAAGCTTTTGGAAGTCACCATTCCAAAGTTGTAGAACAAGATATGCTCCTGGGACATCAATTTGTAAAGTTCCACCAGAGTCAATATGACCTTGTGTTTGTCATGGGTGCATAAGTCTACACCAAATGGTAAATCCACATACGGAACCACAATGATAACCATTTAGTTTAAAGATTCCAATACAGCTTACCCTGTCACTGAGACTTCTGCGCTTATTGTAATATTGGCCGCCTATCACAGTCACACTGTTAACTGCTGTGTGTATCGGAAGATTCACTCACGTGACCTGGGTAGCCCCGGTCCTCTTCACCCGGAACAAATAGAGGGTTGATGAAGCTATTCCGGTTCCTAATCCTATGCACCTTGTGGCAAATCAGTCCTCACAAACATCTCTATTTTTCCTTTTTTTCCCTTTGTTTCTCTCTTCATTTTTTTTATACAACGTGTATTGTATGATTTGTATCAATATGGAGTTGTGTATTTACACATAACTCATATACGGTACCTATATATGTGTATATGTTAGGATTTGTGCAGCTGGCACAAAGATGGAGTTTTAAAGTCAGGCTAACCGATATTGACTTGAACTGCAAAAATTTGCCCTCTGAGTAAATAAGCCAGATACTGTTCGCTAATCAAAGCATCTTCTTTGTCCTTTTTTGTGGTGGGATGGTGGTACCATTCTGAATTTCTTTAACAATATTATGGAAATAAAAAAAAAAAAAAATTCTCAGGTGCATGTACTGCCGGTAGCAACAGAAGATTTAAGTAAGTGTGTTGGGGTGTTTGGAAACAGCATTTATAAAGAGTAAAGAACAAAAAAAACTTTTGTAGCCTAATGTGAATTTTTTTTTCAACTTTCATAGTTGTGTTCAGCGCTGGTGTACAGTTCAAGTATTGAACCAATCACTGAGTACCTTTCTTTGTAAGTTCAATGAATTTGCATTGTAAGCTCATGTTGTAATTGGTTTGTTTGTTGTGTGTATTTAAAGATCTTTAAATTTTTTTTACAGCTAATATTTCTCTCAGTGTTGGCCTAGATTTATCTCTTACCAAGGACCCAATTTTTTCAAAACAAATGCTGAAATATATGCCAAGGTAATTACTGTTATGGTAATGTAATTTGCAGAAAAAGCTTTTTGCTTATTTTGGGTTTGCTGTTGCACTCCCTTGGCATTATTTAACTCCTCTGTTACCAAAGGAGACCACCATCAATTCCAGGGACTCGAGCTATTCAGCAATGGGCAGAGTTGTATTTCTTCACAAGAAATCTATGATTTTTTTTATGCAAATATTTCTCTAGTTCCAATGCAAGCATTTCTGACTTTTAAAGATTTCATTTAAAAACCTTGTCTAAGCCACTTTGAATAAAAGCAAGTGTTAAAAAGATACTTCTCGTGCATACAATAACAATACTGAACCTGAATCTGTCTGACAGGCCAGGTGGTATTACAAAATGATCATGCATTAAATGCCAGAGGTGCTAAATTTTTGTGTTACATTTTGCTTACTTATTTTGTCACTGGCAGGGGCGTAACTACCAGGGGAGCAGACCCTGCAAGGGGGGCTTAGGAGCCAAGGGGGCACATCTTCTTATTTTTTCTATAACAGATATAGCCGCCTCCTCTAGAAAACCACATACAGTGTTTGCTGTGGGGGCCCAGGGATTCTTGAGACAACTGTGTTGTGTCTGTGTCTGTAATTTTATTGCTTTGGGAGTGCATGTTTTATTAATTTTATTGCTTTGTAACTATGTAGTTTGTTCAGATCTTTCAATGTTTCTGGTAACGATGATGATATCAGTTGAGAGGGGAGATGTTTACTGTAAGGGAATGACACTAAATAAACATTCGGATTTATACTTACGTTAATTCCTTTCTTGAACCCCAAAGGCAGCAGTACCAAGAGAGATAGACACGCCCTTTACTGGTAGGACCAATGACCTAGATTTTAAAAGAACTCCTTCCCCACCTCTTCTTCATGTAAGTCCAAAGCGTGTGAAAAACAATACCGTATACTTGCAAGTAAAAAGTTATTAGGGAGGGAACAAATACTGCCTTTAGGGTTCAAGGAAAAGGAATTTACGTAAGTATATCCGCATGTTCCTTATTACCCCCAAAGGCAGCAGTACCAAGAGATGTACTAAGCAGAGAGTAAGGGCCTGGCGGATTCTTGTTCTGTGGTTTGTATAAAGCAGTGCACAAAAATGGTAAGGGAGGGAATAAATTATAACATAGCTCGAAGAACACTGCGGCCAAAGGTGCTTCCCTTTCATGAAAAGAGCTAAGTCTGTAGTGCCTCACAAAGTTGTTAAAAGAGCCAGGTGGCTCGACTCGAAAATTGCTCTAAGGAGACCCTGCCCTAGCTGCCCATGAGATTGCGACTGCCCTAGTGGAATGGGCTTTGATGTGATATGGAGGTGGTACATTTGCTGCTTGATATGAGAAGCGTAATGGCATGCTTTAACCATCTTGCTGTAGTAGGTTTTGAAGCTCTGGCACCTCTTCTTCTTCTCTGAGTCTTCCGAATGGAAAACTTCTAGATAAATAGGTGAGAACACACCGTTGTGACGTCTACTTTAGAGAGAAGTTGTTGTTCTTCACTACCGTATCTTTTGAAGGGATTAAGGCGGTTAAAAAAGACCTCTTGTTTTAAATGGAAAGGTGGTGGACCATAAAGCAATTAGAATAGCTGTTTTCAAGTAAGAAATTTAAGGGAATTTCTCTAAAGGGCTCAAAGGGGTGGTGGCAAAGGCTTTTTAGGACAGATTCAAGTCCCAGTTTGGGAAATGGTTTCTTATTGGTTTTATTTTGGTATGGTTTTATTTTCCCCGTAGCTGAAAAGAATCTTTTTATGAGAGATGGTTGGCTTAGACTTGAACCACATAGAAGGCTCCTAAGGCACTAATTTGCACTTAAGGGTACTAGAGCTAATCCCTTCCTGAAAACTAGCTCTAAAAACTCTAGAATTCACAGTATATGAGGTTGTCTATTCGGCCTTTTGTGGGTAGGCACCAATTTGAATATCGTTTCCAGATTCAATGATAATAGATGAGGTTACTTTTTTCAGACTTTGCAATAGAGTCTCGATACGGACGGGGAAAGACCTAATCTAACACCATATCCCCTTCAGACACCCATGCCTTGAGATTCAGGCTGGATGGATGGGGGTGTAACACTGGACCCTGGAACAGGAGATCTTGCAACAAGGAAGTTCTAATGGTGGTTTGATTGATAATTGAAGAAGACTCGCAAACCAGGATCAGCGAGGCCAAGCAGGAGCTATCATGATTAATCGTACACTTGTTTTGTCGAATTTTCTTCAGGACTCCCGTTATTAGGGTATGGGGGGAAAATATATGCCAGTTTGAATGGCCATGGAACTGATAGGGCATCTCTCCCTGCAGCTGGGTGCTTGTTGAGGGAGAAGTATATCGGAAGTTGTGGATTTTGCTGACGCCATTAAGTCTATTGTGGGGTTCCCCATTCCTGACAGATTAGTTTGAAAGTCTGAAGGTTCAAGGCCCTTTGTTGTGATCCAGATGTTCCTGCTAAGTCTGTCTGCCCACTGGTTACGAGATCCCTTGATATATAGAGCTGGAAGTCCTAAAAGTTTGTCCTCGCTCAAAGAATTATTTTTGTGACAATAGGATGAGACTTAAACTCTTCTTAAAGGAGAACTAAACTTCGTTTTTCAGATCTAATTGAAAGTTTTTTCCCCCGAATACGTACACGTTGAAAGATTTTCTCTAGTTATTTGCATTAGTAGATATAAGTAATAGATTATGTAACAAAGGAGGCTTCCATGTTGTTGCCAGTCAACTCATAGCCCATGTTTGCTTCCAAAGAGCCACGCCCCCGCACCCAAATGGATTCACGTCTCTAGTGACTATGTGCAGAGTTTCTAGCATCTCTTTCTAGCGAAAGATAAAGTTTATAAATGTACCTGTGATCACAGTTGTAAATGCTGTGTGTTTAGGAGCAAACAGACCAAGAAGTCACAAGTTCAAATCCCCTAGTTTACTTATGAAACAATATAACAGTCTACTGCCTGATAACAGTCTACTGCCTGAGTTTAGTGCTTTTTTTGTTTGTTTCCATGTTTCTAGAAAAATATGTAGAAACTTTATATATAGCAGCTCTGTTATTTATTTACCAACCAACATGAATTGCTGACAGTCTTCCAGTAGCAATACAAAATAGTGAACTGATTTTACTTGGCCTTGATTGAGAGTTCACCTGTGGCGTGTTCTGCTAAAGTGCTGGGTTAGGAAAAAATCAGACTATTGGGACACAGGTTTGATTCCCATGTTCCCTTTTTTTGTTTTTATTATGTGTCTGGCAAAAGATAAAGACTCTACATGTACTGGTCCATTACTTATTAGCCCTTGTGGCATAGAGCTAGAAAGCTTTCTTTTTAGAAAGACACAATAGATAGGTTGCTGGTTCATTCCCCATACTTACTTTTTTTTTTTGCTGAATGTTAAATGTTCTTTTTCTTTCATCCGTGCTAGCAAAGACATACACTGCAAAGATTACTTTTCTTTTTTGTATGAAAAGCAAAGGAATTTATCATTGTTGATCAGAACACTGATATCTGTGTTCTGTGTCAGAGGGAGGGATCTCTGAGCTGTAACATGATTGGCTGTCAGCTTCCAGGAAGCAAGACTGCAGTTTCCTGTGAAGTGTCTGGCACACACTTAGCTGGGTGTTCTCAGATAAGGTGAATTAATGGAGCTGACCCTTAGTACACACAAGTTATTTTCATAAATCACCCAGCATGTACAGCAAAGGGAGACATGAGACACAGCTTGTTGTGTGTTTGTGAATGTGCTCTATCTATTGAGACAATGTTGTTTTGGGACTTTAGTTCTCCTTTAAACTCTGCCCTGGTGAATGATATAGGCAGAAGCTGTTTGATAGTCTGTTTGGTCTTGTACAATCTTGCCCTGGAGAATAATTTTGAAAGCCTTGAGGGTTTTCCAAATTGCTTTCAGTTCTCTGAAATTGGAAGAGAGTATTTTTTCTTCTTGAGACCACCTGCCCTATTTCAATGAGTTTAGGCAGTGGGCTCCCCAACCCCACAGGCTGGCGTCTGTGGTGAGAATTATAGATAGGGGTGGAGTTATAATTTCTCCTTTTTCGAGGTTCCTCTTGGTTAGCCACCAATCCAGGGAATGGAGAATCTGGTTGGGAATTCGAATGAATTGGTTCAGGGAAGATGTTTGTTTGTTCCAATTGTGTAGAAAACAATATTGTAGACTTCGCATATGGGCCCTGGCCCATGGAACTCCCTCTATTGCTGCAGAAAAGAGTCCTAGGATTTCCATTATGTTCCTTAGTGACACTGTCTTTGAAGATTTCATGCGGGAAACTTTTGTTATGATTTTCTTCACTCGATCCTCTGGAAGATAAATCTTGTTGGTGTTTGTGTTGAAGATGAAGCCCAAAAACCTCTTCTCTTGGCATGGAATTAGAGAAGACTTTTTCAGGTTTATTAACCAACCTAAGTCCTTCATTGGGCTTCATCTTCAAACACAAACACCAACAAGATTTTCTTCCAGAGGATGAGTGAAGAAAATCATAACAAAAGTTTCCCGCATGAAATCTTCAAAGACAGTGTCACTAAGGAACATATGGAAATCCTAGGACTCTTTTCTGCAGCAATAGAGGGAGTTCCATGGGCCAGGGCCCATATGCGAAGTCTACAATATTGTTTTCTACACAATTGAACAAACAAACACTCCCGAACCAATTCATTCGAATTCCCAACCAGATTCTCCATTCCTGGATTGGTGGCTAACCAAGAGGAACCCGAAAAAGAGAGAAGAATTATAACTCCACCCCTATCTATAATTCCACCACAGACGCCAGCCTGTGGGGTTGGGGAGCCCACTGCCTAAACTCATTGAAATAGGGCAGGTGGTCTCAAGAGAAAAAATACTCTCTTCCAATTTCAGAGAACTGAAAGCAATTTGGAAAACCCTCAAGGCTTTCAAAATTATTCTCCAGGGCAAGATTGTACAAGACCAAACAGACTATCAAACAGCTTCTGCCTATATCATTCACCAGGGCAGAGTTTAAAGGAGAACTAAAGTCCCAAAACACATTGTCTCAATAGATAGAGCACATTCACAAACACACAACAAGCTGTGTCTCATGTCTCCCTTTGCTGTACATGCTGGGTGATTTATGAAAATAACTTGTGTGTACTAAGGGTCAGCTCCCATTAATTCACCTTATCTGGGAACACCCAGCTAAGTGTGTGCCAGACACTTCACAGGAAACTGCAGTCTTGCTCCTGGAAGCTGACAGCCAATCATGTTACAGCTCAGAGATCCCTCCCTCTGACACAGAACACAGATATCAGTGTTCTGATCAACAATGATAAATTCCTTTGCTTTTCATACAAAAAAGAAAGTAATCTTTGCAGTGTATGTCTTTGCTAGCACGGATGAAAGAAAAAGAACATTTAACATTCAGCAAAAAAAAAAAGTAAGTATGGGGAATGAACCAGCAACCTATCTATTGTGTCTTTCTAAAAAGAAAGCTTTCTAGCTCTATGCCACAAGGGCTAATAAGTAATGGACCAGTACATGTAGAGTCTTTATCTTTTGCCAGACACATAATAAAACAAAAAAAGGGAACATGGGAATCAAACCTTGTCCCAATAGTCTGATTTTTTCCTAACCCAGCACTTTAGCAGAACACGCCACAGGTGAACTCTCAATCAATGCAAGTAAAATCAGTTCACTATTTTGTATTGCTACTGGAAGACTGTCAGAATTCATGTTGGTTGGTAAATAAATAACAGAGCTGTATATATAAAGTTTTTACATATTTTTCTAGAAACATGGAAAAAAACAAAAAAAGCACTAAACTCAGAGTAGACTGTATCAGCAGTAGACTGTTATATTGTTTCATAAGTAAACTAGGGGATTTGAACTTGTGACTTCTTGGTCTGTTTGCTCCTAAACACACAGCATTTACAACTGTGATCACAGGTACATTTATAAACTTTATCTTTCGCTAGAAAGAGATGCTAGAAACTCTGCACATAGAGACAGTGAACCCTGGGTCAGGGGGGGCGTGGCTCTTTGAAGCAAACATGGGCTATGAGTTGTACTGGCAACAACATGGAAGCCTCCTTTGTTACATAATCTATTACTTATATCTACTAAATGCAAATAACTAGAGAAAAATCTTTCAACGTGTAGGTATTCTGGGGAGAAAAAACTTTCACATTAGGATCTGAAAAAATGAAGTTTAGTTCTCCTTTAAGAAGAGTTTAAGTCTCATCCTATTGTCACAAAAAATAAGTCTTTGAGCAGAGGACAAACTTTTAGGACTTCCAGCTCTATATATCAAGGGATCTCGTAACCAGTGGGCAGACAGACTTAGCAGGGAACATCTGATCACCACAAATGGGCCTTGAACCTTCAGACTTTCAAACTAATCTGTCAGGAATGGGGAACCCCACAATAGACTTAATGGCGTCAGCAAGGAATCACAAACTTCCGATATACTTCTCCCTCAACAAGCACACCAAAGCTGCAGGGAGAGATGCCCTATCAGTTCCATGCCATTCAAACTGGCATATATTTTCCCCCCAATACCCCCATACCGAGAGTCCTGAAGAAAATTCGACAAAACAAGTGTACGATTAATCATGATAGCTCCTGCTTGGCCTCGCTGATCCTTGTTGCGAGTCTTCTTCAAATCATCAAACCACCATTAGAGAACTCCCATTGATGCAAGATCTCCTGTTCCAGGGTCCAGTGTTACACCCCAATCCATCCAGCCTGAATCCCAAGGCATGGTGTCTGAAGGGGATATGGATGTTAGAATTAGGTCTTTCCCGTCCGTATCGAGACTCTATTGCAAAGTCTGAAAAAAGTAACCTCATCTATTTATCATTGAATCTGGAAACGATATTCAAATTGGTGCCTAACCAACAAAAGGCCGAATAGACAACCTCATATACTGGGAATTCTAGAGTTTTAGAGCTAGGTTTCAGGAAGGGATTAGCTCCTAGTACCCTTAAAGTGCAAATTAGTGCCTTAGGAGCCTTTATGGTTCAAGTTAGCCAACCAATCTCTCATAAAAGATTCTTTACAGCTACGGGGAAAATAAAACCATACCAAAATAAAACCAAATAAGAAACCATTTCCAAAAGGGACTTGAATCTAGTCCTAAAAAAGCCTTTGCAACCACCTTTGAGCCTTTAGAGGAAATTCCCCTTAAATCTTCTTACTTGGAAAACAGCTATTCTAATTGCTTTATGGTCCACACCTTTCCATTTTAGAACAAGAGGTCTTTTTAACCGCCTTACCTTCACAAGATACGGTAGTGAAGAACAACAACTTCTCTCTAAAGTAGAGTATCAAACGGTGTGTTCTACCTATTTATCTAGAAGTTTTCCATTCAGGAAGAATCAGAAGAGAAGAAAGGTGCGCAGAGCTTCAAAACCACTATAGCAAGATGGTTAAAGCATGCCATTACGGCTTCATATCAAGCAGAAAATGTACACCTCCATATCACATTCAAAGCCCATCCACTAGGGCAGTCGCAATCTCATGGGCCAGCTAGGGGAGGGTCTCTTAGAGCAAATTTGTCGAGCAGCCACCTGGGCCTCTTTTAAAAACCTTTGTAGGCACTACAGACTTAGCTCTTTTCATGAAAGGGAAGCAGCCTTTGGCCGCAGTGTTCTTCGAGCTATGTATATAATTATTCCCTCCCTTACCATTTTTTGTGCACTGCTTTAGTACAAAACCACAGAACAAGAATCCGGCCCGGCAGCCTTACTGCTTTAGTACATCTCTTGGTACTGCTGCCTTTGGGGGTAATAAGGAACATGCGGATTTATACTTACGTAAATTCCTTTTCCTTGAACCCCAAAGGCAGTATTTGTTCCCACTAATACATTTTACTTGCAAGTATACAGGTATTGTTATTTCACTGCTTTAGGACTTACACTGGAAGAAGAGGTGGGGAAGGAGTTCTTTAAAATCTAGGTCATTGGTCCTACCAGTAAAGGGGCGTGTCTATCTCTCTTGGTACCAGCAAACCCAAAATAAGCAAAGAAGCTTTTTCTGCAAATTACAATTACCAATAACAGTAATTACCTTGGCATATATTCAGCATGTTGTTTTGAAAAAATTGGGTCCTTGGTAAGAGATAATCTAGGCCAACACTGAGAGAAATATTAGCTGTAAAAAAAAATTTAAAGATCTTTAAATACACACAACAAACAAACACAATTACAACATGAGCTTACAATGCAAATTCATTGAACTTACAAAGAAAGGTACTCAGTGATTGGTTCAATACTTGAACTTGTACACTCAGCGTGAACACAACTATTGAAAGTTGAAAAAAAATTCAATTAGGCTCCAAAAGTTTTTTTTGTTCTTACTTATAAATGCTGTTTCCAAACACCCAACACATACTTAAAATCTTCTGTGCTACCGGCAGTACATGACCTGAGAATTTTTTTTTTTTATTTCCATAATATTGTTAAAGAAATTCAGAATGGTACCCACCATTCCACCACAAAAAAGGACAAAGAAGATGCTTTGATTAGCGAACAGTATCTGGCTTATTTACTCAAGAGGGCAAATTTTTGCAGTTCAAGTCAATATCGGTTAGCCTGACTTATAAAACTCCATCTTGTGCCAGCTGCACAAATCCTAACATATACAATACATATAGGTACCGTATATGAGTTAGTTGTAAATACACAACTCCATATTGATACAAATATCATACAATACACGTGTATATAAAAAAAAATGAAGAGAGAAACAAAGGGAAAAAAAGGAAAAATGAGATGTTTGTGAGGACTGATTTGCCACAAGGTGCATAGGATTAGGAACCGGAATAGCTTCATCAACCCTCTATTTGGTTTCCCGGGTGAAGAGGACCGGGGCTACCCAGGTCACGTGAGTGAATCTTCCGATACACACAGCAGTGATAACGTGTGGACATGTGATAGGCGGCCAATATTACAATAAGCACCAGAAGTCTCAGGACAGGGTAAGCTGTATTGGAATCTTTAAACTAAATGGTTAAACTTGTGGTTCCGTATGTGGATATTACCAGTTTGGGTGTAGACTTATGCACCCATGACAAACACAAGGTCATATTGACTCTGGTGGAACTCTTACAAATGATGTCCCAGGAGCATATCTTGTTCTACAACTTTGGAATGGTGACTTCCATAAAGCTACTTTAATAAAGCAGGGGGCGCCCTGCTAATTTGTTTCTGTCTCCGTTTTTTTTTTGGGGGGGGGGGTGTTTACCAGCACTTATATACAATCAGGAAGATTCAATAAAAGTTTTATTGTTTAAAATAGTGCTAATTTTGCCCCACCAATCAAGAAACTATGTACATTTGAAAGCTAACATCTGATTGGTTGGGGCAAAATTACAGTAGCACCATTTTAATGATAAGAACTTTTATTGAATGTGTATTATTTATTTGTACCAATATGGAGTTGGAATTTTTCACATAACTCATATACCTATATGTATTGTTTATATTAGGATTTGTAATAAAGGGAATTTAATTTATTGGGTGTGGAAAGTAAGTGAGGCTTATAGGGGATACTGTATTGGGTTTTTCCCTATAGATTTTATTCTTGATTCTGTAGATCCCAAGCATTACCCATTTAAAGGGAATTTAAAAAAAATTTTTGTAAGTTACGCTGTGGTTAACTTTTGGAACGAATTATATTTCCATTGGCTCTTTACAGTATCATAGACAACTAAATCCGAGCGAGAAAGACAAAGTAGAAAAAACCCATAGTTATTATTTAAACAATATCAACCCCTTCAAACAAAAACTTAATTGGTTAAAAAAATATCTCTGAAAGGCATTAGTTATTAGGTTAAATGTACAGTGTAAGTCAATAAGTAAAACTAAATACATATTTAAGGGTAGTCCACCCCTAATAAAAAAAATTAAAAATGTTATTCAGTTACATTTGCTTAAAAGTTTTAATAATGCTCCCGAGTGAGAAATATTCTTACAACCTCCACGATCCACCGCATGGTCCCTGCTACTTCCTGCTAAGGCTGTCAGTCACGGCTGTGAAAGCAATGTCACGGCCAATGGCTTACGGCCATTGACGGACAAGCCTCACTACTGAATGGAAATGGCAACATCAGTGGGGAGGGAGCAAGAAGTTGGTGGAGTGACATTGTAACTTAAGCACTTTAGTTCTTTTTTAAATTCAGGCAGGTATATTTTTACCGTATTCAAACAATACCCTAAACTTATTTGTATACTACTCAACCCCTCCCTCAACCACGAAATGACTTTTCTTATTTCAGACTGGCAACTAATGAGGGAAAGAGATGCTGTGCCCATCTTGCTTTGTTGAACCCCCAGGATGATGATTTGGCAGTTACCCCCTTTAAAGTCAATGTGCATAATCCGCTATCTTGCCTAAAAGCAAATGAGGGGAAGATAAAATAGGGAAGTCATATGTCATTTATACAAAAGCCCTATCAATTATATATAAGATGGAACTCACATTATCAAGCTGTTCACGCCAGTTACCATTAATTGTGGAATTTCCCCCATAGATGGATATCTGGAATCCCTTCCTGGAACAAAGTCTGCAGAGCTTCCTGAGTACGGAACGACACTATCTTCACCCTAAGGCAGCAATAATTCTGTTACATAAAGGCAGAAAGCTTGAAAAGTACATTTCACAGATCATCAGCAGCAATTTAATAATTTAGCTTTAATGTAGAAAAAAATATTTTTTGTACAAAACCAACAGAATAAGTAATTATTACTTCTGCATTCCTTTTGCCGTATTTATACACAGGCGCAGAACTTTGCTGAGAGAAAGCAATAATAGTCTAAAGAAATGAAGTGTTCTGAAGCGGAATTATTTTAAAGTTATTTTGCTTTACTAATTATAATGTCTTTGCCTCTACTTACTCTGTAAGTTGATAGTCCATTTCTGCAAAGCCATTATAGCTTTTCCAGTAATAATCCGGCAGTGGCACCGATGAGATCTGTGACATGAAATAAGGCAACTGCGTTTCCACTCCTAAGGGTTAAGAGATAATGGCTTACATCCTCTATAGGGCTCCTTGATTTGTTAAACAACAACTATTATATTATTAAAATGAAATAGTACTGGGGCGGGAAATAGGATTTATTATTTCTAACCCCTATATAAATTCCTTAAGGGAATTTTTAAAGTACATGAAATCTGTATCTATTATTCACAGGGAGGTGATAAACTAGAGATGTTCGAAACTGTTGAGTTTTGTTCCGTTTTCAGGCCATGGAAGCACCTGAGGAGTCCATGGCTGATTTGGGTAAAACCTCCAGGCCTTGTCTAAATGCATGTATGTATTTGAACACCATCAAGGACAGTTGGCCCAATACATGGACTTCTTTTCTGCCCCCAGCTCTGGTTCCCGTTCCTATACCAGCTCCTGTGCCATCTGGTCCAGCCGACCTTGCACTCGTAGAGTACGCCGCATACCTTCACCCTCCTGTTTTGATTGTTATGCTCAAGCCTGCTGGGGATTCTTAAACCAGTGCTGAGTTCAATTTGAACTACAGCCATCTTACTTTGTCTCTGACTGGGCCAAGGTAGGCTATATCATCTCTTGCTTAAAGGTAACACTCTGGCCTGGCCTCCCCCTATGGGAGAAATAGGATCCCATAGTCAACAATATTACCACCCTTCTTAGATATGTTTCCACAAGGTTTCGATGCTCCCGGGAAGATCTTTAGCTGCACAGAGGTCTACTCCCCTGCATCGACTACCGGGGTCTAAATAAGATTCTATTAAAAATCGGCGGGCAAAAATATTCACCAAACTGGATCTTCGAGGAGCAAACAACCTAATCCGCATACCTTAGGGTGACGAGTGGAAAACAGCTTTTACATTTTTGACGGCCACTACGAATGTCTTGTTATGCCCTTCTGCCTGTAATGCTCCAGCAGTCTTCCAAGAATTTGTGAATGACATATTCCGAGATCTGTTCGGTATTTCAGTAGTTGTATATCTTGATGACATCTTAATTTTCTCACAGGATTTACCCTCACATTATCCTCATGTAAAACAGTGTTACTGCGATAAAGAGAAAATAACTATATCCAAGCTGGAAAAGTATCTTTTTGAACTTTCTCAAGTAACCTTTCTTGGCTTTATTGTCTCTGCCCAAGAATTCCAAAAGGATCCTGCTAAAGTTTTGGCCATAGGATTGGTCTCTGATAATGGGAACCAAAGCCATTCAAAGATTCATCGGCTTTGCCAACTATTATAGACTGTTCATCAAAGGTTCCTCTTCAATAATTTCTCCTATTCTAGCCCTCATCAGGAAGGGTGATGGCCTAATTCATGGTATCCTGCAGGCCTTGATGCTTTCAAACAACTCAAAGATGCCTCTACCTATGCACCGTTATAGTTCATCCGGTTCCCAGCTTTCCTTTTACATTAAAATTGATGCCTCCGACTTGTGGGTGCGGGATACGTCCTTTCTTAAAGACAAGGCATCAAACGGAAAATCCATCCTTGTGCTAATTTTTCTAAAAGTTCCTGCCCAACAAACAGAACTATGATGTAGGTTATCGGGAACTACTAGCTATCAAGTTGGCTCTCGAGTAGTGGTGCCAGTTATTAGAAGGTACCCTTTACCTATACTCTCCTTACCGATCATAAAAAACTTGAATACATCCAAAACCTCAAAAGGTTAAATCCTCACCAAGCATGTTGGTCCCTATTCTTTTCCGGTTCAACTTTGTTAACACTTACAGACCTGGTTCCAAAATAAAAAAGCCAATGCCCTTTCCAGATTATTTGTTCCAATGGTCCATTGGAAAGGTTTTGGTCCAGAAGAGAGAGCCTGGATTAAACATTCGGACCTGCATGCTCTTTGTGTGGTCGAGGCTTTTTAGATAAACCTGGTCTGTTGGGTCCGGTGTCCCCACCCCCCCTGTAGAGGTGGGGGGGTACTGTCACAAACTTACCTTCTGCTCCGTTCCCCCGCCGCTCTGCACTTTCAGGTAGGTGGTGTCAGTGATGTCATGACTTCCCGACGCTGGTGTGCCAAACGGTGCGAAAATTAGGGATGTACTTGGGTTCTAATAGAACCCAGTTTCGAATCGAATCCGGCGGTTTCGAGAAGTCCCGACGAAACTTTCGGAACTCCCGGATTTTTCGAAACTCGAATTTCTGAGTTTTCGTTTTATCGAAAATTCGATAATTATCGAAATCGAAAGTAGATGATTATCGAAATCGAAAGTAGATGATTATCGAAATCGAAGTAGATGATTTCGGTAACCTGAATGTATGTGCCAATTTGGCCAACCCTCGAATGTACAAGCTGATTTCGGTAACCCTCGAATTTGCGATATCGGTAACCCTCGAAGTAATGTTCGATTTCGGTAACCCTCGAAAATAGCCCGCGAAAGCTCGAAAACAGCCCGATTGTGAGGAAAGATAGATTTTAAATGAATTTTAATTATATTACGGGTTCCCCAGACCATCCCAGGTCCCTGTGTTATTACAGTATCTACTATTATTATTTCACCCTTCAAATTGATAGAAACTTTCGAATTTTTTTCTCCCATAGACTTCTTGGGTCCGTATTCGAATCGGGACGAAACTCATCAGTTTCAACATCTTAGCGAAGATTCAAGGTCCTTTTCACTACCACTAGCTTGACTACCTTGCTACTAACCTCTCCTGTATCCAATGATTTCCTTACCTGTTCCAGTGAAGTTACTTACCTTGCCAGTTCCAGTGAAGTACTTACCTTGCCTGTTCCAGTACCTTTTATCCAGCTTACAATTCTTAGCAGCATCTTGGTATCCAGCATACATTTCCTAGCAGATCTTGGTATCCAGCATACAGTTCCCAGCAGCACCTTGGTATCCTGCCTACAGTTCCCACCACAGCCTCTTCTGCTCCAGAATCCAAACCTTCAGCCTTTGGTCTTCTCCAGAAAGCGTACCGTGAGTACCCCGGCCATCTGGCCACATTTGTTACACTGGCTTTCTCAATTCTGAAGACTTGGACAATACATATTGCCAACAGATTTTGTACAGGTCATTCTGTATTGAGAAACCCAGTCAGATAGCGAAACATCTTCAAGAAATAAACGTAAAGTCCAGTTGATCTAACTGAAACAACAGATATGTTTATATAAAATTACCACCAAGTTACTACATGTAACAATGTACAACATAACATACAATATGCTCACCACAAATATGACATCTGTAGATATAATAAATACATTTTGCATTGTAGCTGCGCTATTTATTCCAGTGCAGTGGCTTTCTTTACATTCTACATGTGGTTTGTGAACTATGTATGCTTGTGAAGATTCACCAAGGTCATGGTTATCTGTTGTATTCAGTTAGATCAACTGTTCTGAATTGAGAAAGCCAGTCGAATAATTTCAAGAACTAACTGAATACAATACAATGGGATGTTGTTACATGTAGTAACAAGTCTTTATGGTGATTTTGATACATACATGGGAGGCAGGTGTTTTCCAGGTGTGGGATTACTGTTTATTTAACATATAACTAGTCATCCTTAAGACAACCCATGGGCAGAAACATGACAACGTTTATATATATAATTCAATAACAGGTAAGTTTCAATAAAAGTTAGTTTATCTGCACTTGTGAGTGCCTTTTAGTGTGTATTATATATATATATATATATATATATATATTATATTATAATATATATATATATATATATATATATATATATATCATCAGTCATTAATGTTTGTGAAGAATTTTTGGATACTTGTTTTACAAATAGCATGCTAGCTGTCACATGTATAGCAGAACAAGCTTGCGTCATTTAACTAATTTTGAGTAAGATCAGCCCTGCCTGGTCCTACTATAGGTGATTGTATTTAATGCATAAGTAGGAGTTGTCATGCTGTTTTTTATACAGACGATTTTAAAAATTTAAAACACATTTGCAATTGGTACATGTTATCAAGCCATGTTCATGCTTAGGAAATTTGAATGAAATTTTGTACAGAATTATAATAATGATATTTTATATTAGTAGTAGTAGTATTATGTATTATTATTATTATTATTATTATTATTATTATTATGGATTTATATAGCACCAACAATCTTCTGTGGTGCTTTACAACACCTAGTCATACATTTATACAGGGTAATAATATTATACAAAGTAATACCATATATACTCGAGTATAAACCAAGGTTTTCAGGCTTTCAGATAAAAATAAGGTACCTCGGTTTATACTTAAGTATATACGGTACATTATATAAGTACACAGAGTGATGAGTTACTTACAGCAATACTGTGATACAATAAGAAAGAGCATTATTTAGTAGCCTTAAAATGTAATCATGTCGCACTGGTAAATTTGGGGGTTTGCTAAACTACCAGAAAAATAAAAACTTGCTGTAAACACACCCGAAGAAAATGAGAGGTAAATTGAATGGAATATCAATGATTTTTATGCTTGAAAACTATGGATGGATACTTTTTTTTACTATAAGAGTACTGGACCACAGTGATTAATTAATAGATGTTGCTCACCATAATTTAAAGCTCTCTGGTTTAGTTGGACTTTGATCCCAGGTTCTTCTGCATAGCATGGAAAAACAGGCAGAGAAGAATGCTAAAGGTAGCAAGGAAAGTCATCTAGATCTTCTTTTAAGAAGCTATTGAAAAATATAAATGATCATGTCAGTAGATATTAGTTTATTGTGAGTACTATTTTTTCTGTACTCAAAAGACACACTTTGCAAGATGTGGATGTACGAACAAGTAAAATAGTAAAATCTAAACAGATACATGAGTGTGATATTTTATAATGGGAGCTGCAGTGGTATATATGCTTATAAAAATCACTCAGCTATGTCACTGTGACTCATTTCTTATATTTCTTATATCCCACTGCTCCTCCCATTCCAGTGTCTGACTGAATATATAAGGCATAATGCGCCCTTACAGTGTAATTATAAGGATATTACGCCACCTTGAAGTTCCCTGTCTTGTATAAAAGCACTTGTGCTTTATGGTCAGGGAAATACCTCGGTGGCATAATATCCTTATAATTACATTGTAATGGGCGCATTATCCCTTATATATAGCCCTGCGGGAAGGGTGCTCTAAACCAAATGGAAATTTGCCTCCTTACAGATAGTACTCCTGCTTTTTTTTTAACTTAATGTCCAATCTTTCATATTTGTAAAAAGTTCATTCAATTGTAAGAATAATAAATTTGGTAGAATAAATAAGCAATGATCAAGGAGATGTATATGTAACTGTACGGTACTAATATTCTGGTAAATAGTCTATTAAACAGGTAAAGTTTAATTTGAATCACCTCAAATTAATGGTTAAATCGAAAGCACTTCTGTGTCACAGTGGATAAACCTCTTCTCTTGGCATGGAATTAGAGAAGACTTTTTCTGGTTTATTAACCAACCTAAGTCCTTCATGGTTTTTATTGTTGTTGATATACTTCTTCCCAGCTCCTCCTCTAAATGGCCTTTTATCATCCAGTCGTCCAGATATGGAATCACTTCCACACCTAGAGATCTTAGGTAGGCTGCCACCACTACCATTATCTTAGTAAACACCCTTGGTGCGGAGGAAATACCAAAAGGGAGTGCTGCAAATTGAAAGTGTTGAATTTCTACTTGTACCGCAATTCATAAAAATCTTTGGTGAATGGGACGTATGGGGACATGCAGATAGGCTTCCTTTAAATCGAAAGTTGCCATAAAGTCTCCATACGCCCCATTCACCAAAGATTTTTATGAATTGCGGTACAAGTAGAAATTCAACACTTTCAATTTGCAGCACTCCCTTTTGGTATTTCCTCCGCACCAAGGGTGTTTACTAAGATAATGGTAGTGGTGGCAGCCTACAAGATCTCTAGGTGTGGAAGTGATTCCATATCGGACGACTGGATGATAAAAGGCCATTAGAGGAGGAGCTGGGAAGAAGTATATCACAACAATAAAAACCATGAAGGACTTAGGTTGGTTAATAAACCTGAAAAAGTCTTCTCTAATTCCATGCCAGAGAGAGAGGTTTTTGGGCTTCATCTTCAACACAAAAACCAACAAGATTTATCTTCCAGAGGATCGATGGAAGAAAATCATAACAAAAGTTTCCCGCATGAAATCTTCAAAGACAGTGTCACTAAGGAACATAATGGAAATCCTAGGACTCTTTTCTGCAGCAATAGAGGGAGTTCCATGGGGCAGGGCCCATATGCGAAGTTACAATATTGTTTTCACACAATGGGAACAAACCAAATCATTCGAATTCCCAACCAGATCTCCATTCCTGGATTGGTGGCTAACCAAGAGGAACCTCGAAAAAGGAGCAAATTATAACTCCCACCCCTATCTATAATTCTCACCACAGACGCCAGCCTGTGGGGTTGGGGAGCCCCTGCCTAAACTCATTGAAATAGGGCAGGTGGTCTCAAGAAGAAAAAATACTCTCTTCCAATTCAGAGAACTGAAAGCAATTTGGAAAACCCTCAAGGCTTTCAAAATTATTCTCCAGGGCAAGATTGTACAAGACCAAACAGACAATCAAACAGCTTCTGCCATATCATTCACCAGGGCAGAGTTTAAGGAGAACTAAAGTCCCAAAACAACATTTTCTCAATAGATAGAGCACATTCACAAACACACAACAAGCTGTGTCTCATGTCTCCCTTTGCTGTGCATGCTGGGTGATTTATGAAAATAACTGTGTGTACTAAGGGTCAGCTCCATAATTCACCTATCTGGGAACACCCAGCTAAGTGTGGTGCCAGGCACTCACAGGAAACTGCAGTCGCTTCCTGGAAGCTGACAGCCAATCATATTACAGCTCAGAGATCCCTCCTCTGACACAGAACACAGATATCAGTCAGTTTTTTTTCATAATCTGTCTAACAATGATAAATTCCTTTGCTTTTCATACAAAAAAGAAAAGTAATCTTTGCAGTGTATGTCTTTGCTAGCACGGATGAAAGAAAAGAACATTTAACATTCAGCAAAAAATAAAAGTAAGTATGGGGAATTGAACCAGCAACCTTCTATACTGTGTCTTTCTAAAAAGAAAGCTTTCTAGCTCTATGCCACAAGGGCTAATAAGTAATGGACCAGTACATGCAGAGTCTTTATCTTTTGCCAGACACATATAAAAACAAAAAAAGGGAACATGGGAATCAAACCTGTGTCCCAATAGTCTGATTTTTTCCTAACCCAGCACTTTAGCAGAACACGCCACAGGTGAACTCTCAATCAATGCAAGTAAAATAGTTCACTATTTTGTATTGCTACTGGAAGACTGTCAGAATTCATGTTGGTTGGTAAATAAATAACAGAGCTGCTATATATAAAGTTTACATATTTTCTAGAAACATAGGAAAAAAACAAAAAAAGTACTAAACTCAGGCAGTGAGGACTGTTATATTGTTTCATAAGTAAACTAGGGGATTTGAACTGTGACTTCTTGGTCTGTTTGCTCCTAAACACACAGCATTACAACTGTGATCACAGGTACATTTATAAACTTTATCTTTCGCTAGAAAGAGATGCTAGAAACTCTGCACATAGAGACAGTGAAACCTTGGGTCAGGGGGCGTGGCTCTTTGAAGCAAAATGGGCTATGGTTGTACTGGCAACAACATGGAAGCCTCCTTTGTTACATAATCTATTACTTATATCTACTAAATGCAAATAACTAGAGAAAAATCTTTCAACGTGTACGTATTTGGGGAGAAAAAACTTTCACATTAGGATCTGAAAAAACGAGTTTAGTTCTCCTTAAAGAGAGTTTAAGTCTCATCCTATTGTCACAAAAAATAAGTCTTTGAGCAGAGGACAAACTTTTAGGACTTCCAGCTCTATATATCAAGGATCTCGTAACCAGTGGGCAGACAGACTTAGCAGGGAAACATCTGGATCACAACAAAGGGCCTTGAACCTTCAGACTTTCAAACTAATCTGTCAGGAATGGGGAACCCCACAATAGACTTAATGGCGTCAGCAAGGAATCACAAAATTCCGATATACTTCTCCCTCAACAAGCACACCAAAGCTGCAGGGAGAGATGCCCTATCAGTTCCATGGCCATTCAAACTGGCATATATTTTCCCCCCAATACCCCTAATACCGAGAGTCCTGAAGAAAAATCGACAAAACAAGTGTACGATTAATCATGATAGCTCCTGCTTGGCCTCGCTGATCCTGGTTTGCGAGTCTTCTTCAATTATCAATCAAACCACCATTAGAACTTCCATTGATGCAAGATCTCCTGTTCCAGGGTCCAGTGTTACACCCCAATCCATCCAGCCTGAATCTCAAGGCATGGTGTCTGAAGGGGATATGGTGTTAGAATTAGGTCTTTCCCGTCCGTATCGAGGACTCTATTGCAAAGTCTGAAAAAAGTAACCTCATCTATTTATCATTGAATCTGGAAACGATATTCAAATTGGTGCCTAACCAACAAAAGGCCGAATAGACAACCTCATATACTGTGAATTCTAGAGTTTTAGAGCTAGGTTTCAGGAAGGATTAGCTCCTAGTACCCTTAAAGTGCAATTAGTGCCTTAGGAGCCTTTATGGTTCAAGTCTAGCCAACCAATCTCTCATAAAAGATTCTTTTCAGCTGGGGAAAATAAAACCATACCAAAAAAAACCAAATAAGAAACCATTTCCCAAACTGGGACTTGAATCTAGTCCTAAAAAAGCCTTTGCAACCAACCTTTGAGCCTTTAGAGGAAATTCCCTAAATCTTCTTACTTGGAAAACAGCTATTCTAATTGCTTTATGGTCCACACCTTTCCATTTAGAACAAGAGGTTTTAACCGCCTTAATCCTCAAAAGATACGGTAGTGAAGAACAACAACTTCTTCTAAAGTAGACGTCAAACGGTGTGTTCCACCTATTTATCTAGAAGTTTTCATTCAGGAAGACTCAGAAGAGAAGAAAGGTGCCAGAGCTTCAAAACCTACTAAGCAAGATGGTTAAAGCATGCCATTACGGCTTCACTATCAAGCAGAAATGTACCACTCCATATCACATCAAAGCCCATTCACTAGGGCAGTCGCAATCTCATGGGGCAGCTAGGGCAGGGGTCTCCTTAGAGCAAATTTGTCGAGCAGCCACCTGGGCCTCTTTAAACAACTTTGTGAGGCAATACAGACTTAGCTCTTTTCATGAAAGGGAAGCAGCCTTTGGCCGCAGAGTGTTCTTCGAGCTATGTTATAATTATTCCCTCCCTTACCATTTTTTGTGCACTGCTTTAGTACAAACCACAGAACAAGAATCGGCCAGGCAGCCTTACTGTTTAGTACATTTTGGTACTGCTGCTTTGGGGGGGTAATAGGAAAGCGGATATCCTCGAAAAGAGTTGAAAATCCTTTTAAAAGACTTCCTTTCTTGAGGTAAAGACGGGATTCTTTCTTCTCCCTTTTTCCCTATGAGGTCTTCAAGACCAGACCCGAACAAGAGACCACCTTCAAATGCCATGGAACATAATCTGTTTTTTGACGCATTGTCTGTCGTCCAAGATTTTAGCCATATGGCTCTTTGGGCCACTGCCGAAGTGGCTGCTGCTCTGAGGGAAACTTATATAGATAGAGTAGAATCACATAGAAAGTCATGTAGCAAGGGAAGGTCTTTTATTTTATGATCTCTAGAAACTCCTCTTTTTAGACTAGCCTGTAAATCAGTTAGCCACATTCTTAAAGCTTTAGCTACCGAAGCGGTAAAGACGGGATTCTTTCTCTTCTCCTTTTTCCCTATGAGGTCTTCAAGACCAGACCCGAACAAGAGACCACCTTCAAATGCCATGGAACATAATCTGTTTTTTGACGCATTGTCTGTCGTCCAAGATTTTAGCCATATGGCTCTTTGGGCCACACCGAAGTGGCTGCTGCTCTGGGGGAAACTTATATAGATAGAGTAGAATCACATAGAAAGCATGTAGCAAGGAAGGTCTTTTATTATATGATCTCTAGAAACTCCTCTTTTTAGACTAGCCTGTAAATCAGTTAGCCACATTCTTAAAGCTTTAGCTACCGAAGCAGAGGCGATGGCTGATTTTATGGCTGCGCCAGAGGAAAGGAATTCTTTCCTCAGAGCACTGTCTGTCTTTTGATCCATGGGATCCTTTAGACAGGAACCATCATCCATTGGAAAGTGGTGCGTTTGACCGTTTGTGCTAATCAGAAATCTATTTTAGGGGTTGCTTCCCAGAATTTTGAATCCTCTGGTTTAAAAGGAAAGGCTAGTGAACCGCCTTGGAAGATACATTTTTTTAGCAGGACAACTCCATTCCCCTGAGATACATTCTTTTATAGCATCATGAACTGGAATGGTGGTCTTCTTCTTAACTGCTCCTGAGAAAAATTTGGAAATTTTCCTAGGAGGACCTTGAGGATCGTCAGTTTCTAGGATTCTCTCACGGCTTTTAGAAAGGGCTCCAGATCCTGCAAAGGAAAGAATTCATCCTCTGTGATCTCTCCCTCTTCTGAAAGCGAGAACTCTTCCTTGTTTGCTTCGCTCTTTTGATCCTCATCAATAGCTATAATGGAGCCTTCAGGACTACCAGGATCAGATTCTGCCAGTTCAGGAGATTATCTCTGCTTGTTGGAGTGTTGCTTGCTTTAAAGGAGGACATAACATCCTTGAAGAAATCAAAAAAATAAGCAAATCTGGATCTTTGGAAGAATTGGGTTGAGACTTAATTTTCCTTGACAATTGGTACACAGGTATATATTGTAATCCTTGGCCAATTTGTTTGTCACAGCCAGGACAGATTTTACTTTTTGTCTTTGGGTTTAGCAGGGAAACAGGTGCAGATAACTCCACATGCTCCTCAGAGGCACTCATTATCTATGGAAAGAAATAAGGCTATGCCATAAGTATGCCATAATTCAATAGCCCCTTCCTCTAATATTATTATGTTAGAAGGACAAGGGGAAAAACAGAAGAAATCTTACCAGACTGGGCAGGGGCTGAAGCAGCCTAGCACAGCAGCACAGTACCGTTCCACTGGCAAGGGAAGCAGCGTGGGACTCTGTCCACGACAATTGTGGTCCCCAGAGAGAGTGAAGTCTCTGCTTTGCTGCCAGTCCTCCCCTTTAGGTTTAGATCCTGATACTATACTAGGTCTGTCCTACTAGTAGGACATAAAACACTGAGGGAGATGTGGGGGAGGAGTTCTTTTAAAATCTAGGTCATGGGTTCTACCAGTAAAGGGGCGTGTCTATCTCTCTTTGTACTGCTGCCTTTGGGGTGGTGAGGAAAAGTAGTTTCTTTCTTTGAGGAGTAAAAATCATCTTCCGGTGCTTGTAGAAGCAGAACAAAATTGCTCAAACATATATCTTAATATATCCTAGAAGTGCAATGCAATGTCTTCACTATACATTTTTCCTGTTTGAAACATACAGGGCTATAGGACAGAAGCAAATCTTCCTATTGCGGGAATGGATTTTGAAAATTTACCAAACACTATGATCAAATTTGTATATCAGAATCTTCAATGAACAGTGCAAGCAGTTCTTTTTTGTCACCCAGATATTTACAGGACTTTTCTCAGATTACATGGTAAGCAGGGTTATAGACAAATTCTGAATTCTTACCTATAGTTCTATAGCTATTTATTATTATTATTGCTTATCTATTTAATTTACTCTACAGACTTTCATAAATTTAACAACATGGACCTGGGTGCTTTCCTACCAAATGTAAGTGGAAGCCACTAAGACTGATTAAAATTCATTAACAATAATTAAGATTTTTCCCTTTCTATGCTCAGATTTCAAAGCTGTTCTCAGAACCACAACCAATAAAAATTCAGATATATGATTTATCAGCGCCAACGTTCTACCTGAAAAAGGATAATCTAACTGTAGCATTGCTGGACTCCTTTATACGTATGTTTCACCTTCAAACACAACAAGGCAAATTCTTTTTACATCCTCTGTAGTGAGTATGTTATTTATAAACAGCAGTAAAGTTTAGGGCGTGGAGCACATGGGACGAAATTTTGACCCGATTGACCAGCTGTCGATATTTTGGCCAATCCAAATGGTATAAAATTAGATCAGACTTGTCAGTAAATATTGACCAATCATGCAGTTTCATGGGCCTCACAACGGTCACAAGGAATGACAGTTCATGATTTTTTTTGACCCATAGACTACCACATTTATTGATAATATCTGTCGGTTCGAAAATAAACCTGGTGCACTGGGCCTAACATTTTAATGTGATCAGAAAGTAATATTTTACTCTGAGACCATTTCAAAGCATATCAAATTCTTGTAAATATTAGAATATTTTATTCAGGATTTTAAAGAGCATGTCCAGACCCAAAATTTTATTTTGTAAATAAGTACAGAAACTACCAAACCATAACAGTAATACTCACACTGCCAATAAATGAGGCAGTTATTCTGCTTGATCTCTGCCACATCTAAACACTCTACTGGTGTCTCTACTGGTTAGACCTGTCACGTAATTTCATGGCCAAGGATAGAGGGTCTATCCTGAAGTTTCTCCATGAGCACAGTGAAGCTCAGCTGAGCATGCACAAAGCTCTCTGGGCTTTCAATGCACTCAGTGAAGCTGGAAGATCTTGTGCAGGGATAAGGCAGATCAACTTAGTACCTTCCTTCTGGGAAGTGTGAGTATTACGATTTTAGGGGTTGGGTGTTTTCTCTCTCTCTCTCTTTTGCAGTGTACTTCTTAGCTAGCATAGATGTAAAAAATCGAATATCCACCATTTTAGTGAAAATGAAAGTAAGGCTGAAGCCACACTATGCTTGATGCAATACTTGCGAAATGCGTGCGGATTAGTGCGTGTTTTACACGTGTTACCATCCCCTTTTTCTCTGCGATCCATGAAATTTTGCACATTTAATCTGCATGCACATGCACACCAACGCTCTTTAAAGACTAACAGGTTTATTCAATAAAAGTTCTTACTTTTAAAATGGTGCTAATTTTGCCCCAGATGTCAGCTTTCAAATGTGAAATAAGTTCTGATTGTTTGGGGCAAAATTAGCACCATTTTAAACGATAAGAACTTTTATTGAATCTCCCTGTAAATGGGCTGTGAGTTGTACTGGCAAAAAAATGAAAGCCTTCTTAGTTACATAATCTACTTCTCACTAGAGATGGCCGGTTCGCGGACCCGGACCCGGATCCGCCGCGGATTTCTCCCGTCCGCGAACGGCGGATTATTCCGGACTTTCCGACTTCCGAACTTCCGAACTGCGGATTTTTTTTTTTTTTTACGAAAATTTTCGAAAATACGAGTATCTCCGTAATTACGAGGATCTACGATACTTGCGGGATACGGAAAAACCAAAGATCCTCGTAATTACGAGGATTCGCGTAATTACGAGGATTCACGTAATTACGTATTCTCGTAATTACGAGAATACTCGTAAAAACGAGTAATTCGTGTAAATTTTCAAGACGGAGCAAGCCACATGATCCAAATTAGCCAATGGCAGCTATCATAGTTACAGAAAGCCTCGTTTTTTTACGGAAATCTTCGTTTTTACGGGAATCCTCGTATTTTCGAAAAATACCGTTTTTTTAAAGTCACGCTAGCGGACTGTACTTTTTAGGTATTGTTGGCATTTATACATGCTTCTAAGGCCATTACCCAGGTCCCTGAGTGGTTAAGTGTACGTTACCAAGGCTATTTAGACCACTTTAATGGGATTTTGCCGAACTTAATTTTAATAAATACGTTTTAACGGGTCCGCTCACGGATTTTCGAATTTTCGGATTTTTTCGAAAATCCGCGGATCCTCGCGCGGACCTGATTTTTCGAAGTTCGGACATCTCTACTTCTCACATCTACAAAATACTGTTACAATGCATACATTATAGAGAGAAAAATCGTTTATATTAGGATTTTAAAATTAAAAAGGTTTACTTCTACTTTAAATCTGATTATTCTATTAACTTTTTAATTTGTCCCCCCATTATTTAGAGATAACAATATATATTCAATATTAACCTAGAATTTCAGCATCAGTTCCAACCTTTCCTCATCAGAATTAAATAAAGAAAATGGAATTAATATTACTGGATCTGTTTTCTAAATAGGTAAATGTTCTTGTCTCTACCTTTGACATAATATTGTGGGTCCAGAAATGCTAATGGTGTTTTAATTATCTACACAGATTTGTGCTGCAAATAAACAAAAATCTTATTTCCACACTACATCCAAGGTAAAAAGTAAACATACTCTTAGCTAAAGAGCATATATAACCAGAATAAAAACCCCTTAACCAAAATTATTTCTTTATTCCTCTTTTCATAATATTACAATCAATTACATTTTTAGGACTACAAACGAGAAAAGGAGTCCAGGATCTTCTAGGGAATACATTTAGAACATTTTTAAACGGTAACTAAAAAACTTGTCAGCTATATCATTTTATTTTTCAGTATGCTTAAAGTTATTTCTTAATTAAGTTCTCATCCTTTTGCTTTGTTTATGGTAGAAAATTAAAATCCGGAATATTAGTTCCACTCCATATCCTGACAAAGGTCTCCATAACATAAAAAAGGTGAGATAAATTTAATTCAATGGGGACTGGTGAGATCCAATGTTTAAATTTGATAAAATGTTATTAAAATTAAAAGGATAACTGGATAACTGTGGCCTCCATACAAGTGGCCTTTAATAAAAGAGCATATTCCTATCTTTAAAGGGTATCTTCACCCCAAACCAGAAATTTATATAAGGTAAAGCACCCCACCAACCCTAAACGCTATGTTCAAAAAGCCTAAATCACCCGAGTTTATTTACCAGCCTTCTTTCCCTCGGTCACACACTTTTCTGCTGCTTCATCCTGCATGGAATGTTTGTGATTGGCAGAAGAGAAGGTAGGTTTTTTTTAACACTACACAGTGGGGCCAACAGTTGTGGACAAATTTTAGTTGTTGGGGGTGGAGATGCCCTTTAAAATGACTCCCGGGTCATTTTTTCTATCTGTAGTGTATCCAAAGTTATAGCAGTATAAATTGGTTATGGCATAGGAAACTGCAAATATCAGAAAGGTTGTTTTTAGTATTATTATAGCAGTTAGGGGTGGCCAACCCTAAGGATTATTGTATTAAAACTTGTTTTCAAGTGGATGCCTTTAAATAATATATCATGTGCCTCAGTCACAGAATTAGACAGACAGGACAGACAAGAAACATAATTTTTCAAGCATATAACTTAAGATCCGAAGAGCTAGAGACTAGGCTGTTTGAAAGAGAGATCTTTTAAGACTTAGTAAACACCATGGGATCCTTTGTCCCGATTGACCATTCGGCTGGGGTGGCGCAAAAGCAGCTCCAGCCAACAGTTCGCCACAATTGAGCGTGCAATCCATAGAGAGCTGCACTATGAACATGACCCATAACATTGCATGGTGTGACCAGCCTTAAAGAGTAACTAAGTCTCAACAAAATTGCCCCAATAGTAAGAGCACATTCATAAAGATACAAAAATCTGTGTGTCCTCACTCCCTTTGATGAGGATGTTGGGTGATTTAGAAAAATAACCTGGGGGACTAAACGTCAGCTCCCATAATTCACCCAGCAAAGTGTATGCGTACACTTCACAGGAAGCTTCAGCTTTGCTTCCTGGAAGCTAACACAACAATTATTTTACAGCTCAGAGATCATCCCTCCTTCTGACACAGATTTAAGTGCAGTTTGTGTAAACACATTACCAATGCTCCTGTCCCTAAAAATTTTAAATCCTTTGCTTTTCATACAAAAAGAAAAGCAATCTTATTTCTTTGCTTAGCATGGCTGTAAGAAACAGAATATTAATGTTTCATTAAAAATAAAAGCTAAGGGGCATATTAATAAACTTCGTTAAGTTTTCACGGCCGTTTTCCCTGACATTAACGCATAAATCGCGTTTAACGAGATTTCTAAATGTCCGAAAACGGCCGCGTAAAGTTAACGAAGGTAACCCTTTGCGGCGATACTTACCTGTTACTGCCGCTTCTCTTTATAAAGCGGCGGTATGTGTTTCGCACTGCTAGTATTGGCTGTTTTACTTTGCCAACCTTAATTTGCCGTGTCTCCCTGGGGGTGTCGCCCAGGGAGACACGCCCACCCCGCCACAACCCCCCGCGGCGGCAGAGACCACCCACCGGAACAGGAGGCTAGGAGGGGCTGCCGGGAAGGGTCCGCAAGCAGGTTGGTCGCGACCCCCCGCCGTGCACCCCTCCCAGAAACCCCTCCAAGGCCCCCGCCCCGGCCGCTCCCGGGAGGGGAAGGGAGGGAGCCGCTGGGAGGGGTGGAGGCACCCTCCAGCGGGGCCCTGAGAAGGGCCTTTTGGGGCTTAAGGGGTCCGGCAGCGTGAACGACCGGGACCCCCTCCGGCCCTATCAGGGCCTGTTGCGGAACTTACAAGTGCCTTGGCGGGGTCACCCCCATGTGCAGCTTTAAAGAGCCCTTGGGTGGCGTCTTCTTTCTTCCAGTCCCAGCGACACCAGCTCCGCTGAGGTCGCCGACCCCGGAGGTACCCGGCGTGGGGTGCCGGCGACCTCAACGAGGCCGATGTTGCCGGCGTCTTGATCCGATGCGACGTCTTCGGGCTGGCGACACCAACCCCACTCAGGTCGCCGATTGCCAGGCAGACTCACTGCGCTTGCCAGTGAGCCCGCTGGCAACCGCTGGCCTCAGCGGAAACCGATGTTACCAGCCGCTTCTTTCTCTCTATCAGCCATCTACTGCGATGGATCTGAGTTCCGCAGAGGAGTCAAGAAAGGAAGTCTTTTAAAAGGATTTTCAACTCTTTTCGAGGATCATCTAGAGGTCGAGGTTTTCAATTTGGAAGAAACAGATATCAAAATTTCAATAGAGCCAAAAAAGAGAGAGGGAAAGGTCGATTCCTCAATTCTAGACCATTCTCCCAATGACGCCAGACCTGTTGGAGGCCGCTTGTCCCTTTTCCTAGAAAACTGGAAGAAAATATCATCAGTGTGTCCTAGAAATATAAGTTAGGTTATTCTCTGGAACTGCTTCAACATCCTCCTCATCTATTTGTCACATCAAAACTCCCATCTTCAAGAGAAAAAGAAATCAATTCTCACCCAGGAACTTCACAATTTCTTAGAAAAGAAAATTATATTACGTGTACCTCAGAAAGAGGAAGGGAAGGGAGTTTATTCAAAAATCTTCTTGACACCAAAGGCTTCAGGTCAGTTCAGGCTTATAATAGATCTCAGATTTTTAAACCAATTCATAAAGAAATTCCACTTCAGAGAAACAGTAAGATCAGTCATCAACAACATCATGCCAGTAGACTTTATGGCAACTTTCGATTTAAAGGAAGCCTATCTGCATGTCCACAAACTTTTTGCCTCACTATATGTTTACAAAATCAATGTCCAAAGAGCGGGACAGGGAAACGGATCAGCAGTGGCATACATGCACAGAACAGCCCTGGCGCGAATGCGCATTACCAGCCATTACAGACATGAGGAAATCAATTACCAAAGTAATAGCGGCGGGCGCGCTCGGGCAGCCAGCGCGCACACGCATTATGCAAAACAAAAAAAGAGGCGCGAACAAAATGGAATAAACCAAAATTAACAAACAGGGTAAACATTAAAGCCTGATAAAACTAAAAACAAATATCTTTCTGACTAAATTAATATTAACATTTGAACAATTGAATGTTTAGAACATATCTAAGATAAAGATTTTAAATAGTTTAAAATGTTTAACATGCTTTTTTAATGTTAATGTTCCAAATTGGGGAAAAAAAAGGTTTAAATAAATTCTTTTCACCACGCTTATTATCACTGTAACTATTTAAAATAAAAATTGTGTATTATCAGAAATATTCGCCCCTTACAGGTAATATAGCCTATTTAGGACACCTCGGAGTTCCCTGACCTGTATAAAAGGAACTCGGCCTACAGCCTCGTGTTTATATGGTCAGGAAACAACTCTGGTGGCATATATTAGCCTTATATACACTGTAGGGGCGCGATCTATCCCTTATATATATTATAGTGTGGATAAATGTCATTTAAAGAAAAACTCGTACATATAAGATGATGCCAAGTTCAAAATGGACAAAATGGCTCTAGCCGCGCTCCAACTCCACAAAGCCACACCCACTCCATATTTTTCTGCCAACGGAGACGCTATGGGCACCGATATAGGCCCAACAAAGTTTGGCTCTTCAGGTGGCAAAAAAACCCTAGAAGCACAACTGATGGGAGGGTATGTATGGAACACAGGTTGTAATTTTCGATCATATTGAAGAATCAATTCTTCCTCATTCAGTTCTACTGGATAAAGTATGAGGGGGAAGATAAAGCAAGCTCTGCAAGCAGTTGATTTCACGTGTGTTGTCCATAACTCTTTATTGTATGTCTATTCATATCTCTAAGTTAAACACTACAAATGTATTTAAATTACATCTGTAATGGTGTATTATAGGGCCTATATAATATCCCTTATTACAGAGGGGCAAATAATGTTTGGGTTTGGACAACTATATCAAGTACCAGTTCAGTGGCACAAACACACCACAAGTTTAACTAACAAGCTACACGGTTCAAATTGCAGTCAGGGAAATCATTGCACTTCTATAATAAACTAAAGACATACACCCTGATTATTATTAAACAGGGTCACGTGACCCCCCCACCCCCCCCCAAAAAAAAAACCCCCTTTTCCCCCTAACACACACACCACACAACATGCACATGTGTATAAAAATAATTGGTATAGCAGCCATTAAATATCCCAGTATATTACAGGGCAAATTTAATGTGAGGTGTTGTGTAACTATAACAAGTAACTATTTCAGTGATACAAAGACAACTTTAAATAAACTAGCTCCAGGGTTCCATCTGCAGTACAGGAACAATCACTTCCATAATAAATATGAGCTGTAGTAGCCCTTGGTTACATAAAATAGAAGTTTGGTATTATAGTCTGGATGAAACTACAGGAAACCTATGTCTATCACTATATGAGAGCATCAGGAAATAACAGATGGGTGTGGCCTCCACTGAGACTAAGGCTTGGGTACACAAAGTAACGATAAAGCCGTCAGATGTTGTGTACCTTCGTTTAGTGTTGCCGAACGATTGGTTTCCGAACGCTCGTTCGGAAAAGACCGAAAATTTCATCGGCCACGCTAGACCCCTATAGAGGAATCCCTTAGAGGAGTCTAGACACTGGCCATTGGAAACACAACAGTCCCGAGCGTTCCACTATGATGTTCATAGGGAGAAAGCTCGGGACTGTGTGGATGCAGATCTTTGAAAGATGGCAGACAGGATCTTGCAGATTCCTGTCTGCATCTTTCAGAAATCTGTACTGTGTGTAAGAGCTTGAAGACGACTCCCTGGGAACTTCAAAGTAATTACTCTGTATTGACTTTCATTTCCATGAACAGAACGGAAAGTTTACTAAGGCATAGTGATTAATAATCTGTTGAAGTTAATGAAAAACTTACATACAGGTACATCCCCCCCAAACCCTAAAACAGTAATAGTTTGAAATGTGAAATATATAAGTCGAACCTGAAATACGACACAAGACTGTTGCTTCCATGGTTCTTCCCAGGTTAGTAGTAACTGTCAGATGGATCTGACATTGACATCACAGCCAATGACTGAATGTTTAATCCCCTGTTTGCTCTTCTGAGCATGCCAAGGGTCAGTTACCCAAGGTCACTAAATGCTCGTTTCACGAGGCATCCAGAGAAGCATAGCAGCATCAGTAATGAATTCGAGGGACAAACTATGCTATATCAAATATTTCATAATGTTAATTTGGGTCATAAACAGAACGGTTCCGCAAGATGCACATTCATTTCTCTCCCTAAATTCCCTCTGTATCAAACTTTCTCAACTTTTCTTTTTCAACATCTTTTGCCTCCATATCTCCAGCCAGAATTCGTCTCTGATAGAGGTACCAATTGTTGCAAAAAATTCTGGAGTTTTCCCCTTGTAAAATTCGTGTAACATCTCAATTCAATTTCTTCATCCTTATCATCCCCAATTTATGGAGCAGTGAACGAACTCAATCAAGCATTAGAACAGTTCCTTTGATGCAGTTTCCTTTGCAAGACGATTGGTCTGATTTATTTACCTTGGGCTGAGTTCGCTCGTAATAATACTGCACATTCCTCTACTGGAAGGCGGCCTTTTCTAACAGTTTATGGACTACATCGTTAGCCTTTTCCCAGGACTTCTTCCTACCAGATGTCTCTGCAGACAATGACCACACAGCCCATTATGTCCGCCTAATGAAACGTAAACCAAATGTAAATCTGAAAACGAGTTACTTTAATGCAGAAACATATGCCAATAAAAGATGAAGGACCTTCCCTTCCTTATCTTGGAGATAACAGTATGGCTTTCCACCAAAAAAATCACCTCAAACTCCCTTCCCCAAACTGGGACCCAAATACATTGTTCTCCTATTGATAAAAGTCATCAGTCAAAGCATTTGGTAAGCGCCTATTTGCCTTCCACCCCTCCCAGCGGCTCCCTTCTTCCCCTCCCAAGCAACCCTCAAAAGCCCCCACCGCCACGGCCGCTCCCAGGAGGGGAAGGGAGGAGCCGCTGGGAGGGGGTGGAGGGCACCATCCATGGGGCCCTGAGAAGGGCCTTTTGGCTTAAGGGGTCACGCAGCGCGAAACCGGGACCCCCCTCCCCGGCCCTATCAGGGCCTTTGCGGCACTTACAAGTGCCTTTGGAGGGGGTCACCCCCAGTGTGCGGCTTTTTACAAGAGCCCTTGGGCGGCGACTCTTTCTTCAGTCCCGGCGATCCAGCTCCGCTGAGGCCCTTGACCCCCAAGAGGTACCCATGCAACGGCATTTGGCAACCATAGATAGAGGAGGACTAGTATTTTTGAACGCAGGTCAGAATGTCCCACCCCCAAAGTTTCTGATCAGTTATTTCTTCATATCTTGGGCTGTGCAGCACGTGGGAGTGGTTGATGGTTATTTAAAGGTAGGAACCTCCTGTCCTTTCATTTAAATTCAAATGTTTTGTAGACCACGGTTCTCTTTAAGTGAATTTCTAATGGAAAAGATTTGGGGGTTCTGGTTAGATACAGACTTAGCTGTAGCAAACAATGTCAGACAGCAATGGCTAGAGCTAGCAAGATATTCAGGGAGATTCAATAAAGTTCTTATTGTTAAAATATGGTGTGTGCTAACTTGTTTATTTTTTTTTTTTTCCCAATCAATAGATGTTAGCTTTCAAATGTTAAATAATAGCGGATTGGTTGGAGCAAAAATTAACACTATTTTTAAAGAGACGTCCACACTCTTTGAAAAAAATATGTGGTAGATTAGCCCCAAAACCTAGACATCGTTAAGTATCAAGCTGTAATTTCGGCTCCCAAACAGAGATAATACTACAGCCTCCACGTTCAACTGCCGCCCTTCCGGGTTTCTTCTCCCAGTCCCAATGTGGTGCCTCTGTTCTTTTTCTGTTCCCGAGCAGACCCGCAATGGAGGAATGCGCTGGAATGGGCGCTCAGTAATGGCCGTGACGTCACGTCAAGGCTTGACACTCTGGACGCCTACCGGAAGTTGCAAGCAGAGCCACGGAGGTGGGCAAGGAGGAGCATGTAAGTAGAATATCTCTGTTTGTGGAGCGAATTACAGTTGAGACTTAAACGATTGTCTAGGTTGGGGGGCGAATCTACCACATATTATTTTTACACACGAGGGGTGGACAGTCCCTTTAATGATAAGAACTTTTATGAAATCTCCCTAATTAGCACTTTACACCCAATCTATTAAAGGGGCCATACAAATTAAACTCTCTGGTGTATTTTTCACGAATAGGTCATATCAGGGAGGCCACGTGGAAATGCCTTTAAGGTTGCTTGGAAGAAAAAAAAAAGGTCATACTTCAGGTTAGAAAGGTTTCTTACAGTGAGAACGGTGAAACTTCCAGCAGATGTGGTAATGGAAAGTTTATTTATCGCGTTTAAAGTGTTTAAGCTGGGTACACACAGTAACGAATAAAGCCCCGCCGATTACCGTCAGATCCGAGTGTGTACCTCGTTCCCAAACGTGCGTGCAGCCGACGACACATTGGGTGGCTGAACACTCGTTCGGGAAAGACCGAAAATTTAATGGCCGCGCTAGACTCCCTATAGAGGAAACACACAGTCCGAAGCGTTCTCCCTATGATGTTGGGACTTTTGTGTGTGTATTCAGATCTATGAAAGATGACATCCCCCCACCCCCCACCCAACCCCCCCCCCCCCCCCCCCCCCCCCCCCCCCCCCCCCCCTGACGGAATCTTGCAGATCGTGTGCTGTTCATCTTTCAGAAATCTGTACTGTGTGTACCTAGCTTTAGATACATTTCTAATACTAAAAAAATATTGAAAAATTACTTGGTATTAATAATATACTGTAGTTCTGGTTGGTACAGGGATACTCTATTATTTGCGAATTACTGGTATTATACATATACTGTTAGTATGGTTGGAGACAGGATACTATATAAATTGAGAATTACTGGATTTAAATACATATAATGTAGTCTGGTGGTACAGGGAGGATATATATAATAGAGAATTATGGTATTCAAACATTCTACGGAGTTCTGGTTGGTACAGAGAACTATTAATATTGAGAAGTACTGGTATTATACATATTACTGTAGTTCTGTTGGGACAGGGAGACTATATAATATTGAGAATTACTGGTATTAATACATATAAGTAGTTCTGTTGGTGGAGTCTTTCGTACCCATCGTGCGTCGCGGTCGGGAACCACGGATCGCAAGTGTGTCGAGCCTTAAGGTAGGGTTAAAAAGGAGGGAGAAAAGGTTTGAACTTGATGGACGATGTCTTTATTCAACCTCAATACTATGTTATCATGGATGTTACTATGTTAATTTAAAAAAATATTTACAACATGTTGTGTCATAAATCGTTTGTATGAGTTGTACATATTTAGTAAGATCATTATAATTCTTTATCTACAGGTTCTTCAGGATATTATTTCATATTAAATTAGTAACATGTCAGTAGGATCCATTGTTAGTACTATTTGATAATTCAATTGAACATGGCCCATGGGGAATTAAAGTTAAGGGGGGGAAGGGGAAGAGACTAGGGGGTATGCCTCACACAGGCCTCATAACCCCCCCGACCCACACCCAAGCAATTACATCTCTTGTAATTTCAGACACTGGTTCAGATAGTTAAGGAGGATTCCAGTTTCTTAATTGGAGAATTTGTTGATTGGCTCTTGACAGGGGTTTCATTTTGGAGATTCCAGGGCCATCCACTTTAAACAATTGTTTTCCGGCCATGAACAAGGTTTCAGGGAGGAAAGTTAACGTTATAGGTTAGAGGTCTGTGCCGGGTCTAATTTTCCTGACTCGCACCTGACCCAACCCGCAAAGCCCCGTGACGCACCCGCCCACCACCCCTTTCTAGCGGCTTCTTACCCATGAACCCAACCCGCAAATTTCGGACATCCAAAACACGACCCGCTTTTTAGACTGTCTTACATAAATATTTTATTCATAACCATGTTCATGAAAAACAAACCTACCTACCACTAAAATATATAGCAAGGGTCTTCAACTGTGCAGGCATCCAAAGCTGAAAACTCCCAGCATTCCCTAAATGCCTTCTGATATTGTGAGTGCGTAGTGGAATGCTGAGTTATATTTTCATACAAATGTAGGGACACAGGGAGGAGATTTCATGATATAGAGTGCAACATTACAGTACCGAGCAGGCAAACTTTATATCTATATAAGACATAAGGTTCTGGGACTTTCAATGAAGGAGGGAAGTGGAATAGATCCTTATAAAAACCTCTTAAACTCCCCGGCTGCACTGTGGATGACTCATTACGGACCCACCGGAAGTTTAATAACCTGAGCACAGATGGTAACGCGGTGCTGCTCAGCTGATTTCTACTTCAGGTCTGTGCAGTAGTTCATTTTCTGTGGAAAATATCATAAAATTCTTTCTTGTTAGTTGACAGACTGTTTTTAGGCGGGGGGAGTTTATTTAAATTTTATATAAAAATGGCCAAACACACATATGTTTATTTAAAATAAGTAAACCCTTCTGTTTATAAGGACATAATATGCCCCTGTACAGTATAATATAAGTTTTATAAAGTCCTGTATAAAAGCACTTGACCTGCGTTCTAATAACAGATGACCCCCCCCCCCCCACCTTACCCCCCATTCAAGGGGAACTGTCGGTCCAAAAATGAACTTTATGGTAATTGATAGAAATTGCTCTCCTGAGAAGTTTTGCAAATTTTTTTATTGTCTATTTTTGCATATTTTGAAGATATGGACTTCTTTAGTGTGTGAATGGCGCCAGCAACACAGCGTCCCTTCACTTCCTGCTTCTCTGCTCAATGAAACCATGTTCAGTCAATCTGCCATGTATCTCCTCCTCCCCTTTGCAGCCCCCCTTGGTCCCCCCCTATGGTACTACATATCCCTCCAGTTTGCAGCGCCCCTATGCCCATTCTCTTACAGCCCCATGTGGCCCCGCCCACTCACGGTGCCTAGTCCCCTCCCCACTTGAGGTTGCCGTGGGCCACTCCCCCCCTGCCTACAGAAAAAACTCCGGTGTAAAAGCTTTCAGCAGAGTTGAGAACCTTCTGAAAAAGCTGTTTTCACATAGTGTAAGAAAGGGCCTGTTGATCCAGTACCTACTCTTTCAAAGGAGGAGGCGACTTCCCTGTCTCCCTCAACAATGGAGGGAGTCTGAGGCTGTGCCTCGCCGTGCAGCACTATGCAGGAGAGCCATAGGAAGTCCATGTCCACTCTCACCCCTTAACTTCTTGGTCCATCATTTCTTTATACTTGGTCTGTGGAGCACATAGAGAGGTTGGCTGATGCTTTTGTTTAAAGGTAGGCCTTTGTATTTAACCACAACAGTTTCCCCTTTAAGGTCCAATCCGGTTCTTTTCTGTCTGCACGCAGCATCGTGTGCACTATCGATTTCATGCAAGAATTTTTGGTGCTTCTGAGCTATGGCGCAACACATACAGGAGAACCGGATTTTGGACTTAAAGGGTAACTGTGGTCGATTGATTCTTCCAAACTATAAATATGATTATAAAAGGCTCCCATCACACCTCCAAAATAAAACCCTAATCAACATATCTAGATAAAAACTGTGAGAAGGTTATTGCTAGAACAGGTTTAGCAAATATTACTTCTTTCTGCTTGAACACTTCCTGTTTTCAGTCATGTAACAGCTTGTAGTTCATGTGACGAGCCTCTGGCCTGCATTAATAGGCTCCCCTTCTCAAATGTCCATTTTTTCCCCAAATACTTGATTTCCCAGCCATTAAAGTCTCACTGAGCCATGCTTCTCCCCCGGGTCAGAGTAGCAGGGGCAGAGGTCACGTGATGCGTCTCAACCACTGGAATCATGGAAGTTTGAACATTCACACCCAATGTCATTTCTCACAGCTCCAGGACAGAAATGTATATTGTGGCTCATTTTAACGGAAATAAGCAGGCTTTCATTAAACCCTAACTTGTTTTGAGATACTTGTCAATCAATACAGTTAAGGGAATAGTTCAACTTTTGGAGTTAACTATTCCTTTAAAAAGGGGAAAGCGCATCAAAACGGCCGCCTCTCTACATGTGCCAATCTGTAATGTGCTGCACCCTCCTCATTAGGGAGACGGCCCTGATATGGCCACTTATTGGGACATCAATATAAGCGTATAAGTAAACATGATAACTTTTATACCATCATAACGTTATTAAACCTTTTACTTGGCAATTCCAATTCCCAACATCTTGGAATTCTACCACCTATAGCAAGCGCAGGTTTTCAAGGGGGGGATTCATAAAGGGGTTACCACAAACAGCCTAGAAGAGGTCATGACCGAAATACATCCATGTGATTATTAATATGGGATAAATTTAATGTTATATATATTCTCTTGTGGGGGGGGAAATTGCCATGGGTTATTATCAATCACAGTTGCCCAATTTACAGATATTCTCTTTAGTTTAGTTTTGTTATTAAGTATATTCATTAAAGCGTATTCATAAAAGTAATACCAAACAGATTTTCAGGCCAACCGCAGATATTCTCGTGTAGTCGCGAGGACAAACTTAAGTAACTACTCTAAGTGGGTAAACAGTCGGGATGGACAACAATTTTTCCTTGTGTACCCGCCAAACGTTTTAACTGAAATCCACATTTGCTACATACATTAGTGCCTTTTCAAAGTCGATCTGTTGGAACACTGACGGTGGGATCGACAGATTTGCTGAAATTTGTCGGTATCGGGAGAGGGGGGTACTGGGCCTTTGGCAAGAGGGGTAATGCACCCCAGGCCGTCTGTGCAACTAAAAACGCGGCCGTTTAGCTTAATTAATTTAAATACAAGGGTTTTTTTTATTTAAAAAAAGTTCCGTTCTTTACTGAGAACCTGAACCTGACCAACCGGACGTACTTGGGGTCATAGTAGCTACATGTACCTATTTTACACAGTGCGGTCTGGTGTCTTGATTCTTTCTGCTGTACGCACGCGTCCTGCCGTTCCCAGGGCACCGTGGACCAGGGACTCAGTAAGTGGCTTTATGTCTATGGGACTTTATATACATGTGTGTTGCAGTGCTGCTGACAGGGCTGTGGGCATTAGTATACATATGTGTTTGCTGCTGAATAGCTAGGGGAATTTTATAAAACATGTGTGGGTGCTACCATGGGGCTGGGGGCATTTATATATAACAGTGTGTGCGATGACGTGGGCTGGGGCTAATTAAGATACATGTGGTGTTGCTGCTGACATGGGCTGGGGGAAATTAATACATATGTGTGGTGCTGGCAACATGGCTGGGAAGCACAGTTATAGACAACATGTTTGTGCGGCTGACATGGTGGGGGCTTCTTATTTTACCTGTGGTGTGCTGATGGCATGGGTGGGAGCAGTGGGAGCATTTTAAATTACATATTTTGTACCAACTGGCATGGGCTATGGGCATTTTTATATTACAAGTCTGTGCTGCTGGCATGCGCTGGGGCATTTTATGACCATAATGTCCGTGCTGCTGGCATGGCCGAGAGCATTTATACAGTGCACACAGTCTGTGCTGCTAGACATGGGGGCATTTTAGTAATATTTACCGTCTGAAGCTTCTGGGCATAGGGGATTTATATATATTTACCCGTCTGTGTGCTGCATTAATATATGCATCTTAGTGTGTGCTGCTGGGCATGGGGGCATTTCATATTTGTGTGTGTAGTGTGTGTGGGGGTCACATGGCATTCTACTGTATTTTACAATATGGTGTGGCGTTAGGCATGAGAGCATCTTATATTTACAGCTGTGGGCATATCTTATATTTACAAAAATGTGTGGGCTGGGTAGCCTTGTCTTTAAAAGGCTGGATTGTGGCATATCTTATATTTTAAAAGGTTCTGGTGGCATATTACCTGTCGTGTTTGTGGGCCACAGGCATTCTTCAGTCACCACCATGTAAAGTATGCCTTCTAGTAAAAGTCAGCTTCTCTAGTTTTTACCAGCCAGTGCAAAGTCGAGCCTCTAGTTCACCAATCACGTGTTGTCACCTCCATCTTCAGCCATGTTGTCCCACTCGGCTCCCTCTACAAGGCACTGGCTGTGGACTGGAGGGCTGAACACAGGTGTGTGCTTTTGGTGTGGCAATAGGAAATTACTGGGGAGGTTTATTTATTACCCAATATTCTCAGCCCTCCAGATTAAGCCATGTGTAGTTGTCGCAAATTCACTAGCCAACTGGTCAGCGTCAACGTTTATTACCTCAGTGTCAGTCCTCCAGATTAATTAGACCAGGTAGTAAACTCCTTCGTGTTCATTATACCCACTGTTTTCATCCTCAAGTTCATTTTCCAGTATTGTCAGCCCTCCAGATCATCAACCCAGTATGTCAGCCCCTACCATTTCATAGCCATTTAAGATGCTCACTTTATTAGTCTGTACTTTATCTTAATAAATCGTATCTTAGAATTTTTTGCAGGAACATTTAAAATGGCAATGTACCTTAAAGGGCTATGTTCCACCCTTTATTGGCTAGGGCTGCGTCCCCAGCCACAACACCGCAATTAATCTTATTTGCAGAAACTCCCCCGAATCTTTACTATACCTTCCTCTAGTCCTCCTCCGCACTGACCCAGCAGTCTGCTTGATGGAAACTGGCAACCGCAGGGGGCCGTAACCGGCAGCCGGGTCTGTGATTGGCAAGAGGCAGCAGTTCATACGGACGCCGGAGGATAGATGGAGGTAAAGTAAGAAGATTGTGGGGATGTTTTCTGCCAAATAAATTAAGCGTTGTGGTGGGGAAGCAAGCCCTACCACGTATCAAAAGGGTTTATGCTAGGGGGAGGAACCAAAATGTGAGGGAGAGGGAGGATGGGGGAGGGTGCTCATGAGCATGCCACCAAACCTCTCAGTTCCAGCAAGCCAATCAGAGGGAAACAATTGTCCCCCCTATGCTCAGGGCTCCTGGTGGCAGTTTTTCTAGGCAAACATTTGGATCTGGGATGTAAGGTTAAGGCTAATTTTCTTACATACAGGTGGGAGCCAGTAGTGGGTTAAATTATAATTTTGGGGGTGGGACATCCCTTTAAAAATGGGCATAACTGTCAAACTTAGTCACTATAGAAACACTAGTAAGATAATAACCACATATAATAACCATATAATAACCTATCATATAATACACCATATAATAACCTATATATAAAACACCATATAATAAACTAGTACATACTAACCATATTAATAACCATAAAATAACCTAGTCATATAATAACATAAATATAAACCTAGTAATATAATCAACATATAATAACCTACATCATATAATAACCATATAATAACCTAGTCATTTAATACCATTAAGACCTAGAAGATTAATAACCATATAATACACATCGACCGAGCCGAAACTAACCCTTGAATGTACCGTCGCTAACCTAGGAAGGATCTTCGTTCGTTTAATGTAACCGGCGCTACAACCAGTGATGGATTGTTGTCGTTCGATAATTCGTCGCTAAACAGCAGATTGTTCTTCGTTTGTTCGATAATTCCTCAATGTACCATGTCGCTAATACAGGAAGATTCATTCGATATCCTCAAAGTACCATTTGCGTAACACAGGAAGGTTATTCGCATAATCTCGAAACCGTATCTTCGAAAAAAATGTAGCTTGCGCAAAGCCAGCCCGACAATTGCCCGTCTGACTTCAGAGCCTTTTAACAAGTTTTGGTGGCAGTGACTGTTCCCAGGCCATTTCCCAGGTAGCCACAGCCACTTACAGTACGTTACCTATTGTTTAGTTTAGCTGAATAAATCACTCTGCCTTTTCCACTATCACTCTCCCTAGAACTTGAATGGGTCCGAATCGAAACTTTCGCAAAAGTAGAAATTCGGAAAGAATGAAACTCAACAGGTGTGTGTTCGAACATCTCTAATTGTTACTTTGCGGCTCTGACTGTTAAACAGAAGTCAGAGGAGTTTAACCCCTCGGCCTTTTCAGTCACTACAGATTACAAAGGAACAATTTACTCACATACAACCCGCCCCTGCCTACCATAGTACACAAGGGTGTTAGGACCTAACCGACCGTCTTCACCCCATGTTCTTTCTAATCTGCTTTATCCCTAAAGTTTCCTTCATGCTCCTCCAACTACAGGTTGGTGATCGGCCCAAGGAGAAGGCACGCTTCTTTCAGGAGTGATCTCCTCATTGGCTAAAAGTCGCCGATGGACTCCAGAGCGGAGCGCACCAAGGGAAACTTCAGGTTGAGTAAAGCAGACTTAGAAAGTGATACTTTCCTCAATGAGAGATTGTGGATTGGTAAGTGAAGTTGTCCTTTATACTGCTTTTTTACCCAGTGACTCTGCAAAACCAAAGACATTAAGATTTGATAACTTAATATTTACCCATCCAAATGCACCGTAAAGGATCTGGGAGGTTTTTGCATCTAGTATATATTTGCCCTTTAATGCTTTCTGTATTCTCATTTTCAGTTATTACAGACAAAAAAAAAACTGTTTTTTAACAGCTGGAATTTTCTACCGAGCCCCGACCCGCAGTTCTGTTTAACCCAACCCAGCCCAGCAAACATTCAACTGAATGCGGGTTACCCGAACCCAACAAATCGGTACTGATCAAATGCAGGATTATTATATGTTGTCTTCTAGTTCTAGGTGTTAATACTAATATGCATAGTATAGGGTCCATAGGTACAGCCCGGGCAGTAGGGATGTGAGAAATCTACAACTCTAGTACAGAAATTTTTTGAGCTGGGGAGCGGGACAGTCCCTGATCAAGGTGCCAAGAATTTGCCAGATTATGGATGGTAATTATGGG